>PVHT020000173.1:2859893-2901822 GCA_004024745.2 Catagonus wagneri | reverse complement strand
AAGAACCATGAGGTTGCGGGTTCGATCCCTGGCCTTGCTCAGTGAGTTAAGGATCTGGCGTTGCCGTGAACTGTGGTGTAGGTTGCAGACGTGGCTCGGATCCCACGTTGATGTGGCTGTGGCAAAGGCCAGCAGCTATAGCTCCTGTTAGACCCCTAGCCTGGGAACCTCCATATGCCATGGGTGCAGCTCTAGGTAAAAGCAAAAAGACAAAAAAAAAAGAGAATTACCTTAAATGTCATTGGACTGAATGCTCCAATCAAAAGAGCCAGAGTGGCGGATTAGATAAAAAAGCAAAAACCTACAATCTGTTGTCTACAGAGACTCACCTTAGGGCAAAGGACACATAGAGATTGAAAGTGAGGGGATGGAAAAGATATTTCATGACAATGGAGAAGACAGAAAAGCAGGAGTTGCAATACTCATATCAGACAAAATAGACTTTAAAATGAAGGCCACAAAGAAAGACAAAGAAGGACACTATTTAATGGTAAAAAGATCCATTCAAGAAGAGGATATTACAATTGTCAATATATATGCCCCTAATATAGGAGCACCTGGATACCTACAACAAATACTAGCAGACATAAAAGAAGAAATTGATGGGAATACAATATTAGCAGGAGACTTTAACACCCCACTCACATCAATGGACAGATCCTCTAGACAGAAAATCAATAAGGCAACAGAGATCCTAAATGACACAATAGAAAAGTTAGACTTAATTGACGTTTTCAGGACATTACATCCCCAAAAATCAGAATATATATTCTTCTCAAGTGCACATGAAACATTCTCAAGGATCGATAGCATAGTGGGGCACGAAGCTAACCTTAACAAATTTGAGTATAGAAATTATTTCAAGTATTTTTCTGACCACAGTGGCATGAAAGTAGAAATCAACCACAGGAAAAGAAACGAGAAAAAGCTAACTACATGGTGATTAAACAACATACTACCAAAAAAACAATGGGTCAATGAAGAAATCAAGAAGGAAATTAAAAAATTCCTCGAGACAAATGATAATGAAGACACAACCTCTCAAAATTTATGGGATGCTGCAAAAGCAGTGTTCAGAGGAAAATTCATAGCAATATATGCCTTCCTCAGAAAAGAAGAAAAATCTTAAATCGACAACTTAACCCACCACTGAAATGAATTAGAAAAAGAAGAACAAACAAAACCTAAAGTCAGCAGAAGGAAAGAAATCATAAAGATCAGCGAGGAAATCAATAAAATAGAGATTCAAAAAAAATAGAAAAAAATCAATAAAACCAAGAGCTGCTTCTTTGAAAAGGTAAACAAAATTGACAAATCTCAGGCCAGACTCACCAAGAAGAGGAGAGAAAAAAACCCAAATAAAATAAGAAATGAAAAAGGATAAATCACAATGGATACTGCAGAAATACAAAAAAAAAAAAAAAAAAACATAAGAGAATACTATGAACAATTGTGTCCCAACAAATTTGAGAACCTAGAAAAATTGGACAACTTTCTAGAAACAGGCTGCCAAAACTAAATCAAGAAGACATAGATCAACTGAACAGACCAATCACTAGAAACAAAATGGAATAGGTAATAAAGCCACTCCCTACAAATAAAAGTCTAGGACCAGATGGCTTCACAGGTGAATTCTACCAAACATGCAAAGAAGAACTTATACCCATCCTCCATAAACTTTTCCAATAGGTTCAAGAAGAAGGAACACTCCCAGAGACATTCTATGATGCTACTATCATGCTAATACCAAAACCAGACAAAAATACCACCAAAAAAGAAAACTGTAGGCCAATATCTTTGATGAATATATATGCAAAAATTGTCAACAAAATTTTAGCCAATCAAATCCAGTAACATATAAAACAGATCATATAATACGGCCAAGTGAGATTCATCACAGGTACACAAGGATGGTTCAACACAAATAAATCAACATCATACACCACATTAACAAAAGAAAAGTAAAAAACCACATGATAATCTCAATAGATGCAGAAAATGCATTTGACAAAGTCCAACATCCATTCATGATAAAAACTCTTACCAAAGTGGGTAGAGAGGGAACATACCTTAACAAAAAGCACTTTATGACAAACCCACAGCAAATATAAGACTTAAAGGAGAAAAGCTGAAAGCCTTCCCACTAAAATCTGGAACAAAACAAGGATGCCCACTGTCACCACTATTATTCAACATAGTAGTAGAAATACTAGCCACAGCAATCAGACAAACAAATGAAATAAAAGGTATCCAAATTGGAAGGGAAGAGGTAAAATTATCAGTGTATGCATATGACATGATGCTGTATGTAGAAAACCCCAAGGAATCAACCCAAAAACTATTCGAACTGATCAACAAATTCAGCAAAGTAGCAGGATATAAGATTAAAATTCAGAAATGTCGCATTTCTGTATACTAACAATGAAATATTAGAAAAGGAACACAAAAATACAATACCTTTGAAAATTGCACCCCAAAAAATCAAATACCTGGGAATAAACCTGACCAAGGAGATGAAAGACTTGTATTCTGAGATCTATAAAGCATTAATCAAGGAAATTAAAGAGGATGCAATGAAATGGAAAGATACTCCGTGCTCCTGTGTGGGAAAAATTAAAATTGTAAAAATGGCCATACTACTCAGAGCAGTCTACAGATTCAATGCAATCCCTATCAAATTACCCATGACGTTTTTCACAGAATTAGAACAAACAATCTCAAAATTTATATGGAACAACAAAAGACCCAGAATTGCTAAAGCAAATCCTGAGGAACAAAAACCAAGCAGGAGGCATAACTCTCCCAGACTTCAGGCAATATTGCAGAGCCACAGTAATCAAGACAGTGTGTTACTGGTACCAAAACAGACAGACCAATGGAACAGAATAGAGAACCCAAAAATAAACCCAGACATCTATGGTCAATTAATCTTTGACAAAGGAGGCAAGGATAGAAAATGGAAAAAAGACAGTCTTTTCATCAGGGGGTACAGGGAAAAATGGACAGCTGCATGTAAGTCAATGGTACTGGAACATACCTTCACACCATAATAAACTAAAATGGCTTACAAACAAAAATAAACTAAAATAGGCTTAAAGAATTAAATGCCAGGCAAGACACCAGCAAACTCCTAGAAGAGAACATAGGCAAACATTCTCTGACATCAGCCTTACAAATGTTTTCTCAAGTCAGTCTCCCAAGGCAGCAGAAATAAAAGCAAAAATAAACCAGTGGGACCTAATCAAATTGACAAGCTCTGGCACAGTAAAGGAAACCATAAAAAAAAAAAAGACAACCTACAGAATGGGAGAAAATATTTTCAAAAGATGCAACTTTCAAGAGCTTAATCTCTAAAATATGCAAATAACTTATACAACTCAATAGCAAAAAAGCCAACAACCCAATTGAAAATGGGCAAAAGATCTGAATAGACATTTCTCCAAAGAAGATATACAGATGGCCAACAAGCACATGAAAAAATGCTCAGCATCACTGATTATTAGAGTAATGCATATCAAAACTACTATGAGGTACCACCTCACACCAGTCAGACTGGCCATCATTAATAAGTCAACAAATTACAAATGCTAGAGAGGGTGTGGAGAAAAGGGAACCCTCCTGCACTGTTGGTGGGAATGTAAGCTGGTACAACCGTTATGGAAAACAGGATGGAGGTACCTTAGAAAACTATATGTAGAACTACCATGTGATCGAGCAATCCCACTCTTGGGCATATATCAGGGCAAAACTTTCCTTGAAAAGACACATCCACTCTCATGTTCATTGTAGAACTATTCACGATAGCCAAGACACAGAAACAACCTAAATGTCCATCGACAGATGAATGGATTAAGAAGATGTGGTATATATACACAATGAAATACTACTCAACCATACAAAAGAACAAAATAATGCCATCTCCAGCAACATAGATGGAATAAGAGACTCTCATACTAAATGAAGTAAATCAGAAAGAGAAAGACAAATACCAAATGATATCACTTATATCTGGAATCTAATATATGGCACAAATGAACCTTTCCACAGAGAAGAAAGTCATGGACATGGAGAACAGATTTGTGGTTGCCAACGGGGAGAGGGAGGGAGTGGGATGGACTAGGAATCTAGGATTAATAGATGCAAACTATTGCCTTTGGAATGGATAAGCAATGAGATCCTGCTGTATAGCACTGGGAACTGTATCTAGTCACGTATGATGAAGCATGGTAATAGCAAAAAGAATGTATACATGTATGTGTGACTGGGTCAGCTTGCTGTACCGTAGAAAATTGACAGAATACTGTAAAGCACCTATAATGGAAAAAAATAAAAATCTTTATAAAATAATAAAAGTAAATATAAAAGAATTGAGAGAAGCAGACATGAAAATAGACACTGTAGAAAACATAGCAAGGATATAGAGGATATAAGTAAGAAGATGCAAAAAAAATAAAATAAATAAAAATAGAAGATAAAAAGGATTGAGAAATGATGTATAAACCAGGTAAAGAAGACCCTGTTTGTGCGTAGAGTCCTTGTAGAAGAAAACCAAAAACAATGGAACAGATAAATATTTGAAAATATAACTTGTGAAAAAAGTTATATAAATAAGAGAATACCTTAACCTATTTGTTGACGGAATGTATCATGTAGCAGTGAAAACTGACCGCAGACAGTTAACATTGAGACATATTCTTCTGCTGTATACCCAGACATATGTCCCCAGTAAATACCATAGTAAATTTATTATCCTCTAGTGATACAGAAGGATCTTTTAAATATCCATGCAAAATGATTACAGTACTTACAAGAGGAAAAATTTCAGATTATCCTTAGATTTTCTCCTTGGTGTAACACTCAACACTAGAAGTCAATGGACCAAAATCTCTAGGATACTTAAGGAAAGAAAGTATAAATTAAGGATTTCATGTCCATCCAATATTTTTATTAAGTATAAAGGCTACAAACAATATTGAATGTGCCACAACTTGAGAAATACTGTTCATGTACCAGAGGCTGAGCTTCAGCCAGTCAAGGAAAATAAAGAAAAAATTAACAAAATGACTAGTGTAAGCAGTGTATATGTTTAATAGAACTAAGACTATACCAAATATGTCGATCATATGACAAAACAGAACATATGCCTTACAATTTAGAAATATACAAAGAAAAATTGGGAGAGTAAGAGGGATTATATTGGCACTTTATTACAAAACTAAACATACCATTACCTGTGTGGAATACCACAGATTCAGTATTCACTGAATACCTTATCAATAGTAGTGTGGGTTCAAAGGATATTATAAAGCTGAAAAATCAAGTAATAGAATTATAACTTGGTATTGTCATACAGTGGTGCAAAGATGGTGATAAACATTGTTTTAAAACACAATTTCTCAATAGCTAAAATTGGAAATGCTGAATGATTTGTAATAACTGTGTCAATTTTTAAAAATTGTGCATGTAAAAATTGAGTAATCCTTTAAACAAAATGATGAGGTAACCATAATATTTCTCATGAAAAGATATTCAAGATATCTTATGTCAAAATGCAACCATAAAATATTACTGTGCTTCCTGTATTGCTTTTGAGAACATTTAGTATATTGCATGGAATCATGGTTTAAACTGAAGGCTATTAACGTAAAGAAAATAATAAATAGTACAGATAGACATTTGGTGGCCCACACACAATTTTGTGATTGTTGGATCAGAGTGTCTTTTGCTTGGCTTTGAATGAATCCTTCTGAAGAATCAAGGAAGCCCTGTCCTGTCCCTTAGCAAGAAGTTGGCACAGTGTTTCCAAGGATTTGCTGGAGAAGTCACGTGTTTTAAGGAGCAGCTGTAGGGTTATCCTATCACTTAAGTTGGTTTGCAGATCTCCTGGATTTTTTTTATCTCAAAGGAGCAAAAAATATATTACAGCATGTAAAATGGGATACAATATATTTGGGGGTCCCAGACACTTCTGAGATCCTGATTAAAGTGATAGGACCTTTCTCCAAGAAATGAAGATGTGACATTTTGCTTATAATTGCACAGGATCCGTGTTACTCATCCAAAGAGACCCTGTTGGTTTATAGTTACAAAGTTAAAGATCCATGTTTAAAAAATTCTTTGAACTTACTAGGTCAGAGCCTACTATTGATCTTTCTAGTCAGAACCATAATTACTACTGAATACTCTGACAGAAGTAAGGCTGATAAAACAGCATCTGCAGTTACCCTAAGCCATCTCTTACTTATTCTGAAGTACAAGAGTGGCAGTTTGCAGTCTGGTCCTAAGACCACTCACATCAGAAACACCTGGGTTCCTGTTAAAAATGAAGATTGATTGGTTTATTTTTAAATCATACGCTAGACCAGAAGAAACAGAAGCAACTTCAGGATAAGGGCTGGGACCTCTTCTTTTGAGAAGATTTTATGTATAGCAGCAACAACTAAATAGTCCCAACTGTATTCCTACTAAAATGAAACATTACAGTGTTATAGCAATAGGTTGCCTAGAGGAAAGATTAATCATTATACACTGAAAAAATTTTCTTTTTCAAAATGACTAACATTGGGAAACACCTACCACCACAAACCTCCAGGTGGACACTATGACAGTTTTTAATGAATCTCATATTGTTAATTAACTTTTGACTTCAGAATGGGTCCATCTATAGACATTTTATAGCACTATTCAATGCAGTGATTTTAAGAACTTGAACTTTGAATACAGGCAGATTAAGCCTCAAATTCTGGCAAAAGTTTTAATAGCTTTGTGACTCTGGGCATGTTATTTAACCTCCCTGAGCCTCAATTTACAATGTCCTAAATGGATACAAAGTGATGTCCTTTCTGTCAGATATGTCCTGAGAATTAAATGAAATAATTCATGTAAACCAACACTAGTGATTTTTAGCTATTATTATGGTATAACCATTTGAGCTCTTCTAGTTACTGAGTTGATTTCCAAAGAATGGAGATATTGATTAATATTAGAGACATATGTTTACTCATAATATATTTGAATATCTACTCAATGCGGAATGCTAAAACAAGGTAGTCCCAGAAAAAAAAAAGATGTTTACAGTTTGGAAGAAAAGACAGACATTACATTAGGTAATTATATTTAAATTGAGTGTTGCAGGAGAGAAAGTGGAATGGGCTAAGGAAAAATACACTAAAGAGATATTCATGCCTGATTAACTTCTAAACTATTGAATGTTTTATGTTTTAAAATAATTAATGAGAGTCATGTCCCTAGTTACCAAAATTCTTAGTAGAGTTCAGTTAGTTTTTTTCTTTATTTGTAACTTAGTAATGGAAACATGTTGCTGTATTTTAGATTAGCATTTGTATATTTTTTTATTTGAATTGTATTTATATGTTATATAACTGTGTTTTAAAATTTATCTGAAAGATTTTACTCATCTTTTGTCCACTAAGGATATGGTCATATCCCTAAGATAGTAGAGTTACCTAAGGATATATTGTGGTTTTTCCGTTATCTTTTTTCTATATTTTTACTGTTTTTTTGATGTTAAGTTTTGTGGTGCTGGTACTAAAGTTTTTGTAATTTTAAATTATCACATTTGTTCTGCCTTCCCTTTTTAGTTTCTTCCATTGCTTCAATGTTTATACTATACATTTTCCAACTTTTTTTTTCTTCATGACCTTGAGAATTCTATAGCTATATCCAAAATGTCACTGAAATCACAGCAGGAAATTTTTTTCTTTTCTATGCATAAATCATGGTTACTGATGTTAACTCAAGCATTGTGCAGAGAAGCAAAATATAGGTTGAAAACACAACCTAAAAACTCTACTTTGATAAAAATAAACTTTGCTAAAATCATTGTAGCTCTTTCCATTTGGTTAAGAGTGATTCATGTCATATTTGTAAGGTCTTCAAAATAAATGTGCATGCATTAGAGGGAAACTTCCCTCAAAAATGACCTTCACAATGTACATTTATATTTATGTTGGTCTTTTACAAATATGATTCATCAATTTATAGATCAATAATGTAAAGCAATGAATTATTTATGCTTGAGAAATTTCAACATGGATGTTAACATAAAATTTTTCCTTAAAATTTTAAAACCACTTATTTCTGACCGTATTTGAATGTTCTTAAAGTAGCCCATGAAAGCTATTTGTAATCATACATGTTGGATATGTATGACTGAATTATACTTTCAAGAATATATGACGAAGATAGATAAAATGCTATAATTTAATCAGTCTTGAGGCCAGACTGTGTCATCATTATAGTTTCTCATTTACAGGTCTTTGAGGGAAGCACGATCTGGTTGGCATTTTATAATTTCCTATGTTGAAGATCTTCAACTAAACTCTCCTGAATTTCAAGAGTAATATAGCTGAAGGGATATATTGTTATGCAGTAATATGCTTTCCAAAAGGTTACCATAGTGCTTTAAAACAGAAATTCTACTTCCAGATCATGCATAGGTGTGGTTTAATAGAGAGTCACCTGATGTTCTGACTCAGAGAAATATTCATATTGCTTAATGACTGATACAAGTGTACAGCTTCTTTCTGCAGTACCAGATGTTACTTTGTGGTATCATAATTGTGGAGAGATAAGGAGAAGGATTGAGATAGCCTGGGGCACTGTCTATTACCACGTTGTGTAAAGCCATTTCAATATTTTAACAGTAAGTTTAGCTGTACCTGGGCATGCAGGTGAATATACTCATTTTAATCTAACATAGCTACATTCTCCTCAAGATTTATCATGACACAAAATCAGCAACAGTAACTCTGTTTTACCATGCTACTCTTACACTGGAACAAAACCTAAAATCAGTGAATCTGAAGAATTGGAGTCAGGAGAAAGAAATCTCCAGTCCTTGAGGCAAGTCTCTAGCAGTAACCTGACAAACCTCTCACAGAGTGAAAGTGATGGGGAAAAACTAATTGGTAGGAACACTTACCGTACCCTTTGTTGGCTCACCCATGAGGTCTCCCTGCCCAGTTCACAGGTTGATGGTTCATACTGTGAACTGAGAATTGAAGACCATCTATTCCTAGTACAATCCTGTGAGTCTTCAAGCTGTCCTGAGATTTGTTTCCAACAAAACCATTGGAGATCTTGCTTTGTGATCTGCTAACAAATTCTTGTCCATGCAACACATTGCTGTGTAAGAACAATACTTATCTTGTAGAATGGAATGTAAAGAGCTTTGACATCTGTAAATGTCTCAAATTTTAAATTTACTTATTCTAAACTTCCTTATTTTTGAATTCTTATCCTAGAACCTTCCATCCTCATCTGGGTTAGATAAATGGAGCTCAAAAGTGGCCAAAGAGTCAGGTAGCTAATTTTAGAAAGTACCTTTCTCTTTAGGAACAATGTTTCCATTTGGTTTTTGTGATTGAGTAATTAACTGTTTTTTGTAGATCAGAAAGTCAGGGGAGAAAATGTACCCTGTAAAATTATTAACATGTCTACATTCGTTTCTGATTCTTTTGTAAATTATACCCCAACACTTGCAGTGGTTTTTCTCATTCAAGCAATAAAGGTAACATTGTCCTCTCATTAAGAAGTTAGCTAAAGATGTACAGGTTTCAAGAAAGAGTTTAAAATTCTCCTCTCTTTGTAAATTTTCGTAACAATCAATTTCAAACACTAATCTTGTATTTTTCCATTTTATACTGATTTTTACATAGTTTCCTAGATATTTTATAGCATTTATTGACTTAGTGTACTTAACAATGAACTAAAAGTTTGAGGAAATACAGAAGTACATAATGCCAACTATGATGTCAATTAGTATATCATTTGACAATAATAACAACTGCACTTGAAAATGTTATTCTATGTAAGAAATTATGAGAGATAATATATGAAAAACTTCTAAAGTAAACATAATTAAATTCAAAACGATATTTTTTTCTCAGCCTATTGGGTACTAAAATGATCATTTTTCTATTCTGTGATTCTTAACCAAGTCCACTGACATATATCAATGTATAAGTATTGTTCTAGACACTTGGATATCCATTATCTTATGTAATATTCACACTCCACTGAGGTTGGTAATATTAGCTCTTTTTTTATGGGTAAGGAAATGGAGCATTAAAATTACATAAGAAATAAGTGGCAGAACCAGAATGCGAATTCAGGTCTCCTAACTTCAAGTCCTTTCCTCTGTCCAATGTCATAGCTAGCTCTCAGAAATGTTTTCTAGGTTATACATGGATGAGATGGATGGAAGATGAGTGAGGAATTATATAGTATAATTATTCACTCACAGTATTTTATTATAAATTTAAAAAATTAATTACTTTAAAATTCTTAGAAGATCATATTTACTTGCTGTTATTTTTTCACTCTAAATCAAATATACTTTAATAAAAAATAGCATAAAATAGCTACAAAAGAAATTATTTTCTTCTACTTGGGCTGTTAGTGTTATTATTTTTAATTGATATTGGTATATATTAACTTTATTGTCTCATATATAAGTATATAGTATGCATAATATAATTTTATTATATATATATGCACATACATACATACATATATATAGAGAGAGAGCACCACACTTGTAACATATGGAAATTCCTGGGTCAGGGATTGAATCCAGGCTGCGGATGTGACCTACTCCATGGATCTTTAACCACACTGTTCTGGGACGGGGATTGAACTTGTGCCTCTACAGCAACCCAAGCCACTGCAATTGGATTCTTAACCCACTGTACCACAGCAGGAACTCCAGTCATATATATATACATATATATATGTGTGTGTGTGTGTATGTATATATATGTATATATATACATACACACACACACACACACACACACACACACACACACACACATTTATTTTTTCAGGGCCGCGCCCATAGCATATGGAAGTTCCTAGCCTAGGGGTTAAATCAGAGCAGTAGCTGCACAGCCACAGCAACACGGGATCTGAGCTGCATCTGCAACCTATACTACAGCTGACAGCAATGTCAGATCCTTAACTCACTGAGTGAGGCCAGTAATCGAACTTGCATCCTCATGGATACTAGTCGGGTTCGTAACCACTGAGCTATGATGGAAACTCCTTTTATATTTTTATGTCAAATGAAATGTTTTGAAAATGACTCTTGTTAATAAAGTAATTAAATATCCAATAAAGTTATCTTTATGCCTACATCAGTAATTTTATGGATTTAAGTATCATGTTTTAAGACTTTATTAAGTAGGGGAAATAATATACATTATTTAATAATATGTACATATATCACATGATTCACAAGTGAACTTTGTTTACAAAACTTTTGCATTTAAAATGGAAAATATTTCAGTGGTCCTAAATCCTACTTCTATCACTAGTTTTTCAAAAAGGAAGAAAAGACAATCCCATTTGTAAGAAGGATTTCTCTTTAATTTCCATAATGTTAGGAAAAGCAGATTTCCTATCATAGATTTAATTTTTTTATGATATAGGAAAGGTTCGGGGAATCAGTTCACTTTGACACCAGGTTCTAAACATTACCCTTGTAAGTCCCACAGTGTAACTAAGCTTACTAAAAATTAATATGTGGCACCACCTGAAATGGCACAAGGGTAGCAATTATTTGAAACTTGGAATTACTAGTATATTCTAAAAGCAGTAATGAACTTCTAAAAATTGAAATTAAATTCTATTGTAAAAGTATTTTAAATTTTTAAAATTAGGCTTTGTGAGGAGGAAATATTGGAGATACTGAAGCTTGAAAGACTACAAAGATTCAAAAGTATGCATATAAAATAAATAAGCAAAACAAATATTCCCTGTAGAGTAGTTTCATAAATATAGGCCTTATAATATGAAACACCAACTTGATTAATATGTAACTGGAAAAAAATACATGGCAAAAATGTGTCTTATGACTTAACTGTGGTTTAGTAATCAAGCTATGTAAGCCTCTAGAGGAAAGCCCTTTTGGTCTATCCAGAGATAGATCAGAATTTGGTTTTTCTGAAGGAAGTAAAATGGACAGAGGAGTGTACCTGTACATCAAGAAGATATATACCTGTATGAAAATCTATGGACTGAGAAGCCATGTGTGTAATTAAAAGAAGAAAGGAATTAATATTGCCTAGACAAGTGGAGGGTGTTGATATCTCTTAATGAACTCAGACCTCAGCAAGATATATTATAGAAAAGGAATGAAAGGGTCATCTAATCAGCTATGTGTTAGTATTTTTGATCAATACTCATTAAATATTTGCTGTAACCGTCATGCAATGCTAAGGGTACTCATGGGGAATTTCAGTCTATTGGAAAAGGATGGTCTTTTAGTTCTGCTTAAAGGAAGCTTGTGTATTATGCCCTGACTTACTGGTGATCCCAAGTTTATATGAGAAATAATAAGTAAGAGCTGCTCTTTGTTGAACAATATTTTACTTATTTATTTATTTATTTATTTTCTTGGTGAAAAATATTTTAAACATTTGGCAAGATAAAATAAGTAACTGACCTAATCTTCACAATGACTATAAGATAGGTACAACTGTTTGCATTTTAAAGTTAAGGAAATTGAGGCACAGGAAGCTAAAGTACCTTGTTCATGGTCAAACAGCTCATAAATGAATGAGTAGGGTTTTGGCCCTAGGAAATAAAACTGCAGAACCCGTGTTCTCAACCACCAATGAGGAACTGGATACTTCCAGCATAATGCTGATTAATGATTAGCTCCTGGTAGGAGTATTAATATTAATTGAAAAAAATATAGATTATCTTTAAATTTATAATATTCTTCCCCAGAATACACTAGGTATGCTCATTGTAGTACCCAAGAGCTTATAAAGGAGATTTTAGAATTTTAGAAGACATATAGCTATGATTCATGGCTGAGGACAGTAAGGTGAATCTAGTTTCAGAAACATGAATGATGTCTCCAAAGAAATGATTATGATGCAAGCTGGAAGGAGGGAGGCACTTGGAAAAAAATGTAAAGGAAGTCTAAAGAGATTAAATTTTAAACGACATCTTGGAAAGTCTTATAATAAATGAAAAATTTTATTTAAGGAACAGGAAAATTCATAAATTACATGTGGCTACAGTGCTTAACAGGAATAATGGTTTAAGAAGCTATGAAGATAATAGGTGAAGACTTTGCCATGCTACTTGAATTTGGGTCTCCTCTGGGTCCATGGAAATTACAATTCAAGGAATTGAAAGAATTGGCAGATTTCTTTGAGGGATATTTGCTAATATATTGAGTAGGATTTTGTGCTAAGTATTTCAATTTATTTAAATTTTCATGGCTACTTTTTGAAAGTATGTGTATTAATATTGCCATTTTTTCAGACAAGAAAACTGAAGCTTGAGAGGTTAACTATTTGGTCTAAACTGAGACAGCTATAAGTGATTGAACCACCATTCAAATGTACATAAATTCCAATCTCAAACTCATGCTCTAGGCCCTTTCTGGTTCTAAAACACCAATCCTAATGTCCAAAACTAAAGAAAGAAAGATAATGGCTTTCAGAGCATGAATTCAATATACAAGCAGCTTCTAAAGCCTTATTAAGCCAGTGCTTAATAAGGAGTTTGGAAATAATCAAGAAGAATTCATTCAAATGCTTTAAGGGGAATGCTGTAGATATACTTGTTTATGGAGTTTAGAAGGTCATTTGATGTCATTTATTGCAAGGAAAGGAGTGAGAATAAAAATGTGATTAAACTGTATCTAAAGTAAATTGATTAGTACATTGGTAGGAACTGAGGTAAAGTGGGCAGTATTGGGGCTAGATGAGAGTGATAGTGAAAAATCACAGATCTCTTTATGGGCCTGTGTGCTAGCTAGTCAGCACTGTTACATTTTTCAAATCAAATTTATGTATGAGGATATGATCAGCAAGGTTTTCATATTTATTTGTGTCAAAAACTGGGGGAAGCTAGTTAATCCCTATGTTTACTTCATGCAGTTAGTATTCTACAGGGACAATGAGTTGACCTAAAAAGAAGAGATCTGAAAGTAATGAATATAAAATACAAATTTATATTTAAAAAAATTAAATATAAGAAATGTCATAATAATCAAGAGTTTCTATATAAATAAAATACCTTGAAATGTTATGGATTGGAAGAAAAATACAGATTAGTTTTATGATTTATGTCTTATGTCTCCCCCAAAGTAGTGATTTACTGCTTTACCCAGAAACGTATTGTTTGAAAGAAAGGAGCTAATATTTCTGATGTACTCTGAACTTATTAAACCCTACCCAGGACCCCCAGAATCCTGTGATTGTTCTTGACTCCACATTAAGATCATAGATATTTGAAGTCCCTTCAGAAAAGGAAAAGGAAAGTGAATGGTCTGGAAATGAAGTGTGGCAAAACTGTTTAAAAATTTGTGAATAGTTGGAGTTCCCATTGTGGCACAGCAGAAACGAATCTGACTAGTATCCATGAGGATGTGAGTTTGATCCCTGGCATTGCACAGTGGGTTAACGATCTGGGGCTGCTGTGAGCTGTGGTGTAGGTCACAGACGCAGCTCAAATCCTATGTTACTGTGGCTGTGGTGTAGGCCAGCAGCTGTGGCTCCGATTAGACTCCTAGCCTAGGAACTTCCGGATGCTGCAGACATGGCCCTAAAAAGCAATAAATAAATAAATAAATAAATAAATAAATAAATAAATAGGAATAGTTAGTCTGAAGAAGCAAATAGAACATGGCATCTACCTGTTAAGTGTTTGAAGGTTTACCAGTGAGAAAGGCAGTTTGGTGTATTATAATTTTCTGCCTAATTCCAGAGTTCAAAACAAGATGAAGTGAAAGTGATAGAGTGCTGGATTGTATTTCAATTTCAGGAAGACCACTTTAACAATAATTGATCTTTATTTCCTGTAGTGGTGAGCTTTCCATCACCCGAAATGTTTGTGTGAGAACCTGTCTTTGTATAAATCAGCCCTTATAGCTCTCATCATGCAACTAAAGTTTCCTGAGCTTCAGTGGGAACGATGGTGCCGTCCTTGTGAAGTGCTTGTGAGGATTAAAGGAGATACCGTGTGCTAAGGGCTTAATGCAATCCCTGACATAAACTTCTAAAAAATGATACCTATTTTTATTAGTGGATGACCAGTTTCCAAAGAAAGTACTGTGGAGAACCCATCTTTATCATTTAGAAATGAAACTAGAGGGAGTTCCTGTCGTGGTGCAGTGAAAACGAATCTGACTAGTATCCATGAGGATGTGGGTTCGATCCCTGGCTTTGCTCAGTGGGTCTGGGATCCAGCATTGCAGTGAGCTGTGAAGTAGGTTGCAGACGCAGCTTGGGTCCCAAGTTGCTGTGGCTATGGTGTAGGCCAGCAGCTGTAGCTACAATTTGACACCTAGCCTGGGAACTTCCATATGCTGCAGGTGCAGCCTTAAAAAGCAAAATGAAAAAAAAAAATGTAACTAGGAAACTCCATGTTTCCTTCCAAACGTTAGTACCTACGTACAGTTCCATGACTCAAACATGATGAGACCATTACATTTCTTTAATTTTCATAAGCACACTTACATAATGATTATGTTTGCCCCTTTGGGGCAAACATTTTGGTCTTTCCAGTCCATAAATAAACCATTAGTATTATAATCTATATTTAAAAATCAGTATGTGGGAAGTAACCTATATAAAATAAGTTAATACATATGGTCCCCACGTAACTATGTGTCCCCAAATATGTATATACATATTTTGATGAAACATGATATACACGAGTGCTTCTATTTTCATTCCAACTCAAATTTCTAAATATTGAAATATTACTAGTGTCTGAGGTTGTCAATTTTCCTGAAACTAATACATGAAATATATAAAAATGCATTTAGGTATTGAATCATTTATATAATTGGTAAAACATTATATTGTTTCCTCTTAATATTATATTATAGAATCGTTAATATACATTAGGGTGTGTAAGTGACTTTCATTGGATTAAAAAGCCTTTAAGTACAGTAGCTCTCAATTTTCCCTTCCAAAGGTTTGAAAGGGAAGAGAGAGTAACTTCTAAAAACTTGAATTATCTTTTATTCTGAAATGCCCTCAAACACAAGTACACACCCTCATATCCTCTAAACCTCCTGCCAAATCCTTCCCAGTTTGTGTATTAGCCCTTAACAGACAACAAAACAATAATCTGTATAATTGAAAATTAAAGTATAAATTAATATCAGAGTCATATTCACATAGTCACCTCAGAGTAAATTGGCATGAAGCAATGTCTAAATAACAACATCAAATAAAATAGGGTAGCAGTAAGCTTAAGGAATTTATTTGAAGTATGGATTTATGATACATTTGAATTAAGAAAATAGTTTAATAATAGTTTTGTTGCATTTTTATTATGCTC
This sequence comes from Catagonus wagneri, assembly GCA_004024745.2. Taxonomy (NCBI): domain Eukaryota; kingdom Metazoa; phylum Chordata; class Mammalia; order Artiodactyla; family Tayassuidae; genus Catagonus; species Catagonus wagneri. Next base: position 2,885,487 of record PVHT020000173.1, on the reverse strand, counting down.
CAGTAAATATTTAATAGATATTCTACTAAAGTTGTTATATTTTGTATCTGATATGTATCATTATGTATACTATGTATAACTTAAGGTTCATAATAGTCTTATGATTCCTACTTCCTGTATGAAAAACTGAGACTCAAAGAAGTCAAGTAACTCACTCAAAATAATACAGCTGGTAAGTGAAGGGTGGTATAGAATCTTGACTCAACACCCACACACATAACGTCTACCTACACCACCGTCTACTAAGAACCATGAAGAGACTGACATAGGTAAACAATCCTCACTATAAAGTGATTCTCACTTGTCAACATCAATAAGTGCCTGTGATTTGTTGCTGATGTGTTACAAGGAGACGAGATGTCTGGTCATTCTTCATGGCAAGCTTAGTTTGCTTCCTTTCCTCTATTTGGGCAATGATCTATCCTTTAAACTATCCTTGGGTAATTCACTAAAGCCCACCTATCAGAGCAGTGTTTCATTAGCTTTCAGTACTTTTGTGATCAGTTCCAAATGTAATAGCTCTAGGTCTGTGCTTAAGTTTGGTCTTTTAAAAAGAGAGACATCTATCTGTAGAATGGTGGAGTGAACCCAGAACTATGAAATGAGAGATTACCTTATATCTCAGGTTTTAATTTTTTGTACTGTTGTTAACTAAGGTGTAAAATGGCTCTCACTGCATAAAAGCTATCAAAATTTAATACTATTGCTCCTTCATTTAACAGTCTCTCCAGTTGTTAAATGTGAAAAGAGTAAAAATAATGTTTTGTGTTTATGTAGCACACGTCTCCATGGAGCCTGAGAATTTGGTTGACAGGGTCTAAAAATGGCTGTGTCAGGGAGAACAAGAAACTAATATTATCATAGTTACTTTGCAGATATTGAAACTGACACTGAATCCATATGTAGCTACTAATGTGAACATTATGCAGTCAAAATGATACAGATGTCTTCCTCCAGCCATCTTCATGATCAATAGTGACCATATTGGAATTCCCTTCATTGCTTAGCGATTAATAAACCTGACTGGGATCCATGAGGATGAGGGTTTGATCCCTGGCCTCGCTCAGTGGGTTAATGATCTGGCATCGCTGTGAGCTGTGCTATACAGCTCGCAGATGTACAGATGCAGCTCGGATCCTGCATTGCTTTGGCTGTGGCATAGGCCGGCAGCTGTAGCTTTGATTTGATCCCTAGCCTGGGAACTTCCATATGCCATGGCTCTTATTTTGTTTTTTGCTTATACAGACAAATTGAATGACGGAACGATGTATTAAGGATTCAATATTATGCTCAATATTATTAAAGTGATATAGTAATATTTTACTACACTTTGCCTTGGTAATATTGGAATATTATATACATAAACTTACTTTTTAAAAATAAGTCTTGTCAAAATCAAATGCCAAAAGAATTGTAATTTTAAATATATTTCTGAGGCAATAAGATAAATTATTAAATGAAGTGTTATAATTTTTTCTGTTGGAAAACAGTTGTTTTTTATGTGAAAAAGCAAGCACTATAATGTAAGTGTGTTGTGAATTGAGATGTTTTTTAAATTCATGTTTGCTTTATTCAAAGCAGGAAACATTGATCTGTACAGTGGTGAAATGGTGATCCTAGAACTATAAATTTCTTACTTTTGCCTTTTCCATAAGTCAGGCATTCTAGGTAATAGGTTGAACTTGTGTGTATGTGTGCACGTGCGCGCGTGCGTGTGTGTGTGTGTATAGTTTGTAGTAAATACATTAGAGAGAGAATAACCCCAGATTTTGTCAGTGGTACTGAAACTTTGGCATGCACCAGAATTATCTTGAGGACTTTTTAGAAATACAGATAGCTGGGCCATATCCCTAGTCTTTCTAATTCTGTAGATCTGGAGTGTGGTCTGAGACTTTATATTTCTTTAAGTTCCTAAGTGATGCTAATGATGCGTCTGTGAAACATAGTTTTAGGCAGTTGGACTTCAGTTTTTACCCTCATAAGGAAAGGTATAATTATGAACAGATAGGAATTATGTGTAAACCTAGCTATGTGTTTTGGAAGATAAAACTATGAGAGAGATACTAAGAAAAAGAAAGAGCTAAGGTGTCTTTTTTATTTTTATTTATTTATTTATTTATTTATTTTTATTTTCTTTGTCTTTTTGCCTTATCTAGGGCCGCACCCACGGCACATGGAGGTTCCCAGGCTAAGGGTCTAATAGGAGCTGTAGCCACCGGCCTATGCCAGAGCCACAGCAACGCGGGATCCAAGCCGCGTCTGCAACCTACACCACAGCTCACAGGAACGCTGGATCCTTAACCCACTGAGCAAGGCCAGGGATCGAACCCGCAACCTCTTGGTTCCTAGTTGGATTCATTAACCACTGAGCCACGACGGGAACTCCTAAGATGTCTTTTTTAAACAGATGCTTTTAAATTCTGCTAAAAATTCATACTGACTCTATAAAGTCCTTTGCAGCCTAGGCTCTCTGCATTCCATTTCAATATTCTCTCAAGAAATGACCATTGATCACTTATTATGAAACAGGGACTTCCATGCAACAGAGTGGAATAAAGGAATAAAGCTGTATTTTCACTTGATGTTACTTTGCTTTAATGTATTTACTATGTCTTTAATTATGGCATATTTCTTTCAACACTGTATCTCATTTCAGATATATTCTTCTTTCCCTCTTCTAATTTCAGCATGTCGTGGAAAGCTATCAATATTTTCCCATTTGTGTTGTTTCTGTATCAGAGTCTGAAGATGGTGACAAAGATGGTTCTATTGATGGAACTAAGGCTGGGCCACTGATAGTCATGGGTCCTTAGACTGTAAGCCATTTTTTTAAAAATTTTATTGTAATTTTTCATTATTAGGGCCACACCTATGGCATATGGAGATTCCCAGGCTAGGGGTTGAATCGGAGCTACAGTTGCCAGGCTGTGCCACAGCCACAGCAATGTGGAATCCGATCCACATCTGTAACCTACACCACAGCTCACAGCAGTGGCGGATCCCTGCCCCACTGAGCAGGGCCAGGGATTGAACTGGAATCCTCATGAATACTAGTCAGATTTGTTTCCACTGTGCCACAACGGGAACTCCTGGATGTCATTTCTTAAAAAGACAGGAAGGACAAGCATGGCACAGCTTTTTCAGTGAAATTGAATTATGGAGATTGAAACTAGTGAAACCTATGAAAAAGAGTTTATTATCAACCTTATTGTTTTAATGTACATTTATTTGATTATTAATAATGTAAAAACTGTATCTTGCCTCAATATTAGAAAATGTTTTCTTATAATAATAGTAACTGGTGATAGTAAATGCCTATTAAAAGAGCAGCTTTCATACACAGATGAGAAGAATGCTGTTGGAGGAAGGTTTGACAGTTGCAATTAAGAGCCTTAAAAACATCTTCATACGTTTTGAACGACAATTTCCATATAATCAGTTTACAGAAATTTAAATAGAGATGTACATATTAATTAAATATTTATACGGATTATAGTATTGGCTTAAATATCAAAACATTGAAAATGTAGTTTAACTATCACAGAGGAAAATTAGTTACATAAATAATGGTGCATTTCGAAAATTTCATACCATTTAATCATTGAAATTATAATTTTTTAGATATTTAATAATATAAGTGAATATTTTGGATACAAGTTTAAAAACAAAATTGGAAACATTGTTTTTTGAGTTCTCTAGTATTAAACGGGCATAGAAAAATTATTGGAAGGAAATATCATATTAACAGTGGATCTTTCTGAATTATAAATTATTTCTTTCTCTTTGCACTGTATTTTATGAATTCTATGTAAAAGGGTATGTTTTATATGATGATTAAAAGCATGTGTGTGTGTGTGTGTGTGTGTGTGCACAAAAATACATGCGTGGGAAATATACTCCCATGGAGTTATCTTCTTGGGCACCATATGTGGATGCTCTGGGATTTAGAAGTAAGTTCATCTGACAGTTATGGTTTGCTTTATATTGTTATGTAACCTCAATCCTGCTGTTATTCTGCATTGCCATGCATATAATTGCCAGTGTTCCTAAATAGATCCTAACTTTTCCTTTAAGTTTCAGTGTTTTCCTTTGTCAGAGGAAAAGTAAAGAGAGAGTAGATGTCTGGATGCAATCTACATGTTTTGACAGTTCTGTAAATTCTGAAGTCTCGCTATTTCTTTTCATAAGCACAGCATCTTTTCTGTCTCTATTAAGCATTTCTCACATAGACACTCTATTAGAAAATACTTCCAACGGAAATATTTCTAAGAACATGCTACCCACAGTTATACCCCTATCTCAATACTCATAATGCTAACAGAAAACACTGTTAAGGTATTGTCTCACTGTCAATTCTCCCCAATATCTTTTGTGGTAGGTACTCTTATTTTTTTCCACTGAACAGACAGGAATCCTGAGTCCGGCAGCTGGTCTATAATTTGCCCCAGGTTATGAAGCTAGGAAGAGGAAATGCCAGGATTCAAACCCAGCCAGTGTAACTCAGAGTCTTCAGTTTCTTACTATCATGCCAAATGATCTTCCTTTCCTAGTTTTATCTGCTTTAAACTTCTGAAAATGTGGGAAAAGAAGCCCCTCAACTCATGATTGTGGTTTTAGATTGAAAACATGTTCTTTTCACTCCTGTCAAGAAGTTTGGTGTCCAAGTGTAAATTCAGCAGCCTTTTTGATTTATCAAGATCCTGTTACTCATTATCATTGTGCCTATGAGGACCTAGTGCTTGAGGGAATTGCCATTCTGGTTTTAAACATCTGTCACAGAAATTTAATTTCCAGCTGCTCTATTTCATTATTAGTTATGTTAAGATATCAGGGGAGTTTTCATTTTAAAAATGGCCCTGTGATTTTCAGTAATTAAAGAAAAACATGATGCATAATATCTGAAAATGTATCACTGACACTGAATTCAGTTTCCTTTGGATGACTAATATTTTCAGTAGAAGATTTCCAAGGCATATTAACACTACAACATAACTGATGCTTATAGGAGTATACCTTTCATAGGTTTCTTAAAAGTATTTTTCTTCCATTATGAGATAGAATATAGCAATTAATGAATTTTAAATCTTTCAAAGTATATGCTTATTTACTTATTATTTTCCTACATAGTTTCAATCATAAAGGGTGTAGCCTAGAGTAAAATCCACTAATATGAAAGTATAACTTGAAATGGAGTCTAAGTAAAAGTCCTTCTGTGGTAGTCTGTATTTTCCAGTTTTTCTTAAGAGGCTGGATTTGTGACTATAAAAATAATGATTATTTGAAAATCCTTAGGGCTCACCATGTAAGCTTCATCTTGAAATATATAGAAGCAATGCTTTATTAATTTAATATCCATACTTCTTTGCTCCTTTTGGTCTATATACTTTTTTCATCCTCTTTGAAGAAAGAGCATAGCTTGATTTCATATTGCCTAGTAAAAGTTTTGTGCAGTGATAATTCTACCATTTTAATAACTGATTTCCAAATGTGCACACATGTATGCGTGTGTGTTTCCTGTGTGTGTGAGTATTTGGCGTAATATGTCTTACTCAAAGAACATTTGGGATAATTTCACAACTGGAGGAGATACCAGTTTGGGGAGACTGTTAAATGCTCAATATGAGTTGAAGTGAGAAACTCCCCTATTCCCCAGCATTCAGTGTTGGTAAATTACTATGTTTTGGAGATTTTAAAATAATGATAATAATAGTGGTATTGGTGGTAGTGTTAGATGGCTAGATTTTTGTTGAAAACATGGACTTTAATGGCCTTTAAAAAAGACTGCTTTCCTAAGAATCATGCCTTTCCTAAGAACACATATTTGAACGTTCCCTGTTTTATACACTTGTAAACCTACACACACACACACACACCCCACACAAACATATTTTTAATTAAACTCAAAATCTTTTTCACAGCAAAGGAAACCATTTAAAAAATGAAAACACAACCCATGGAATGGGAGAAAATCTTTGCAAATGATGCAACCAACAATGGCCTAATTTCCAAGATATACAAAGAATTCATACAGCAACAAAAAAACAAACAACCCAATGGAAAAAAAGGGCAGAAGGCCAAAGCAGATATTTCTGCAAAGAAGAAATATGGATAGCCAATAGGCACGTGAAAAGAGGCTCAACATCACTAAGTATTAGAGAAATGCAAATCAAAACTGCAATGAGGTACCACCACACACCAGTCAGAATGGCCATCATTAGCAAGTCTACAAATAACGAATGCTGGAGAGGGTGTGGAGAAAAGGGAACCCTCCTTCACTGTTGGTGAGAATGTAAATTGGTACAACCACTATGGAAAACAGTATGGAGGTACCTCAGAAAACTAAATATAAAAACTAGCATATGATCTAGCAATCCCACTCCTAGGCATCTATCTGGACAAAACTGTAATTCAAAATATACATGCACCCGTATGTTCATCACAGCACTATTCACAATAGCCAAAGACAGATGCAATCTAAATGGCCATCAACAAATGAATGGATTAAGAAGATGTGGTACATATATACAGTGGAATACTACTCAGCCATAAAAAAACAACAAAATAATGTTTTGCAGCAGCAATATTGATGCAACTAGAGATTCTCATAATAAGTCAGAAGGAGAAAGACAAATACCATAGGATATTACTTCTATGTGAAATCTGATATTGCACAAATGAATCTTTCTACAAAATGGAAAGAGACTCACAGACATAGAGAACAGACTTATGGTTGTTAAAGGGAAGTGGGGAGAGATTGGATGGATGGGGTGGTTGGGGTCGTTAGATGCAAACTATTACATTTAGAATGGATAAGCAATGAGATCTTTCTGTATAGCACAAAGAATTATCTCCAGTCTTTTGTTATGGAATGTGATGTATGAGAAAAAGAATGCATGTGACTGGGTTATTATGTTGTACAGCAGAGATGGACACAACACTGTAAATCAATTATAATTTAAAAAATTTTGAAGTGTTTCAAAATTAACTGTCTATGAGGCTTTCTTCTTCAGACAGAATCAGAATAATAGCATTTCAGGTTTCTGACAATGTTTGGTGCATTCTGCTGCTGTTGCTCTTTTCACATTGTATTAAAATGCAATGCTGTGCACTGCTTTCTACACTAGAACATGGACTACTTGAAGGCAGCAGCCAACTCTTATCTCTATCCCTCATGCTTAACACAGTGATACATCTGTTGGGTTTGGTTGAAATTTTAACAGAGGTAGGGCTGGTTTCTTGGGCTGGTGACCATAAAAGCTTGTTTCTTAACAGTTTCTGTTGAAATTTCAGAGACTTTCTAGGCATGAGCCTGAGCAAAGGGAGTGTTATAATACCACGTTTCATATTTAGGGAATAGTATTGCAGTAGAGGATGAGAGTTAAAGGCTAACATATAGTGACATGCTTTTTAGGTCTTTGTGGAAACATCTCTGGCAAGGGTGATGGATGGATAGCATTCAACTGGAGGTTATTGGAATTAGACTGGTTAGCCTCTGAAGTTGCTGAAGATCAATATGATGCATCTTTGTTTTGTAATCAGGAAAGGAAATTAGGAACAATAATTTATTTCTTTGTGTCTCACCTTAGGGAATATTTAAGGTTTTATGCTAGAACAAATGTGTGAAGAGATGAAAATGCAAATTATCCTGTTTTATTAGAGTTCTGTGGAATGGCATTTGATTTGTTTTCTTGTATACCAAAAAGGTGTTTTTTTTTAATAACTTGAGGGACTACTAGACCTGTTACTTGAAAATAATAATTTTCAATGGCTTTAAAAACGAAAATCGTTGCTTTTGAAACTTAATTTCCTGAAATTTACAGTCATACACACACACGTGTGTGAAACACACACACACATACACAGAGATATATGAAGCTGTTAATGTAAGACCTAATTTTTTTTTGATGCTTAATACCTGCCAGGTAGAGCTATTAAGACATTTACATGTATTATCTCTTTTAACACTATGAAATAGTTACTATTACCTCAGTTTTATGCATTAAAAATATAATGCTTTGATCTAAAAGGATTTATATTGAATCACACACCTGAGGAAGTAGTGGAGGCTAAATTTAATCCCATGGTATCTGACTCCAGACACTTTGTCTCTGGTTTCACAGAAGCACATCTAGGAGGACAGGTACCCTGTTCCTATGTTTAAAATCCATCAGATTGTGGTGTTAAGCAGAGTTCTTTTAACTAAAAAAAGGCTTAGGTTGGCCCCAAGTAACCTCTGGCTTTCCAGGGGTTCTCACATGTGCTCCATTAGAAAATAGGGCTCCCATAAACCTGGAAACTATTGTGATCTTTCATCACTTCTCACCCAAAACTGTATCAATGGGCATCTGAGTTCACTTGATTCCCTCTTATCTACTTTATAGCCAAAGTGAGTTTTCTAAAATGAAAATTTAATTATATTAGTTCCCTGATTAAATCATTCGTGGCTCCCAGTTTTCTTCCCAAATATTTTAAACTCTTTATTGTGGCTTATAAACTTCTTTTTGAACTCTACTTACCACTCTTATCTCTTTTCTTTTCACTCTCACACTTCATAGCTACCCTCTCCACTTTCACATCTATTCTCCCTGGCCCCTTGCATATCCTGCCTCCACTAACTGGAACAGTTTCCTCCCTGCCTCACACACCAAGATGCCCACACTTCCAGGCACATTCTATATGGAGCTGCTCCTCAAGTGTCAAATTTGTGTTAAATATTTCTCCTGGGTATTCTAGCAGCATTCTCTACCTCTCTTTCATAGAACATCATACTGTATGATTACTAACTTTTACCCTCCACTTGACTTTAAGCTCACTGAGGGGAAAGAAAATGTGATTATTTTCTTCATCCTCATATCTGCAATACTTAGTGCGTAGTAGGAGTTCAGATCTTTTGTTGTGTATATGAATGAAGACAGACATCATTTAAAACACTAAGTGCTAACACATAGAGTACAAATTTAAGTTATTTAAAAATATAACTTCATTTAAACCATATAAAACTCCCATAATGGAAATACTATTGTTGTGCCCAGTGAAATGAAGTACTTGCTGCACAGGGAGTTTAAGTAGCATGCCAAAGGTCACACATCTAAGTGTCCATACCAGGATTTGGACTGTCACTATCAGGCTTCAGAATATGGACTCACTCCTGCTACACTGCCTCTCTGAAGATTTAGGGTCAACAGATTATTGTTTCTAAGTGATGGTTGGTACCTCAGGGCTTTCAAAAGAAGGAAGACATGGAAACTGATTATTGGTCTCTTCTCTGCTACTAACAATTATGTGATTCATGTGATCCCACTATGCCTTAGTTTAGTTATCTGCAGAATTAGAAAACTGTGGATTGAATGATCCCAAAGGTCTTTGTTCTCTAAGTAACAGTGATCTGAACTAGCCACTTATTTGTGCTACTCTAAGGAAGATGAAGTATTAAAAACAAATTACCGAAGGATTGTGAGCTGAAAATAGACACTTTAGGTCCCCATATATAAACTTCTTCTCCCTCTTATCTCCCACTGTTTGTAAAATTTGTAATTTCATTCTGTTACTTTCTGATCAAGGAATTGGACATGAATAACACTGTTAGGTGGGTAAACCAAATAACTACATTAGAACCCCATAAGAAGTGAGTCTTTACTGATAGAGTTAATTTGCCATATGACTCCTGATAATAATTTAAGTGAGAAATGTTAGTCTACCTAACACACAGTAGACACTGAGTAAATTTTAGTTCTCTATGGATTTTATTTTTCCTGTGAGTTCACTCTTATGGATTTTACTTTTCCTGTGAGTTTTTAGTTATATCATCTCTTTCCTGTCTCTAACGACATTCATCTAAAAAGGAGAACAAATAAGCATTCTGGCTAATTTGGTATGTGTTCCTATTATATAATCACCATGGTATCCAGGCTCACAATTGAGAGCAAATAAATTTATAAGAAGAAAAACTTATGTTTTGTTCTCTTAACATGTGCTGTTAGGGAAGCACTGTTTCTTCGTCTAATTTTTCTTTCATCAGTAGATACTATTTTCTAATGAGTGTCATTAGAACTTAAGAGCGTTTGGAAGGTCTACTTTGAGAGAATTGTTATTAAATATTAAGAAACCTCATCTTTTACTTTTAAAGAATATATATATATATGGCTACACCTAAAGATTGAATATTAAATGATATCAAGGCGTTAAAAAAACGTTAATATATTCATGTCACACTTCTTTTTGTAATTCGTTTTAATGACTAGTGCTCTGATGGTCAAACACTGAAATTAGGTTTTTACTATGAAATGAAAGATGAGCAAAATTTGAATGTACTTTTTTAATGTAAATCTATTTTCACTTATTAAGACTACTAAGTGTTTAATTGAATTTAGAACATCTCACTTACTGCAAATAAATGAACAGCTTTAGTAATTTAAATGTAAAAACTACCATAGTATTGCATATTATTATTTAAATTATGTCCCTCTAATGATCAAAATTCAAAATGACACCCAGAAAATATACTCACAGCAGTTAGTCATCTGCCCACAGTGTGAAATTCTGAACAGGTTATGTTTGTGTGGTATTTTAGTCCTTCTTCCAGCATGTTTAAAGGCAGCTTTTGTTGTGAGAACTTTGAAAGCCACTGGAAATTATGTTTAGTGAGTTTTCTTCAATTTTGAAAAGGCTATGAGTTTACAGTAACTCATTACCTCAATCCACCAAGAACTTTGACTTTGATGTACATAGTTTCTTAGTCTATGGCGCATAAAGAGTCCTCAGTGTATTACTGCATAATGTTTGTCCTACAACATTTGAAATTAAAAAAAAAAGAGAGAGAGAGAATATGGAGTTCCCATTGTGGCCCAGCGGAAACGAATCCAGCTAGGAAACATGAGGTTGTGGGTTCTATCCCTGGCCACACACAGTGGGTTAAGGATCCGGCATTGCCACGAGCTGTGGTGTAGGTTGCAGATGTGGCTGAGATCCGGCCTTGTTGTGGCTGTGGCGAAGGCCAACAGCTACGGCTCCTGTTAGACCCCTAGCCTGGGAACCTCCATATGCTGTGGATGTGGCCCTAAAAAGCAAAACAAGCAAACAAAAACAGAAAGAAAAGAAGACAACTCACCCACATCACCGTCCTAAAGATCACTTATGAAGGATGAATTGGAAAAATAACCATGCTATATAACTTGTATTGAAATCTATGATCCTGGAAACTGAGATAAATAAGATCACATGGATTTTTAAAAACTTTGCTTCATAACTAAGTTTAGAGTTATTCTCAGGTATTGTATGCTCTCATTTATTTTATGAAATTATGTGCCTGTGTGTTGTTTTATATTTCAGTGTTTTGTAACATATGGGAAATCATATTAGTATAAAGTAACATTCTTTTACTCTCTAAGATAATAAGCAATACAAATCTGTTAAAGAATCACTGCAGTCAGGCACGCAAGGAATTGTGATCTGATTATTATTCAGAATATGTGAGTCTGCACAAGGAATATCCAAGACATAGCTGTGAATTTCCTAACATGATGTGAATAAAAAACTTAATTCTGTTATTTAATCTATGCATTTGAAAATGTAATTAAATAGTCAGGTGTGCCTTCTGCAATGTAGACAAGCAAATACAATACTAATAAATCATACTTGAAACTAAATTTTAGGTCTTAAGAATAGTGTGATTGTCAATTTTCCTGGGAAACTTATGAAATCATATCTATGTGCTTAATCCTTGGCACTTCTGGATTCTAGGAACCATTCCATGGTATGTGTACCCACTGAGTTTAAGTTTGACTGCATTTAACAAGAAAAGCAAAGTATAGTAAAGGTTTATTTCTTCTTCATATTGAAGGTGTTGCTAGGTAGACTATCTAGGGATCCTCTGGCAGTTCCACAGTGTTAGCATGGCTCCTGTTTTCTTTTTGCCATTCCCAGCTTGATGTTTCCAAATGTAAGAGTGGAGATGATTGTTAGAGTTCCAGCTATTGTATCAGTGTTCAAGGCTGTGCTATCCCTTCCCTTTTAAGGAAAATTTTCCATGGGTACACATGTTGCTTCTGCTTATATGTTATTGGTCAGACTTAGTTACCTGACTGTACCCAGCTGTACAAGTAAGATTGTTAGCCATTTAGCTAATAAGCACATTGTTCTGGATTCTTTTACTAAAGGAGAAGGAGAAATGGATATTGGAAGATGACTAGTATGAAAAGGAAGTATCTGAAATATAGTCATGCCATGGAAATTGTAGGCTCTTTATTCACACAAGAACTCATATCTTTAGTACTTCTAGTACTTCTAGTAAACTGTTTAAGATATGTGGAAAACAAATGGTGGTAACCATCCCAAATTTATCTGAAAGGTAAACTGAGGGTGATATTCATGTGCAGGAAAGCCAGGAAAGAGGTTGAATAGATGTTCTGAACTTATCCTCAAAAATCAGACACTGACTATATACATTGAAAAATGGCAGTAGTCTTACACTCCCTTTCAGAGGAGTGTAAATTTGAGATAGTGTGGCCAAACAAACAAAACAGAAAAAAAAAGAGGTTGCTGACAGCAGCTCCCAATCACAAAGTATATTTTCTGTCATCTAATGAGGGAAGGGGTTTGCTGGTCACACTTATGCTCAGGGGAGTGTACTTCTCATAAGCAGTGGCATGCTTGAGTTGGGAAGGGCAGTAAGTAGAATTAAAGAAGGAAAACTTACTGAAAAAAATGAGGAAAACTATAGGAAGTTTGTTTAATTATTCTCTCAACCGCATATGAAAAATGACCCTTGTTTCCTTTGTAAAAACAAACATCATACTAAAGAAGCCTGAAAATTAATGCATATTATAATGGAGTCCATAAATATTCAGGCATTTTTGTTTTCTTCACTCTGCAGTTTATAGCACATGACTAATATATTGAGTCTGTATAAGAATTTGATAAGCATAGTTTTTTATCCAGAATTTATGGTCACAGTTTTTTTTTTTTTTAAGATGGTAGCCCTGCTGATAGTAGTTGAACTGGCAGAAATTATAGAATTCAAGAAAGAGGCCATTATTTCACTTTGAGATAGATGTAGTTTTACAAAAAAAATCAACCTTATATAGTATTTTATTTTTTATGGCTTTCTTTTCTCTATTCCTTCAATTTATTTAATTAGGCAAGCAAAATATAACCCCAGTTGGCCATCAAATACATAATTTCTTTGAGAAAAAAAAAGTTCTTGTAACTTTTTTTGATCAGAAGGATGATCAGAAGGAAGTGGGGTGTCTGTGTGTGTGTGTGTGGTTTTGTAAATAACATTTTTAATTTGTGGTCAAGTGAACTTTTTGTAGCTTAATATGTACATCTAATTTAATGATGAAGGTATGTATGAGGATTAGTTTTTGGTGTACTCAATGTTAGATGATGATTGAAGCTGTGTATAGTTTAGCCATCCCTCAAAAGAAAAGAAGGTTGTGGACTAAAGTTGTATATAAGGGGGTGGAACATGAGTAGAATCAAAGTGATGAGCTAAAGATGTAGTGATCATCTGGTCAAAGATGCAGTGGAAATGTTAAGCAGAAATTGGAGGATTAGGAAACCAGGAGGTAGTCTGTCATTTGATCCTAACTAGACTGGAAGGCTGGTAGTTGAAACCAGACTCATTCTAGTGAGAAAGCAACACAAAGAAGTGGATTCAAAGAGTATACATATCTCTTCATGAAGTCTCATGTCAAGACAAGGTGATGAGATAGTAATTAAGCCTATTGCGGATTAGTGTATACCTGTGCTGTCCAGTAGAGGATTCACTAGCTATGTGTGGCTATGAGTGCTTGAAATACGGCAAGTCTGAATTGATATAAGCTACAGTAAAATATACACTGGATTTCAAAGAGTTGGTATGAAAAAAATGCAAAAAATCTCATTGAAATTTTTTATACGAAATACATTTTGAAATGATTTTGATATATCAGATGAAATAAACATTAATATTAATTTAATCTATATATTTTTACTTTTTTAATATAATTACTGAAATTTTAAAAATTGTATATATGGCTTACATTTGTGGTTCATACTTTATTCTATTGGAATTAATATTCTATTGGACTGTTAATATTGGTCTATACTCTGGTTCCAATTTGCCACCTCAATTTTTGACAGTAATATATGAGGGAAAAATCAGAAGCCATTCTAAAAACGGTAATTTTTCCCAAATTTACTTGGGAGTATAATTTGTTATTCTAAAAGGAACATGAGTTCCTGGATCCAGATCTGCTACTAACTAGCTATATAGCCCCAGGAAAGTTATTTAACTTCTGTGAGCCTTGATTTCCTCATCCATAAAATGAGAGTCATAATACTCACCACACAGGGTAATTGTAAGGATTAAATATGAATGTAAAGGACTTTGCAGAGTTCATACCATGTAATTTGCACAAAATAAACGTTAGCTACCTTCTCTCCTTTCTGTAAAAGAAACAGAATTGATCTGATATACTGTAAGTCTCAAAATCAGAGGTGTATGAGGAGCAAGATAAGGATAACAATAAAGGTTATTATCCCGCTGAAAAAGAAAACCAAAATCTTCCAAGACTGAAAATAATCAACAATTAACCTTAGCCTTTTTGGAAGAAAAAAGTAATAAAGCATCTTCAAATACATACGTGTGTGTGTGTGTGTGTGTGTGTGTGTGTGTGTATGTTTGCATATATATATACACACACACATATACATATATATATCTGCATATATACATATTTGTGTGTGCAGGTGTGTTTGTGTTTCTCAGTGGGCCATGTGAAACAGTGTGTATATAATTGTTTTATAAACTAGAGTTCACTGCATCTATTCAAACTGAATGGTGGTATTATCACTATTCTCTAAAATTGCTTCTACTAGAAAGTGATAAATGGAGGTAAACTTGTATTTTGATGATGATAAAAGAAGAAAAAGAAAGACATAGAGAAGATAAAAAAGAATTTTCCAAAAGTCAAAATAGAAAATGTACATCTTGCTAATGTACATTGTCCATGGTTTCTTTCTCAGCCCTGACATGCCTCCATAGAATGATCCAAAATAACTCCCTCCACAATGTTCAAGAGCACAGAAATGATGTGTAACAGAGCTCTGCCCTTAGGGAGCGTGTATTTTGAGAGAGACAATAAAAAAATAAATAAATAAGCAAAGCACATGATATTAGTTATTAGTTCAAAGCCAAAAATTTCGAAAATCAGGGAAGGGTAGAAAGTGTTAGGGGGGGAAATTCCAGTATAAGGGTAAAGGAGCTAGGCTGACTGAAAAGGTGACATTGAGGATAGATGTAAAACAAGTAAGTGAACAGGTCATAGAGATTTCTGGGGGAAACATTTCAATTAACAGGAGGAGTAAAAATCATGATTTGGGAATTTTGGAATAGTGTGGAGTCCAGCGTGACTGAATTCTAGTGAGAGGACTAGTGAGGAAGGCATGAGGTTATTAATAAGAAAAGGCTGGTTGGGGAGATCTTCTATGACTTGAAATAACCTGACTTGCCTCGACATGACTAGAAGTGTCTCCACTTGGATTGACTGACATGCATTGACTAGGCTTGACCTAGCTTGACTTGAACTTACTTGATTTAATTTTCTATTGAAGGTCACTTAAAGGTTTGGCTCTTACTCTGAGATGGGGATTTTGAATGGAAGAGTGATGTGATTTTAACCTCTGATAAGGGAAACACTTTGGCTGCTTTTTGAAAGGAAGATATGAAAAGCTGGGCCTGGCATTTTAACAGTAGAAGTGGTAAGAAGTTATGAATAGGAGAACAAAAAGGATTCACTTAAGGATCAGATATGGGATGTGATAAAAAGAAAAGGCAAAGATGACTTCAGAATTTTGGTCTGAACAACTTGAAATATAAAGTTGCCTATTACTGAGTTGGGAAAGGCTGTGAAATAATAGATAAGGAGAGTGAAATGAGAATGATCAGGATTTTATTTCTGGAAATATTAAAATTGAAATGTCTATTAAACATTCAAGAAGAACTGTAGGAAATATAAGTCGGGAGTTCATGGGAGATGGTCTAAAATGGAGATATATATTTGGCAGTCATCAGTGTGTATGTAGATGGCATGTAAAGTTATGAGATGGATGAAATCTCCAAAGATCAGTGAGTTGAGAAAAGGATAAATAGAGATGAATGAAAAAAAGGAAGGGAAAGATGAGAAAGAAAGAAACTCGAGAAAAGAATGACTGCTCTGATGTACTGGAAGCAAAGCCATTAGTGTATTAGAGGCATGGTGTAGGTCAAATGTTAGTATTGGGCCATGTGAAATGAGGTTTAGGAATTGACATTTAACTTAGCAAAATAATGGTCAGCTTTGATGAAGAGGGAAAATCTTGACTGGAGGGAGAGGAATAAAACACAGAATTAGGAAAATCAGAAACAGTAAACAGGTTGGGGAGGTGGTGGTAGTTTTATTTATTTATTGTTTTTAATGATTTTTATTTTTTTCCATTATAGCTGGTTTACAGTGTTCTGTCAGTTTTCTACTGTACAGCAAGGTGACCCAGTCACACATAACATATATACATTCTTTTTGCTCACATTATCATGCTCCATCATAAGTGACTAGATATAGTTCCCAGTGCTATACAGCAGGATCTCATTGCTTATCCATTCCAAAGGCAATAGTGTGCATCTATTAACCCCAAATTCCCAATCCATCCCACTACCTCCCCCTCCCCCTGGGCAACCACAAGTCTGCTCTCCATGCCCATGATTTTCTTTTCTGTGGAAAGGTTCCTTTGTGCCATATATTAGATTCCAGATACAAGTGACATCATTTAGTATTTGTCTTTCTCTTTCTGACTTACTTCATTTAGTATGAGAATCTCTAGTTCCATCCATGTTGCTGCAGATGGCATTATTTTGTTCTTTTGTATGGTTGACTAGTACTGCATTGTGTATATATACCACATCTTCTTAATCCATTCATCTGTCAATGGACATTTAGGTTGTTTCTGTATTTTGGCTGTTGTGAATAGTTCTGCAATGAACATGCAAGTGGATGTGTCTTTTTTACGGAAAGTTTTGTCTGGATATATGCCCAAGAGTGGGAGTGCTGGGTCATATGGTAGTTCTATATACAGTTTTCTAAGGTACCTCCATACTGTTTTCCATAGTGGTTGTAACAATTCGCATTCTCACCAGCAGTGCAGGAGGGTTCTCTTTTCTCCACACCCTCTCCAGCATTTGTTATTTGTTGACTTATTAATGATGGCCATTCTGACTGGTGTGAAGTAGTACCACATAGTAGTTTTGACTTGCATTTCTCTAATGCTCAGTGATGCTGACCATTTTTTCATGGGCTTGTTGGCCATCTGAGTTGTTGGTTTTGTTGATATTGAATTGTATAAGTTGTTTGTATATTTTAGAGATTAAGCCCTTGTCTGTTGCATCTTTTGAAACTATTTTCTCCCATTCTGTAAGTCAGTGTCTTTTTTAAAATTTTTTTATGGTTTCCTTTGTTATGAGTTTGTCAGTTTGATTAGGTCCCTTTGGTTTATTTTTGCTTTTATTTTTGTTGCCTTGGGATACTAACCTGAGAAAATATTTGTAAGGTTGCTGTCAGAGAATGTTTTGCCTATGTTCTCTTCTAGGAGTTTGATGGTACCTTGTCTTATATTTAAGTCTTTAAGCCATTTTAAGTTTATTTTTGTGCATCGTGTGAGGGTGTGTTCCTGTTTTACTGAGTTACATGCAATTGTCCATTTTTCCCTGCACCACTTGCTGAAAAGACTGTCTTTTCCCCATTTTCTATTCTTGCCTCCTTTGTCAAAGATTAATTGTCCGTAGGTGTTTGGGTTTATTTCTGGGTTCTCTATTTTTTTCATTGGTCTGTATGTCTGTTTTGGTACCAGTACCACACTGTCCTAATTACTGTGGCTTTATAATATTGCCTGAAGTCTGGGAGAGTTATGCCTCCTGCTTGTTTTTTGTTTCTCAGGATTGCTTTGGCAATTCTGGGTCTTTTGTGGTTCCATATACATTTTTGGATTGTTGTTCTAGTTCTGCGAAGAATGTCATGGGTAATTTGATAGGGATTGCATTGAATCTGTAGACTGCTTTGAGTAGAATGGCCATTTTTACAATATTAATTTTTCCCACTCAGGAGCGTGGAATATTTTTCCATTTCTTTGCATCCTCTTTAATTTCCTTGATTAATGCTTTATAGTTCTCAGTATATAAGTCTTTCACATCCTTGGTCAGGTTTATTCCCAGGTATTTGGTTTTTGGGGGTGCACTTTTTAAAGGCATTGTATTTTTGTATTCCTTTTCTAATATTTCATTGTTAGTATACATAAATTCAACTGATTTCTGAATATTAATATTATATCCTGCTACTTTGCTGAATTTGTTGATAAGTTCCAGTAGTTTTTGGGTTGATTCCTTAGGGTTTTGTATATATAGTATCATGTCATCTGCATACAATGACAATTTTACCTCTTCCCTTCCAGTTTGGATACCTTTTATTTCTTTTTTTTGTCTGATTACTGTGGCTAGTACTTCCAATACTATGTTGAAGATAAGTGGTGAGAGTGGGCATTCTTTGATAGTTTTATTATAAAGAGAGGAATAAGATCAGAACTGTAACTGAAGAGTAAAGTGGAATGGAGAGTTGTGAGGCTTTTTTAATAGATGAGAGAAATAGACTACTTCATGCTCTGGATAATAATCAGAGATCAAAGATTTTAACATGGTTGGTGTAGTAAAATAGCAGGAATTTCTGAAATCTTTAGTAGAATGAGAAAGGATGAGATGTACTGGTCAAGTGAAGTGACACGGCCCATAGTAACACATTTTAGTTGATACAGGGTCACAAATGCAACTGAATGCATATATGTTCTGTGGAAACTTTTGGAAATTATTTTCTGGTTGCTTTTCTCTTCCCAGAAAAATAGGAAGCAAGATTACCAGCTTTATTTGCATATGACCCTCCTCCTATCAGTCTCTGCTTCACCAATTCATTCATTAACCCCATACAAACAATTACTTACCTTAGTGGATTCAAAGTATTATCCCAAAATAAAATGCATGAGAATTTCCTGAAGTATTTATTAAAATGCAGATCCTTGGGTTCCGCTCAAGACCTGATAAAATATCCCTGGGAAGTGGAGTCAGGAATTTGAAACTTTAGCAACATCTCCTGGTGATTGTGAAGCATAGTATATTTTGAATAACACTACCCTTTTCCTCTTTTGGTTGTTTCAGTAATAAAAATCTTGTTCTCTTTTATCACCCCTATGAACTGCTTTTTCTTTAGAAGAATGTTTCCATCTTATTTGGTAGAGAATTTTGCACACATTAAGTATATTTGAATATCCAACACTGATAGAGATAGTTTTCTAACTATAGTGTGACCTGATCACATTCAGGGACTGAAGAAAAATTGTTCTCACATGTTATTAACACAAGAATAATTAAGAAATTTTTTCCAGATTCTAGACAACATTATAAACAGTGAAGTAACTGATAAATTTTGTTACAATTAAATCATGTCATCTGCACATTATATACTCTCTCTAATGAAACTAGTTTAGAACACTGATGGTCTCTAATAAAAAAAAAAGCTATGTCTCATGCTACTTCATATATTGAATCCTTAACAAGTGTCTTATGGCAGGAAAGTGAATTAAATAAATGTACATATTTTAATTTAAAACAATGCATATATTTTAAAATATAGCAAATTCAAAGAAAATGCTGCCAACAGAAAAAAACGAAAAAAGGAAAGAAGGCAGGAAGGAAGGAAAGGAAAAAAAGACTAGAAACCAGTTGTTTTTTCTGACCCAAACTTAAAAGGTTTGTCTACATGTTTTGCCTTTTATTATTTTTCTTACAACTTATAATCTTTTGAATAATTAGAGTTTATATCATACATATTGAGGTTGTTAAGAAAAAATCTGTTAGAATTAAATCGAGTAAGATGGGATATAGAAAATATTTACAAAAATGGAAATGAATACAACAAAATTGTACTACAAATATTACATTCATATTTGAGGTCATGACCTTGAACATATTTAGGAGAGGAAAAATGCAGAGGAGTGAACAAGGAGGGTAGGTCAGAATGAAGTAATTTCAACTGAGGCTTTGTTTTTCGTCAGGGTTAAAAAAAAGCAAGTGCTCAACTTTGTATTAATTCTAAAATTTTAGTATTCTGGGCAACCTCCTAGATAATTGTAGCAAATTTTATTCTCTAAGTTACTACTGTTTTCTGATTTTCATAGTACCCTTATTTTCTTCAGAAATGATTATTTATAGCTGGCTTGCTTAGCCTTGAGAGTAATGCTACGTAAACTTAGTAAGTGCCCAAAAGAAATGATCTCAAGTAGAAAAATTCAAATTGTTCTTACTTACTTATTTAATAATTTCTTTAAGTCATATTCTTCTTTGTATTATAGTTTCTAAGATGTGTTTCCAGATTACTTTAAGCAATTAGTGATTTAGTGTTCAGCTGTTTCAGTAGATATGTTTCTGCTCTTTCATATGTCTGTGTACAAGAATACCTTTCTGTCAGTCGAAGTGAGATTTGAAATTACAGCACTAGCAGGCAGTTTCTTGTACAAATTACTATTTGGGCCACTAATGTGGAGGAAGAGAAAAATGTTTATTGCACTATTGAACTGGCTCATGTGTCCATAGCCAAAAATTGCGCCAGAGGCCACTGTGCTGGGTAACAGTCCAAGCGAAGCTATACACCTTCTGTTTTGAGTGACTTGTCTCTATACTGAGAACACATGTTGGTGTTCAGAAACAAAGAGCTGAATCTATTTTGCAAAAGCAGTGGTAAAATTTAGCTACGTGGGTTGACAGTTCAACATTTCCATGACAATGTATACATGAAACATAATATTTTTTTCTTTTTCTTATTAAAATTATTTCACTATCATTTTGTAATGCCAAACATTAATTTTGCACACATAAATATAGTAGAGTACACTTTTATTTCCCATGCCATCCTGAAGTGGATCATTTTTCATTTTAAAAAAGTTAACCTATAAACATTTTCTGGCCCCAAAAGCCCAGAGATGGCATGTATAATTTTAAAACAAACTGCTTAGCCATGTTTTTCTGTGGATAGGTGAGATCATATTCAGAAATTTCTATGGAGGTTGAAGATGGAAACGTGCAATCAGTATTACAGTTGTATCTGTTTTCATGTTTTAAAGTAAAATAGCTTTGAATCCTCAATCTAATATGGAGATATTCAAAAATTATTTCAAGAAAATAAAGTATCCAAATATTGAATGTACCAATGGTTTAATCCTTTAAGAGAAACCCAGCAGGAGACTTTGGCTTTCAGCCTCTTTTAAAAAGTGTACTTTTCCACTCCAGACCATATTCTTTTAACCAAATAGCTGTGTTAAGAATCTGGGATTCCAGCAATTGTCTTAAAATTCTCATTCACAGCTTCTAATGCCCAGAGTTCATATGATATGCTTGTTATTTGTTTGCTGATAATGAATGTAAAGAAGTCCAGTTTCAGGTGCCTTTTACTTAAATGAAGTGACTAGATGAAAACCATTTTCCCATGTATGATGCATGTAGGGATGGAGGAAAACTGGGGTTGTCTTAATAGTAATTTCTCCATAGCTTGACACAATTTGCATTTAGGGACAGCTTCTGTTGAAGACTATCACCAAATTCAACTCTTTACTTAAGACTCCTCAGTATCACTAACTTTGGAAATAACTTTGAGGTAGTTAGCAGTTAAGGACTCCAGTTATTTATTAGAATCGATCTTAAACCTGTCCATCTGGGTCCACTAGTCATAATTGATTTTTTACTGCCATTTTTGAGGACATTGTCTCATAAAACATTTGTTCAAGCTTTCCTTAAGTGAAGTACCCTATGGTACCACTCTCCCTACTAAGTCCTCAGAAACTTTCCATTTTGTAAGGCAAATCTTAAGTTCCCTAGTGCTCTCACTCCTCAATGAAAGCCCTTATGTTTTTGTAAGGTACACTTACAAAGACTTTTAAGGATACCTCTATCCTGGCAGCCGCAAAATTCAGACATAGAGCAGTAAGTTCAAACTTTCTCTTCATAAACAAAGAAAAGTGTTCAAAGACTTATACGTAGATTCAATTGTTGTAATACTTCCTAGCATCTCAGAGAAGGTATGCAAACTAAATGCTTAGCATGTCCCTGAAGTGTCATGATTCAGCATTAACATTCACAGTTAATACTGAGAGTTTCTAATGCAGACAACTACATCAGATTTATGTGGAAAAGGAAAAAAACAATACTATATCATGACACGGTAAAGTTCAGCAGAGCCATGTTCAGATTGACACATTTACAGTCAAAAGCCCATTTCTGTACATATTACTTAAAGAAATTTTCAAGTGAAAATATAGATCTTTGGTTTCGTATCAAATGAAAAAAACATCATATTATGGGAATATTTAGTTCAATTTCTAATCTTTAATATGACTTATCAAAGGGTTATTAGGTTACTTTGAAAATAATTATTTTAAGGGTGAAAACCAAGATAGGGAAGATGTTTAAATGCCAGAATCAGATGATAAACAGTTAATGGTTAAATTATTATTAAGATCAATATATTAGTCAATATCAGAGAGGTACATATGAATAAAAGTTGTGGAAGATCAAGGTATGATTGCCTTAATATACTCCATTGAATTCTTCATTAGTCAAATTCCACTTCAGGTGTCACAGCCATTACTGTTTACCCCATTTTAAAGAGAATACAGGTAGAAAACCGGACAGAATCCAGAGAATAATTTTTTTCTTATGACCGCACTTTGGCATATGGAAGTCTTCTGGGCCAGGGACTGAATCCAAGTCACAGCTTCAACCTATGGAGGAGCTGCAGCAACACCGTATTCTTTAACCCACTGCGCCACGCCAGGGACTGAACCAGCACTGCTACAGCAACCCTAGGCACTGCGGTCAGATTTTTTGCTCACTGTACCATGGCAGGAACTCCAAGAATGTGTTCTTTAGGTCTTCATTGAGAAAAATAAAAGTGACCTGAATAGCCAAAGCAATTCTGAAAAAGAAAAATGAAAATGGAGAAATCAAGCTTCCTGACTTTAGACAATACTACAAAGCTACAGTCATCAAAATAATATGGTACTGACACAAAAACAGAAATATAGACCAATGGAACAAGATAGAAAAAACAGATAGAAACCTAAGTACCTATGGTCATCCAATCTATGACAAAGGAGGACAGAACATACACGGGAAGAAAGATAGCCTCTTCAATAAATAGGAAAAATACATATAAAAGAATGAAAGTAGGACACTACTAGCACTATATACAAAAATAAACTCAAAATGAATTAAAGGCCTAAATGTAAGGCCAGACATTATGAAACTTCTATAAGAAAACATAGACAAAATGCTCTTTGACATAAATCACAGCAACATCTTGTTTGATCCACCTCCTAGAATAATGACAATAAAGACACAATCCTGTGGGACCTAATTAAACTCAAAAGCTTTTGTACAGTGAAGGAAACCATTAAAAAAACAAAAGACAACCCACAGAATGGGAGAAAATCTTTGCCAATGATGCAACAGACAAGGGCCTACTCTCCAAAATATACAAGCAACTCATGCAACTCAAAAAAAAATTCAATTGAAAAATGGGCAGAAGACCTAAATAGACATTTCTCCAAAGACATACGATGGCCAACTGGCATATGAAAAATTGCTCAGTATCACTAATTATTAGAGAAATGCAAATCTAAATTACAATGAGGTATCACCTCACACCAGTCAGAATGGCCATCATTAACAAATTAACAAATAAATCCTGGAGAGGGTGTGGAGAAAAGGGAACCGTCCTACACTGTTGGTGGGAATGCATATTGATACAAACAGTATGGAAAACAGTATAGAGGTACCTCAGGAAACTAAATTTAGAGCTACCATATGACCTACCAATTCCACTGCTAGGCATACATCTGGGCAAAACTTGCCTTGAAAAAGTTACGTGCACCCCTATATTCATAGCAGCACTATTCACAATACCCAAGACATGGAAACAATCTAAATGTTCATTGACAGATGAATGGATTAAGACAGTGTGGTACACATAGCCAATGCAATATTACTCAACCATAAAAAAGACAAACAAATGCATTTGCAGTAACATGCATGGCAAAAAAAGAGAAATAAACAAATGGGACATCATTAAACTTCAAAGTTTCTGCACGGCTAAGGAAACCCTAATCAAAACAAAAAGACAACCCACAGAATGGGAGAAAATATTTGCAAATGATTCAACTGACAAGGGATTAATCTCCAAAATTTACAAACAGCTCCTACAGCTCAACACCAAAGACACAAACAGCCCCATCCAAAAATGGGCAGAGGATCTAGGCAGACAGTTCTCCAAAGAAGACATGCAGATGGCAAATAAACACATGAAAAGATGTTCAACATCGCTCCTCATTAGAGAAATGCAAATCAAAACCACTATGAGGTACCACCTTACACCAGCCAGAATGACCATCATCAAAAAGTCTACAAGCAATAAGTGCTGGAGAGGGTGTGGAGAAAAAGGAACCCTATTACACTGTTGGTGGGAATGCAAATTGGTGCAACCACTGTGGAAAACAGTATGGAGATTCCTCAGAAAACTCAAAATAGAATTACCATTTGATCCAGCAATCCCACTCCTGGGCATCTATCCAGCAGAAGTCATGACTCGAAAAGACACATGTACTCCAGTGTTCATTGCAGCACTCTATGCAATAGCCAGGTCATGGAAACAACCTAAATGCCCATCGACAGAAGAGTGGCTAGGGAAGATATGGTACATACACACAATGGAATGTTACTCAGCCATTAAAAGGAACGAATTACCAACATTTATAGCAACATGGATGGACTTAGAAATTATCATGCGAAGTGAAACCAGTCAGACAATTAGACAGCAACACCCAATGCTACTGCTTACATGTGGAAAAAGACACAATGAACCTTCTTACAGAACAGACAATGACTCCCAGACTTTGGAAAACCTTGGTTTTTCAAATAAGACAATCTGGGGGGTAGGGGGATGCACTGTGGGTTTGGGATACAAAATCTGTAAAATTGACTTGTGATGATTTATGTACACCTATAATTGAAATAAAATCCATTAAGAAAAAAAAATAAAATCTCTCATATTAAGTGAAGTGAGAAAGAAAAAGACTTCTTTGATATGATATCACTTATTTGTGGAATCTAAAATATGAAACAGATGATCCTATCTAAAAATAACAAAAAAAAACAAAAACAAAAACAAAAAAAAACAGAAACAGATTATGGCCGAGAAGAACAAACTTGAGGTTACCAAAGGGGAAAGGGGAGGGAGTAGGGGATGGGCATTTTGGAGTTTTTTTGGATGCAAACTGTTATATTTAGAATGGATTTTCAGGGCATTACATCCAAAAAAATCAGAATATACATTCTTCTCAAGTGCACATGGAACATTCTCAAGGATAGACCACATACTGGGGCATAGAGCTAACCTCAACAAATTTAAGAGTATAGAAATTATCTCAAGTATCTTCTCTGACCACAAGGGCATGAAACTAGAAATCAACCACAGGAAAGGAAATGAGAGAA
>PVHT020000173.1:2753328-2858893 GCA_004024745.2 Catagonus wagneri | reverse complement strand
AAAAAAAAAAAAAAAGAATGGATGGGCAATGGGATCCTACTCTACAGCACAGGGAAATGTATGTCATTGGGTGACTTTGTTGTACAATAAAACTTGATGAAACATAAATCAACTATACTTTACTACTACTAATGATAATAAAAGAAAGAAAAGAGGGATTACGCTGAAGTGACTGAGCTCATACTCTGAAAACTACATGTTATTTACGGTAAAAATTTAAATACAATTATTCTGAAAACCCTATTCTACATGCTGACATCAGTCTTCAAAATCTTTCTTTCTTTGAGAATTGACAGCTCCTAACTAATGAGCCAAGAAAATGATATTGAAGGGTAATGCAGTCTCTCTCATTTAGTACTCCATGTCTGCATTTTTTATGTTGACATTCCTTCATCTCTATTTTCCCTCGGTGATCTGCATCATCTATTCCACAGTGACGAGGGAGGTCTTTGTAAGTTGTCTTTAAAATTAAAGATGACTTCCTGGTTAGAGCCTGATCATGCAGTATACTTCTTCATTACCTAGGCACATGAGAACCTTGACCTCTCTTTGGTGACATCATCAAACTTTCTCTGGCCATTTGGCTCAGGTGTACAGAAGGATTTAATAAATTTCTCTTCAATGTCAGATAGGTATAGGATTTGGACTTGGTGTAAGGGCTGATACTATCTCTTTGGTGTTTTCTCTTACTGTGAGATAACCGTAAGACTTGAGAATGTGAGGAGGGAATCAGTACTGGTGATCTTCCTAGCTTTACACTCAGCATTCAGTAGCAGTGTAAAATATTTTTTTTTCCTTAGAAAACCAGAAAGGAATAGCTAGGATATGATTAAATCGTGGAGTGTTTCAGCTATACATATCTTTCCTGTCCAGGCTTTAGAACATTAGAATGAAGTATAAGGAATACAATGCTATTCATTGCTGGAGTTTTTCCAAGAATAACATATAAACTATATTTCCTAGCAGTTTTAGCTCAGCAGGTTTTAATCTTCCCTCTCACTTAACCAAAATGCCTGAAGAGTAAGATTGTAGTGTTAAGTAACAATGTTCACAAACTCTGTGATTATCAATTTGAAAAATGACACTATCTCCCACCATTTCCAGCTCCAGTTTGTATATTATTGGTGATTTGCATGTTTAAAACTTTGAGTAATTTAAAATAAAACCCCATAGGAGTTCCTGGTGGCTTAGCAGGTTAAGATCTGGCATTGTCACTGCTGTGTTTTGGGTTACCGCTGTGGTGCAGGTTTGACCCCTGGCCCTGGAACTTCAACATGCTATGGGTGTGGTGTCTCCATAGGTAATAGCTGTACTCTCTAGAAGACTATACACACACACACACACACACACACACACACACACACACGTTTTAGAGATATTTTAAACAAAAGGCAAGACAAGCTGACCTTATGTCATTCTTGATTATATTAGTCTGTAAACAGCATAAAGGTCTTGTCTAGGTGCTATCAATTCATGATGTGACATGTTAGTCAGTGGTAGTTACTCAGATTGACTATTTTTAGGACGATGAAATGATATTAGAAACACTGATGGATTTCAATTGTAGATTCACACTCATGTAAGTTATTTAATCACAAAATCAACAAATCAATTCAAGCAAACCACCCTTTAAATTCTTCTAAGCTTCATTGCTAATTGCAGATTTAAGAGATATATTCTTATTTAGCAAAATTCCCCATTACAGGTAGGTTTTATAGCTATATGTTTCAAAATGAAATCTAAGAAAACACTTTGGCACAGATTATTATTTACTGTAAGCCCTCTAAAGAACTAAATCATAAATAAGATCACCATTTTAACCCATTATGTTTATTACCAAAAGTACCTAATTGTTTAAAAATAATGTGTAGTATTATCAAATGTATTTTTTCTAGAGGAAAGGTGTTTAAAGGAAATTGCATATAGTACATGATGTTTAAGACTAACTACAGAATTTGAAGTATTATAATAGTTAAGGAGGTAAATATAAATGGCTGTCATGACCATGGAACTCTTTTCATACTTTGCTAAGTTTTGGGTTTAATGAATGCCGAAGAAATAATAGAAATATATTCTATAAGTTCATTAATGTTTAATGTGTAAACACTATCACTCACATATAATTAAAATTATATCAGTTAATGACTAAGAACACTCTCTAATATCTTTATCAAACATGGACTGTAACAAAGGTATATCTATTTTTCAGGGAAATTAATATATCATGCTTAAGCTGCAATGGAGTGTTTGATGTTGGGGTATTCAGTGTAGTGTGACTGTTTTTCTCATATGTTTGTGCTACTTCCATAGTCAGTCACAGCTACTCTGGAGGAATCTCTAACCCTCTAGTCCAGTCCTCTACTGATGATCAGAGTTCTCATTCCAAAACCACTAACTGATTGTCTTGGTTCTTGGCTTGCTAATCTGCAATGGCTTCCCAATGCTTATAAGACAAATTCTGCTTCTTTAACATCTTCTGAAAAAAGCTCAGCTGAGAAGCAGTGTTTAGGGGAGATTATTGAAGGCACACATATCTATTAATTTTTAATGTACTTCAAACTCTGGCCTTGGCTCTAGTCAGATCCTCAAAGGCTACTTGAGCCTACCAGCTTATTCCTTTCTGCAACAAGCATGTGAAAAGATGCTCAACTCTACTAGTAACTATAGACTGTATCTTCCAAGCAAGATACCATCATATGTGAGGCTTGTGAATATTATAAAACCTATCAGATAGCCTTAAAATTACTTGTGCTTGATCTTTTTATTAGGATATTAGTTCCATGAGATTAGAATCTGAATTAGTTTGCTAGAGCTGCCATAACAAAGTGCCACAGACATGATGGCTTATACAATATAAATTTATTTTCTTACAACTCTGGAAGTTAGAAGTCTGAAATCAAGGTTTCATCAAGGTTAGATTCTTTTGAGGCCTTTCTTCTTGGCTTATGGTTGGCTGGCTTCTTCCTATATCTTCACGTGGTCTTCTACTGTATGTGTATGTATCCAAATTTCCTCCTCTTATAATAACCCTGGGTATATGGGATTAGGGCCCACACTTAACCTCATTTTAACTTAATAATCGCTTTAAAAATTCTATATCCAAACACAGTTACATTCTGAGATCCTGGGGGTTAGGACTTCAGTATATAAATTTGAGGAGGGCACAATTTAGCTCATAATACAGACCATGTTTAATATATCTATCTAGGCCAAACTCTTAATTCTACTCCTAAAATAAAATAGAAACAATAAATATTTGTTAATGAGTGCTCTATTAATGAAAGTACGTTTTTGCTATTCATTATAAAATATTCTTTTAGTAACTTACAAAAACACTAGCATATTTTTTTGTATATTACAAAACAGCTATAACATTACTCTTTTTCAGCAATCTATTCCTTACAGAGCTTGGTTTCTCAGTTAGGAACTTTCATAGCAATTTTCTTATGCTGCCACCAAGTGACATAAAAGTGAAACTATTCCTTCATGTTCTGCAGGGTTTAAGTGTTTGCTAATATTGAGGATACTGAGACTCATAATTTTCTCAAGACTAATAATTTTTGGGGTTTTTATATTTAAAAAGTTAATTACTCTTAGTAACACAAAAATTTAATTAATGTTTGAGGAAACCTTGACAAGTAGTTATATAGGGCAAATATTTTAAAGATAAGATAGTATTCCTAGTTCTCTGATGAAATACTCACATGCTAGATATTAAAAACAAACTAACTGGAGTTCCCTGGTGTCCTAGGGGTTAAGGATCCAGCATTGTCGCTGCTGCAGCACAGGTTCCATCCTTGGTCTGGGAACTTCTGTGTGCCATGGGTGTGGCCGAAAACAAAATAAAACAAAAAAGCAAACTATAACTTATGCTCAACTTTGATTTTGACCACAGGCCTATCTTGAGTCCACTCCGAAAGCTATACCCTGGTTTGTGTAGATTTTATTACTTAATCAACTGACAGAGAGAGAAGATAATATTGGCAACCTTTCTAATACAGAAAAATTGTTGATATTTACCCTTAAATTTGGAACTGGAATTTAGTGGGAATTTCAGTTGCTATCAATTTGAAAAATCACATTTTTCACATTTTAACATTTTTAAATTTGGAATGCATCTTTCAATTGGTAGAAAGTTATAAACATTTTTGGTATGGTAGTGGTTGTGGTATACATGTCATTGCAAGCATGTGCAAACTTGATTCTTACTCCTATTGGCATGACTGGATTGTCTTGAGGTTTGAATCAATAAAGTCTTTAAGGACTATTTGAGGAGTAGATATTGGTTCTGATATTGTAATCTAAAACCTTTCCTTCCTTCTTTTTTTCTTTTTCTTTCTTTTCTTTCTTTTTAGGACTACACCTGTTGCATGTGGAAGTTCCCAAGCTAGGGGTCAAATCAGAGCTGTAGCTGCCGACCTGCACCACAGCCACAGCAATGCTAGATCCAAGCTGCATCTGCAGCCTACACCGCAGCTTGCAGCAATGCTGGATCCTTAACCCACTGAGTGAGGCCAGGGATAGAACTGTATCCTCATGAATATTAGTTGGGTTTTTAACCAGTGTAGCCACAGCAGGCACTCCTGTAGTCTGAAAGCTTTCCATAAATATGATATGGTCAAAGAACTACCAGTGACAGAATTGTGGAGTGGGTAGTAGTGATTTAGAAAATCACAGAGACAAAGAGGGATCACTCTTTTTAGAAATGCACTTTTGTCACAAAGGATGAAAGTGTACTCAACAACGTGGACGTCAGTGACTCTGAGTTTAAATGTGGTCAGGAAAGCTGCACTCTGAACATGAAGAATTTTAGAAATAGTTTAATTTCTCTTGTTTATATGTTTTCATTTTCACTAAAGTAGTATATGGTATATCTCCATCAAAATAAGTCTAAAATAATGCTTTGGATAAATTTAAAATTCGAAGTAGTAATTTCTCATAGTTTAGTTGGCAGTGTGTTTTTCTTCTTGATCACATTTAAAGTTATATTGCTATATTTCTAAGTATTCTAATAATATTTCTAAATTATATTTATAATATGGTATATTAATATCAGTGAAATGTGGTACCGAGTGCCTGTCAAGTGCCAAGTACTGTTCTAGGCATTGGAGATACAGGAGTGAAGAAAGTAATATATAGTCCCTGTCCTCATAAAGCTAGCTCGGCCTCACTAGCCATAATACTGTTCTGTCTTTCATAGAGCAGAGGGAGATGAAGCAGTGACATTAGCGGAATTTGTCAAGACAGGCCTATTACATAATCTTGGTAAAAAGTAGGACAATCATTAGTCATCTTGCTTTGGCTTTATGTGCCTGAAAGAATTTTTAAATAAATAATTGAAAACTATGCATTTAGCAAATAAAATGTGCTATGAATATTATAAATAATTATAACAAGAAAAATCTCACTTATATTATTTATTACTTTTTCCTTTGGATTTGTTGCACATTAAAGCACTGATTATTTTTATGTTTAAATAAGGTCTTGTCTTGATTTCATACTTAAATACAGTAATATATTATGTAATCTTTGTCTTTTCCTCCTATATCTGAACCCTATTATTAAAATATACAACACTTCTTTTAGAATCAGGATATGAGAAATTAGCTCTCAGGTTTCTAACAGTTTTCCAGTTAAGCTTGTCATTTACCTTTTTTTGTTTTTATAAAGTTTAAATTTTAAAATTTTCTAAGAAAGTTGTAAGTGTTAGATTTTTGGCAAATAAAACTCCACCAAAAAAAAAAAAAACATTAATTCTCCAAAGAAGGTTATTAATTTACCCACTTTAAAAAAATCTAGCATAATCTGAATTTTTGAGTATATTGTACTATAGAACAATTAAATTATATGATAACTTGGTCAAATCTGGTATTATCTACTATGTTCAAAGAGAATAACAAACTCCTCGGCCAAGTATCCAAGGCTGTCTACTAAGTGAACTCCCCATACATTTTATTTATTGTTTTCTGTGAGTAGAACTCTTTAAAGGCAGTGGTCTTTGTATGCATAGCATCCAGCATAGTGCCTAGAGCATAAAAGACCTTTGAACAGATGTTTATTTGGTCACTAAAATCCATAGAGAGCTCATGGGTACAAGACTACATACAAGACTTTTGAGCTAGACTATACATATTTGAATACTGGTTCTGTCACTTGAACAATGACATTGACCAAGTTACCTAGCCTTCTAAACCACAGATTCTTCATCAGTCAAATGGGAATGAATCATTGTGCCTAACTCATAATATTGTTACTAAAGATTAGCTAGATAATTCATGACTTTTTATTCATTTAACTGCAAACACACAAGTGCTGAGCAAATGTTATCTACTGTATATATTATAGTTATCACTATTTTTACTACTTGAGAAACTTTATAGAAGATAATTATAACAATCTACTCAGGGAGTTCCTACTGTGACTCAGCAGTTAACGAACCCGATTATATCCATGAGGATGCAGGTTCAGTCCCTGGTCTTGGTCAGTGGGTTAAGGATCTGGCGTTGCTGTGAACTTGGTGTAGGTAATAGACACATCTCAGATCCCATGTTGCTGTGGTTCTGGAATAGGCTAGTGGCTGCAGCTCCAATTGAAAATTGGACCCCTATCCTGGGAACCTCCATGTGTCATGGGTACAGCCCTAAAAAGACCAAAACAAAACAAAATGAATCCATTCAAGAACTTTTGGCATACTTATTAAATGAAAACTATGTGTCAAGCTTTGTTCAAGATGCTGGAGTTTATGTTCCAGGTAAAAAGCTATACAGTAAAGAAGCAAACAATGAGATATTTCCATATACCTATATGTACTAAAACAGGTATGCCATAAATATGTCTTCAAATCATCTTTATTTTCCAAATCAATTCTTTTCCACATTGCTTCTATTGTTATGAAAATTCATTAAAATACATATCCTATTCTGCAGTTTGTTTAAACTATGCATGCCCAATTAAGTCTGAGTAAAATATTCTATTTTCCTGAATAAATAGGTAAAGTATTACAAAGAAAATAAAGTGGAGTAGTATTACAGAGTACACCTAAATGATTGAGAGGGTAAAGCTTTTTGAAACATACTAGATCACATACTTGGCAAAGGCCTCAAGAGAAAGTGACACGCGACTAAGGCTTAAATGATTCAAAGATATCAGACTTACAAAGATTTTAGAGAAAAGCATTTCAGACAGAGAGAACAGAAAGAGCAAACAGTCTGATATAGGGACAAACATAGCCTGTTCAGGACCAGAAAGAAAACCACTAAAACGCTAAAGAAGTAGGAGAGCTGTAAGATAAAGTCAAAGAGGAGAGTAGGTGCCCATGTACAGAAGCACTGTAGGCCACAGTAGGGAATTTAAAATTTATCCAGAATGCAGTGACAAGTGTTTCAAGCATCAAGCTGCATTGGAGGTAATGGCAAGCCAAACACAGCAGTTGCAGAATAAACAGAATTAAAAAGCAAACAACTTAAATGTTATTGAAATGGCAATATTCCCCAAAATGATTTTCAGATTCAATGCAAATTTTAAAATCCTAGTTTTCTTTTTTGCAGAAATATACAAGGTAATAAAATTCATACAGAAAGGCAAGGGATCCAGAAAAGACAAAACAGTCTTGTAAAGAACAAAGTTAGAGGACTCACATTTCCCAGTTTCAAAACCTACAGAAATCAAAAGAGGTTATAATAACAAAAGGATACACAAATAGATCAATAGAATGTAATCAAGTCAATGAATAAACCCTTACATTTATGGTCAATTAATTTTTGATATAAATGGTACAGTAGTTTAAAGGAGAACAGTCTTATCAACAGATATTTCTTGGGTAACTTTAATATCAATGTGTGAAAAATGAAGTTAAATATCTACCTCACATTATGCAGAAAAATAACTAAAAATTGATCGTAGACTAAGATATAAGAGCTAAAACTATGAGTTTTAGAAAAAAACTGTAAATCTTCATGACTTTGAATTTGGCAGTAATTTCTTAGACATGGCAGCAAAAGCACGAGTGCCATAAGGTAATATAGGTAAGTAGACTTTATTATAATCTGAAAGACTTTTTTGTTGCTTTAATGGACACAGTCAAAAAAGTGAAACAACAACCAGAGAGTGGATGAAAATATTTGCAAATAATTTATTTGGTAAGGGATTTGTGTCCAGTGTATATAAAGAGCTCTTATAATTCAACAATAAAAAGACAGACTGAAAAATGGATTTAAATAAGGCATTTCTCCAAAGACAACATTCAAATAGGTAATAAGCATGTGAAAAGATGCTTAAAACCATTAGTAGTTATAGAAATACAAATCAAAACCACAATGTAATACTACTTTGATTTTTTAGAAGGGAAAATAACAAGTGGTGGTGAAGATGTGAAGATATTTGAACTGATCCATTGCTAATGGGACTGTAAAACAGAACTATTTTGGAAAACAATTTGTCATTTTCACAATATGTTAAACATATAATTACCATAGACCCAGTGATTCTACTCCTAGGCAAACTTGAAAAAGAATTGAAAACATATGCACACAGAAACTACTATAAATATTTACAGCAGCGTTATTTATAAAAGCTGAATGGTGAAAATAGCGTAAATATCCATCAGTGGATGAATGGATAACCAGATTGTGGTCTGTACATAAAATGGAATATTATTCATCCATAAAATAGAATGAAGTGCTGATATAGGCAACAACATAGATGAACTTAAAAACATTATACTAAGTGGCAATCCTCCCCCCCACAAAAGCCCACATATTGTATGATTACATTCATATGAAGTATCCAGAATAGGCAAATCCATAGAAAGAGAAACATGGGGAAACATGAGCTAGGGAAAGAACATGGGAAGAGACTGTTAATAGGTACAGGGTTTATTTCTGGGGCGATGGAAATGTTTTGAAAATGAATCATGCTGATTTTTGCACCTCTCTGTAAATAACTAAAAGCTACTGACTTGATTTAACTGTGTTAATTTTATGGTGTGTGCGTTATATCTCAATATTTGAAGGATTAAGAAAGATATTTTTCGTATTTCTAAGGATTTGATTGTTATCCAAGAGAATGTGAGTTCCATGAAGACAGGAACTATGTGTGTATTGCTTACCATTGTAACCAATGATGATAATATCATCCTTATAAGCCAATAAAAATATTCGTTAAATTAACAAAACCATTTCCATGTATGCACTGATTAGTTAATATATGATTTTAAAGCGGTAAAGTTGAGTTGGGGGTAGAGGTACACAGTTTGTAATATCCTAAAAGTAGTAACCAAAAATCTTGAGAGAGGATTGATCATGTAGGAAAAAATAGGAATAGCTGGAGTTCTGCTCATTTAAGCAATGGTAAAATAAGAAGAAGGCATGACCCAAAATGGGTTTTCAAAATTATTTTTTATTAAGTTTTTTTCTCAGCTATAAGTTAGTAATTACTAGGTAAAAAGACAGAAATAAAAGAATGAACTAAACTTGGAAAAAATGTTTTAAGTTTCCTCGAAAATACACAGTAAAAATAGAAATTATACATCATACTCTGAGAGCTATGAATAATTAAATCAACTCCTAAGTGAGATTATCTTGAAAACTGGGTGGCCTCTCTTCTAGTCCAGCAGTGCAGGAAATTCATCTACATTCTTATCCTCCTTTTACCACTAAATATAATGTCTTATCTTTGTCTAAACCAGGAAATCTAAATCAGAGATAACTATTCTTTCTTATATTACTAGTCATCAATAATAGTCCATCAGAGAGGATTATCTGTCTGATCTGTTGTGTAATTGATTTATCTATTTCAGTAACATGAAGTACATATTAAATCTCATGAACTTGTCCCAAAGGTGTCAGCATATATTAAGCACCTATTCCATTGAGACATGATTTTCCAGTACAGCAAATTTCATACTTCTGTAAGCTATCAGATATGTTAACAATTACTGCCCTCTTATATAATTTTTAGTGGCGATATTATTTTACATGAAGAGGAGCATATACTATATCTAGGCAGAGCCATACTTGGGGGTAAAGAGAAGGTGCCCAAATACTAGTGGGGCTACTCAAAATGAATGTGCAGGTGAGTGTGCATCTCTCAACTCTGCAGAGGAGCAGAAGGATGAATAAAATGGTCTTGGACAGCTTAGAAACAGTGTACTAGGATATGAAAGTGATATATGTGTGGTGTTTGTCCAAAGGTCTGTAAATCTGACTCCAATTTCACTGGGTTCCCAAAGTCATGGCTTTGCTGTTTGGTAAAGAGCTCGGTGCCAGAAAGAGAAGCCCAAGTCTGTCACTTCATATAGTATTAGAATTGTACCAACCTAATGACAACAACAATAAAAAGCCTATCTAGTCTTTCAAAATAGTTTGACATATGCCTGTTTTTTGATGCCTGGCTAAATCAAAAAGGTATCATCCTTTCCAAGTCACAGCTGTAGTGTAGACAACACTTTAAAGTAGATACATTTAGCGTCATCTTTTTTTTAACTATTCTTTTTCACCTTTGGGAGTACTCCTTTTAGGAGTCTGAATCCCTTAACTTTCCTAAGGCCTCCACAACATATGAATTATGTCTCTAGTCCCAACATGAAACCTTATCAATACTTAATAGTTGGTTAAAAAAAAAAAAACTTAGTTGGTAAAGTGGTAATTTCTTCTAAAAAATTCTAATTCTAGGAATATATACAAAGAACATTAAAAAGTATATACAGAAATCCATATGTAAAAGGATTATTTCTTGTGGCAGAAGAAAGTAAATGGCCTTAAAATCAAATGTATTTATGTATGTATGTATTTATTTATTTTGTCCTTTTATGGCCACACCCGCAGCATATGGAACTTCCCAGGCTAGGGGTCTAATCGGAGCTGTAGCCACGGGCCTTTGCCACAGCCACAGCAACACGGGATCCGAGCCGCATCTGCGACCTACACCACAGCTCACGGCAATGCCGGATCCTTAACCCACTGAGCAGGGCCAGGGATCGAACCTGCAACCTCATGGTTCCTAGTCAGATTCGTTCACCACTGCGCCACGAAGGGAACTCCCTAAAATCAAAGGTATTTATGCAACCAAGTCCAGGCTGTGTTAAATACAGTGGGAAGAGTATGTTTTTTTTTTTTTAAGTGATTTTCCAGTTGAATAGTACTATTTTTTGCTCTATGCCTCCACTCTCCATTCTTGCAAATAGTATGTAGCTATTGGAAAAGGATATCAGTGAATATTAACATATTAATGAATCTAGAGCCCAGTAGAAGAAAACTTAATTCTATTAACATAGAGCAGCATGACTGTTCTAAACCAGTATTTCTCAAACTTTAAAGTGCTTAAAAATTACATGGGGATTTGGTTAAAAGTATAGATTCTGACTTAGTAAGTATGGGATAGAATGTGAAATTCTGTAAAAATAATAAACTCCTAGATGAGGTTGATGGAGCTGGTTCAAAGACAACACTTTGAGGAGCATGAATCTCAAGAACACATGTAGGAAAACACTGCACCATTCCTTACTGGCAGCCAGGTTGGAAGAACTGCCAGTTTCAAGGATACCGTTATCAATCTCCCTAGTAATCACAAGACAGGAATTAGTGACCTGCAGGGCTGATTTGGTTTAAAGATTTAGTTTGTGAAGTTGATGGAGGGGGTAGAGACAGGACAGGGATCTTTGGATTGGTTTGCATCACAGCTGAACGGCTAAAGTCTATATGACAGAGTATATAGCCCTGATAAAAGGCTCAGCATAATTCTATTCCAGCCTTGTAAATGAAGGAAATATTCAGTTAAAGAAAAATGACACAGGTTGTGTAGTCTAAGAGTACAAGTTCTATGCTGTCGACTTCGTTTATTTATTTTTATTACTTATTTATTTGATTTATTGATTTGCTATATTCCCTCCTTCCCCTTTTCCTTCTTGAAATAGCAGAAATTGTGCTTGGAAGAGAACAAGAGCCTTGGGGTCTGATGTATCTTAGTTAAGACACTAGCTTTCCTGTTTAACAGCTGAATGAACTTGGGCCCTTTATCAAGAGTCTCTAAATCTCCATCTCCTCTTCTGTCTAATTAATAATGGTTGATTATGAGAAATGAGATAATGAATACAAAACTCCTAGCACATCTCAGTATTTCCTGTGTTCTAGTTCCACTTCTTTTTCCATTTAATGTGCTAATCCCAACCATATCTGATAAACCACAAAATACTTTGTCTTCCTCTGTCTTCTTCTGGAGTCTCGGATTAAATGCATGCTGTTTCCTTCTGGAAACCTTTCCCTACTCTTCATCTCAGTTAAGTTAGCTGTTGCCACCTTTGCTTCAATAAGATCACCCTCTAGTGCTTGCTAAATTGACTGTCTTCCCCACTAGATCTCCTTACATCAAAGACTCTGACTGTCCTAGTCATTTCTGAATTTCCACTGCCTGATCTGCAGCAGATGTTCAGTAAATTTCTTTTTTCTTTTTAGGAACGCACCCGCGGCATGTGGCGGTTCCCAGGCTAAGGGTCCAATTGGAGCTACAGCTGCCAGCTTTCCCACAGCAACACAGGATCCGAGCCGCGTCTGCAAGCCACACCACAGCTCACGGCAACACCAGATCCTTAACCCACTGAGCGAGGCCAGGGATCAAATCGGCAACCTCATGGTTCCTAGTCAGATTCCTTTCCACTGCGCCACGACCAGAACTCCCCAGTAAATATTTTTGATTGATTGAACAGATACATTAGCTATTTTAACCTTATTTTGTGGTTTTTGATATATCTTCTGTGGTTATCAAACTCAAGTTGAGAAGTTTAAAGAACCCTCCGGAAAGATAACCTCTCTTTGGGAGAGCATAGTTCTCAGACTATCAATGATCATTCTTTTTGATGTTATTTCTGCCCTTAATTAAAAAAAAAAAAAAGCCTACAGAAGCCAGTTGGTTAAGTGTACTACTCTTTGGAATCAGTAAAATGTAGTGCTATCAACATTAAGCCAGGGAATCAAAGATTTAAGGCTCTACTTGTCAGAAGATAAGAAAAAGGGAAGGTGCTGCATTTGATAGGAAACACTCCCTCCTGTAACCCTGTGGGGCATTGTTAGAAACTTTTTTGCCTAAGGCAATGCACTGGCAGATTCTGACAAGGTGTTTGAAGACTGTTTTAAATCAGAGATAAGTATCAGACTGTGAACTGAGTAGCATTTTCTCAGGCATACTGGAGTCTGATAAAAAGTGTTAAAAATTTGTATGTGTATAATAATAGCAGACACGTGCAATCAGTATGAGTACTCTCTAGAACAGAAGTCAGATTTGAAAACTTAAGAGAAAAAATATTTTTAAAAATGTCTTTGGTTGCCTTGTTTAAAATCAAACAGTGTATGAAAATGAAAGTGCTGCAGTGAAAATAATTGACGCTTAAACTGGGCTCCTAACTAGTTTAATACAATTAACAATGGGTCATCCCGTAAAAATTACAGCTGAAAGCAATTCAGTGTACAGATATTTTAGATTGAGTGTAATTTTCTTACGTGAATACGATTCATATTATTATTTTTCCTACCTTAACAGCATTTGCATTATTGTATTTTCATCTTCTTGGCCTTGACAAATTATTACCAGTTCTATAGATTAGGCAATTTAAAATACGAGGTCCAAAGAGAGAAATCTTTTTTTTTTTTTTTGTCTTTTTGTCCTTTTATGGCCACAGCCGCAACTTGTGGAGGTTCCCAGGCTAGGGGTCGAATCAGAGCAACAGCTGCCAGCCTGTGCCAGAGCCACAGCAGCTGCCAGATCCCAGCCACGTCTGCGACCTACACCACAGCTCACAGCAATGCCAGATCCTTAACCCACTGAGCGAGGACAGGGATCGAACCCGCAACCTCATGGTTCCTAATCGGATTTGTTTCTGCTGCGCCACGACAGGGACTCCTTTTTTTTTTTTGCCCCACCAAAGAGAGGAATCTTTTAAACATGTAATAATGTTAATGTGTGCAGGGGTAGAGAGAGTTGTTAAAATCATCGAAGGTTGTAAAGCAAGTGAAAAGATGCATTTGGAAATATTTTATTTTTTGTGGAATAAGTTTGCAGAAATTTGTGCTTATGCCCTAAGAGTTATATTTCTTTGACTGGTTTGTAGGACAATGTTCCTTTGTTATTTTACTACTGCAATTTAAATTTTTTTCATTAAATGAGAACTGTAAAGAAAAAGTGAATATTACATTATATAAAGGTAAATCAGCTTTATGAAAGTCAAGAATTTGGGGTTGGGTTTACTCTAGTTCTCTTAGCTTTTTGTAACATAGAAGTTAATTTAAATAAATAGTTTTGTCATTAAACTATTCCAGGTGCATATTTTAAGTCTGAAATACAGTTTAATAAAATTAGAGGAAAGGCAGTGTACTTTTTATTATTCTATTCATGTTTTATATACACACTTAGATCTCATGACCAGTGTCTTTCAAAGTCTGCTGGAAAGTTCTCTTATTGGGATAATAGAGATTTATTTTAATATTTAATAATAAGTCCAGAAGTTCCATTAAAAACTCAGTTCCTTTTTTATGGCTAAGTAGTATTCCATTGTGTATATATACCACTTATTCTTAATCAAAATAATGCCATTTGCAGCAACATGAACTAGAGACTCTCATACTAAGTGAAATAAGTTAGAAAGAGCGACAAATACCATAGGATATCACATATCTGGAATTTAATATATAGCACAAATGAACCTTTCCACAGAAAAGAAAGTCATGGACATGGAAAATCAAAAATCAGACTTTTGATTGCCAAGGGGGAGAGGGAGGGAATGGGATGGATTGGGAATTTGGGGTTAACAGATGCAAACTATTGCCTTTGGAATGGATACGCAATGAGATCCTGCTGTATAGCACTGGGAACTATATCTAGTAACTTATGATGGAGCATGATAATGTGAGAAAAACGAATGTGTACATGTATGTGTGACAGGGTCACCTTGCTGTACAGTAAAAAGTTGACAGAACACTTTGAACCAGCTATAATGGAAAAAATAAAAATCATTAAAATAAAAACCTCAGTTCCTCGGGAGTTCCTGTTGTGGCTCAACGGAAACGAGTCCAACTAGTATCCATGAGGATGCCAGTTCGAGCTCTGTTCTCACTCAGTGGGTTAAAGATCCAGTTTTGGAACTGGGTAAAGGCTGTTAGGTAGCTAAAAAGCATTAAGTATTATACAAACAAATAAACCATTGTCGCCTCTTGGTTATGCTGAGGATGATGCTTTCTCTTTATTGGTGCTTGGGAAAGTTAAAATTTAAGGATTTATGGTTAATAAAATAACTACAGTGTTAATGCATTTATGTGTATCTCATTGACATTTACTCCAGATGACTTATACAATCTATGGATTAGAAGGAATTTAAAGTAAAACCCTATCCTATTGGATTATTGCAATGTCTGAACCCTGAGGGATATATAATCCTACAGAGTTCTTGGTTTCAAGATTCAGAAGCAAAAGCACACATGATTACATTTCAGAGGCTGTATTTCACTAGGATTACAAAAACCGGTGGCATATTTAAGCTTCATGTTAGAGAAAATAGAACATGTTCAGCCATTTGATCACATCTGGGATTCTTTTAAGCATATGCCCCTTATTGTGCAGTAACCTATGATTCGCTTTTGTCCTTCTGAGCTTCAGACTCTGAATTTTTTTAAGTGTAATGTACCAAAAAATAAATTTAGAGTCAGAAGTTTGGGATTAACTCCTGGTTCTGCTGCTTAACTAGCTTTTAAACTTCTGTCACTCACTTAGATTTTTAGACTCTCAGTTGCCTCAAATTACCTGAAATAGCCCGGGTTTTTTCAATAAACTCAAAATAAAACCTTTATATAAGATCATCTTTTTGAGTGCCCCAGGTCTCTTTGCCCAGTGATTTCCTAAGAGAGTCTCCTGATGAGCAGGGCCCAGGGTTCTCCTGTTTTCAGTCTTGCATTGTCTTCGTTTATACTTTTCTCTGTTTTAGTCTTTTTTTTTTTTTTTTGGTGTGTCTTCACTTAAGAAATGTAGTATATATATATTAATTTGAAATTTACTGTTTAAGTCAGCCTCCCAAATACATACTTCTTAAGCTTCAGTGAAGTAATTCTTTAATTTACTCTGTCTATACTGAAAAAAATGGTATAAAATCAGTGTCCTTCCTTCTCCATCTTCAGTAGTAGTTACTTACACCAAAGATGTCAGTGAGAAGCCATTTCCAAAGCTAGCTCAATACATAGGAATAAGTCATTTGTATTTGCTCTTATTTTGAGATTAAAATGCAAGAGAATCCACAGCCTTCTCCAGAGTTGCTTTCAGTTTCACTTTGAAGGTTCTGCCACCAGAGGGAACTGAAGTTATAGGATTTCATAATGTCTCACAGGCACTGTATATTCCTAATAAAATACAGATTGCTTAATGAGATTTGTGCTGTTAAACTTGTAAATTTTCCCACAAAATTTTCTGAGGAGTTAATTGTGTTAAATATATCTAGAGGTTTTATTAGTTATTTTATTCTAGAGAAAATGTTCTCTTCAAAGATCCCTTTAATTCACATAGAAATCTAATTTTTCACAATGATAAAATTCATCCATCAAAATATTTATAGTAGAAATAATTGGGAGGAATCATGAAAAAAAATAGAGATCTCACAGGAATGATAAAAACTATATATATATATATATTATAGTCTTCAATTGAAAGTGAAAAACTGATTTTTCAGTATTCATTCACACTTTAAATAGACAGTTCTCTAACTGTAGAGATATGAATAAGTTATAGATGTTGTAGAGTGAACGGGTTATATAATACATAAAACTTACCAAGAACACCGGCTAACTTAAATGATACTGTCACGGATCTATTGAGATATCTACATTTGAAACACATCAGGTATTCTGATACAGTGTAGCAATAAAAGTAAACTTCCTTTTTCTAAAAGTTCATTTTATCCAGGATACTTTGAAAGACTTCTACTGAAAAATAATCCACATCTAAATCTGTAGGGTGACCCAGAAATAATTTTCATGCTGTTTTTTGTCATTGCAGATTTTACCCTCTCTTATATTTCAGTGTTTTTGTTTTTTTTGTTTGTTTGTTTGTTTTTTAATGAGTAATACCAGCCTGAAGCAGAATGCAAGGAAAAATATATGGACACCACTTTTCAGCTATCAAAGCAACATAAAATTGTCTCATTAAAAACAGCCTTTTTTTTTATTTTCTTATTTTGTGTGTCTCTCTCAAAGTATGTCCTGGTGTGGTCTCAGGACCAACTGCAGCAACCTCACCTAGGGCTTCTTTTCTTTATTCACATTTCTAGCTTCAACCTGACATCTGTTGACTCTGCGTTATGAATAAGTAGCCCTTCAGTGGTTCTCATGCACACACTAAAGTTTAAGGAAAGCTATTCTAGAAGATGCATATAGTCCCTGATCATTTAACTTTTTGAATAGTTATCCATCTCTAATCTTTGACTGTCATCATTTTCACCGTCAACACACGTTGACTTCTTTAGTTTATACATTTCATTGTCCGCTTTGTCATCTCTGTGTGGGAAGTTCCTAGGTATACATTCTGGACAGATGTGCCACCTATTTGAAGCGTCATGTAGGGCACATTCCCCCTTGGAAATTCATTCTATCCACCTTACTTTCATTCTTCATTGTGCCTTCTTGAATCACGTTTTAGCACTACTGATCATGTTAAAGAAAATTACATTTCATCTTCTTCCCAAGTCTTCCTACTCCCTTATCTTCTTACTTCAAACCATTCTGTTTGGAAGATTTTCCTAAAACACGTCTCTCATCTGCTTCTCCCCTTACAAAGATTTTCTGGATTCTTTTACATCTTAATTTATATTGTTTGTATATAGGTATCCTTATAGCATCTATAGTCCTTCTAAGACACAATCTCAACCTCATTAGCTACTTTTCACCTTATTCTCCCAACCAACATACTTCCCTGTTCCTCAGTTTATCTTTGCTTTGGCCTCCAATTTCCTTTAAAAATATGTTTTTATTTCTACAAAGACTAAATTGATTCCCACTCGTCTCAGGAAGATTCCTCCAGGTACTCTCAGTCATTATTTAAGTGTTCACAGGTGCGTAGGTATCTTACTGACTGTGCTTTGAAAGCAAAGACTAAGGGTTTATTCTGTTTTTGAACATCCTACATCAATATAGACATTTCTATAGAGATTACTCAGTATTGGTTGATAATTCAGGCCATGCTAAAAAGTTATATAACATTCTCCTAAATTCCTTCGTATTCCAGATTACAAATGGGAATGTAAATCATTTTCATTATTGTCCCAGTAGTATTTATTTGATACTATTGACGTATGTTTGGTATTCTTTAGTAAAGTTGAAATCTTTGGCTTCTAAGACTTACTTATTAAAATTCACTGCTAGGGCTAATTAAAATTAAGCCCAAATATTGTAAATATTGTGTTATAGTAAATGTTACTTTCACATTTTTCAAACTGAAGAGATTGAATCAAATATGCTTTTTGGCTAGAGAAGGCTATAGATTTATGTAGTGAGAAAAGCAGATGCCCTGGTAGAGCACAATAATGTTCTAAAATAATTCACTTCTGACAGACAATCCTGTCCTTTCATGGAAAGGGTGGCTTGATTTGCAGTGATAAACGTCAGTACATAATCACTCTGGGGGCTCTACCCAGGTTGCAAATGTGTCTCTCACTCAGTTTTGAGAATCTGGAATATGATTGTCATTTTGGGCAATGGATGGAAATCAAGGAGGCATATAGGGCCTTGGTGCCTTCAGAAAAAAAGTGGCTTGGCAGTATTAAAAATTTAACCACAACAAAGAGTCCAGTCTGAGGAAGACATTCCAAACACAGGATGACTAGTTGTCAATAATATAGAAATAAATCAGAGGACTGTTTTTGTAAGGTGACAACTGTCTGGAAATTCAGGAGAAGCTAAAGAACCAGGCCTCTGAAAGAGGAGGAAAAGTAGTAGGACAACATCTTCAAGAGGAGCCAGAATTTTAGAAGGACTTGTTCTTTTGGAGTGATCAGGGAAGCACCTTGAAAGAATATTAAGGAATTCAGTAAGTACTGTTAGAGAATTTTTCCCCCATAGCATGGCTTAGCTCCTTTCTGTGTGCCTCCTCTTATTTACTCATTACGAACCACTTCCTTTCCTCGTACTCCGTTCATCTTTTCCCTGGATCAAAGTAGATCAGGAAAGTAGACTTTTGTTATCCCTATTTTACAGATGAGAAAAAAACATTCAGAAAAATCAAGTATTTTTCT
This sequence comes from Catagonus wagneri, assembly GCA_004024745.2. Lineage (NCBI taxonomy): Eukaryota > Metazoa > Chordata > Mammalia > Artiodactyla > Tayassuidae > Catagonus > Catagonus wagneri. Next base: position 2,839,638 of record PVHT020000173.1, on the reverse strand, counting down.
CACATAAGTGGTTGGAGGTAGAAGTGAGATTCAAACAAGTTCTCAGACTCCTAAAGCATTGCTTTTTCCTTCTAAGCCCACTGCTTATAAGTGTGTGTGGTATTCAACATAATTGACATTAGGTACCACCTTCAACCTTGTTTGTTGTAAATAAGATTTGTTAACAATATGCTATGTCAGAGAAGCTTAACAATATGCAAGGTAAAAAGTGGTTAGTGTTGTAAAACAAAAACTCCACAGGACCTTTTAAACTGAGAAGATTTTATTCATGACTATTGCAGTAGGAGAGAGAGAGAGAGAAGCAGCTCAACTGTGCTGAAATAAAAGAGGATTTTTAAATACTGAGGCAAACTTAATGGAATAAGTACAGGAGGCTATTAGGAGGGGGATTGTCACTGTGATTAGGCCATCTGTGTTAATTGTCTCAATACATTTAGACTCATACTTTCCCACAGAGACTGGGAGATAAGGTTACTATCTACTTCTATGATTATTTCAAAGGGGTGACTCCAGGACCTTGAGCAAGACATTTCCAGGTTGTAGAAGACATATATCAAAGAGATGAGAAAGAGTCTAAAATTGCTAGTTTTCTAAAGTAAATGATTTAAGAAAAGTGAGGTTAGGGGCCTATAGTCAGGAGGAAACTTGTCTAAAGTTTAACCAAAGTGAGCGGAATGTTAAGGCAGTTTGGTTAGAGCCCAAAGTTTAAATATTCTAGGTGCCAGAATGCAAGCTACTTAAGGGCAGTATTTCTTATATAACTGTTCCTTGTACCGCTATAACATATAGTTCTCTATATGCTCAATCAATGTGTTGAAGAAATGAAGATTTAGATGTTCAGTCAATGTGTTCAGATGTTCAATCAATGTGTTGAAGAAATGAAGAAATGAAGGAATGAATGCATTGTAGTTTCAGCCAAATTCTGCTGGATACAATAGTTGAAAGATTTTTTTTTTTAATATAGCGAAATCAGCCCGTTTGTAATTATGTCATTTTGCCTTTCGATGCCCTATGAAGCAGTATTTCCTAAACTGGTTTGTCATGCAGAACTGTGTGTTTAAATTACTTCCCTGCTCTGGAGGGTATGTTGTTCTATTCTGATGCTTCTCTTGGAGCTTCACTTTATTTATTAATATTTTTAAGTGTTGGAGAAGTTTTGAAATGCTGGGCTATCTTACAGTGCATTTTCTTCTACACTTTTTGTCACATAAAAAAAAAGTTAGCCTGCTATGGTTCTGTTGTTATAAATAACACAATTTGGGAAGTGTAGAACTCGATTAAAATTTTTTCTTTTATGAAGGAATTGTGACTTAACCTTTATTGAACATTTTGTATTTTACTGAGCACTCTGAATTATTACATGTCATCATTACTAGTATTATTAGTATTTACCTTTTTTGAAGTGAGGAAACCAAGATTTACAGTGCTCAGATGAACAATTCAGGTTACACAATTTCGAGCAACAGATCTGGGATTCAAACACCAGCCTATCCTACAGGCTTAAGCTCTTTGAGCCTTATGCACTTGTATTAAAAACGCTGGTCCCAAGACCAGCAGCGTTAGGATCACCTGGGAACCTATAAGAAAATTCTTCAGCTGCATCCTGCTAAGTCAGAAATTCTGAGTGTAGCACTAATAATCTGTGTATTAACAAACCCTCCAGGTAGGGTTTCCAGATAAAATAAGGATGCACAGTTGAATTTTAACGTCACATAGACAGCATTTTTTTCTTTTTTTTTACCTCTAGAACTGTCCCATATTTTCCCTGGGTCATTCTTACACTAAAAAAGTTGTTTGTTATTTGTCTGACATTCAGATTGGACTGGGTGTCCTTTTTATTGGCTAAATTTCATACCTTTCACAAGTGATTCTCATGTGTATTAAAGACTGAAAGCCAATGCACCTTAGGATTATACTTTTGTTGAAATACATTGAAATACTCTAAAGTTCAGTAAGTTGAACCAGGGAGAACCTTAAAAAAATAAGTGATCTTTTACAAACATCACCATTATCTCAAGAGCAGATAGTGATAAATAGAACACATTTCCTAAGAGGAATGGGTTTCAAAATGTCTAATGGATCATTGCACAAAGAACAGCAATGGCATGTCTGATTCCAGAACACCGGGAAACATAGAAATTTGGCAGGCAAGGAGGTAAAGTGAGTCATACTATGACAAAAATTATGTTTTTCTCCCATAAAATGGGAGGGGGGGTACCCACATCATTTATACAGCATACATCCTGAAGGAAAAAAAAAAAGCTGAAAATGATTCTGACAGCAAATAGCCAGCCAAGTTTAAGCTGCTGGATGAAAATGCACTTCAACTTCACTGTTTACTTTGCTACCACTCAATTTTTAATTATTCTTGAAATAAGTTGCACAAAACCCCCTAGAGCAAGAGAAATTTTATACATTTATATATTGCTTATGCTCTCTCAAATCTTTTTGGGAAAAAATGAGGCTGGGCTAAGAAAATCATTTTCCAACATTTAGGGAACGTCTTAGGAAGATAATAAACCTGGCTTCACAATCTGAGTTAGGGATTCAGTAATAATTTTGGAGGGGGCTAATTGGTTGTATGTCTCTGAAAGAGATTTTTCAGGCCTCAAAACTTCATTTTAAATATTTCATTCCAAGCCCAATTTAAAAATAAAACAATAAAACGAAAGGCATCCCTACATATGTCTGTTATCTTGATCTGTCCTTTTTAATTTTTCTTAGGAAATGAGAGCTTTGTTGAACTAACTTCAGCCAAAAAGAGTATGTGCTAAATTGGCTTGCCTGAGCTAAGTACCATACTAAAAGCTGTTACCTAGTATTCTGTCTACCACAGAAACTCCAGAAATTGGGGAAAAAAGAAAAAAAAAACCTTTTATCCAGAGCCAACTCTGGGAGTAGAGTTAGGCCAGACTTGGTGCTATTAATGTCTCTCTTGCTGCTTGGTAAAGGAAAATCATCTAAATGGGTATTTTCTCTTTTTTTTAACTCAATGAATTTTATTATATTTGTAATTGTATAACCATCATCACAACCTACATTTACGACATTTCTATCTGAAATCCCCCCAGCCTATCCCTCCCCTAAATAGGCATTTTCTAATATAAATTATCATTACTTGCAAATTCAACTGGGGGTTTTCAGAGAAGAGTATAAAGGGGAGGAGCAGGAGGAGACTAAAGAAACTCTTAATTAGCCAGAGCATTTATTTATCTCAACTAAAATTCATTTATATATATGTTACTGAAGTGATAGTGGACTGTGGCATTAGATTGACACACTACAGGGGATTCAGTGGTTTGCATTGCTTCTGCTTTGAAAACAATATTATCATTAATAAAATCCTAGTCACTGAGATTAAATGGATGCAAGTTCAGAGAACCAATTAAGGATTAAAGCAGAAAATCTTATTGTGGCATTAAATCAATCCATAGTTTCAGGATTCACTATGCTAAGCGTTCTGGTAATTAAAGAGCACTTAAATGAAACACATGCAGATAAATTAAAAATGAATTTCACAAGCTGAAGCTTGTAATGACATCTTAATGGAGATATACATAAAATATATTCCATTAAAGGGTATGCAATTTAGTTACCATATAGTCTAATACAGAAATTACCAGTGCCACCTATTGGTAAAGAATAGGACTCCAAAAGCTGTCAATAAAGGTGGTAATCAGAAATTTCAATAGAAATAGTGAGTTTCAAAAAGTGAACGCATAAGTGTTATTCCTTAGTGTTTAAATTATACTTGTTTTTAATGCATATATTTCAAGTGATTTGTAAAATAACCATTAAAATATTTGCTAACTTTAAAACCTAGGAATAATGATTCATAACAGTGATTATGATAGTTATACTTTCCTGGTCCCTGTCTCGCCATAGCAAAACATTGAAATGGCAGACGTTTTACAGATTTATTAAAGCGAAAGTACATTTTCAGAAAGAGAGAGAGAGAGCCCGTGTGCAAGTAAAAAGAGGGCCGCTTCACCTTAAAATTGTTTTTATATCCTCATGCTGGATACCTTATTTGCATGGGGAACAGGTTACACAGAGGTGGGGTGAAGAATGGGCAACTAGTAAGGAGTGAGCAGCCCAGGTTACTCAAGGTGGGCGAAGGGGCGTTACAATGAGACATGGCCAGAGGCTTTTAGGTTTAATCTCCCTGAAGGGGATTTGAAGCCTATAACGGTTTTTGCATATATAGTTTGAAACTACAACTCAATTAGTATTTTTGTTTAAATTACTATGCAGTAAGCCTAGAAAATTTAAGCTAGTATGCTTCCCATTAAAATTTTCTGCAGAAATTTAAAAGAAAATTAAGTGCCATGAACCCTGTTCTGAACTTAATTAAATGATAATCTTCTGAGGGTGTGTGTGTGTGGCAGGAAGGGAGTGGCAATCGATATTTTTTTGGAATTACCCTGTATGATTATAATATGCATCCGAACTTGTGAGTCAGTCTTTGAAACTAACAATTTAGTATGGTTTCTCATCCATTAATTAAAAGGGGAAGGTCAGTGATATGACAACCTTTAAAATCTCTCTTGCCTCTATTATTCAGCAAACTTCACACTCACATTTAGCATCCACATTACTGAATTTTTTTCGTGCTTTATAATCTCTACCATAAGAAATCAACCATGTTTAAAAACAAGCATCTTTGTCATAAATAAAAAAAAACATTAAATTGTTTTTACAGGGTTATGCAAACTAAAATGGCTTACTCGAACCTTAACTATGATGTTGAAATGTTGCCATCCAAAGCTTTATGAAGGCAGAAAACAAAGCAGCCTGATTCCAATTATTTAGTATGTGTCAACGGTGCCAGATTTACAGCCTCAGAAGCTTAAGTCCATTACCCACTGAACGATTTACTAATGGAGTTCTATGGTGCCTCAGTCACCAAATGCTAGACATAAAATGGTGATATAAAACACAGCCCTTAGAAATGACTGACATTCCACGAAGGGAGATGCACTTGGCTTATATGTAATGGCACAGAAGGCTGTATAATTGAGTTTTCATTGTGTAGAATTGTCAATAGGTACTGTTGGAGTTCAAAGGAGATGGCAATCAGTGAAGGCTAGTTTACTCAGAGGACACCAAGAAAGAAAGGTGAAAGTGATTAGCAAAGAGGTGTTATGTGAGACTCATTAGCATTTTAAGGGAGATGTCCAGAGATAGAATCACAAAGAATCAGAGTGTTAGGATCTGTATGCAGAGGAAGCAATAAAAGAAACAGGAGTCTTAGAAAAAGATGGAGAAAACAAACACCAGAATAGCAAAGTGTTATGGAAACAAACCAAGGAAGATCAGAGTCAAGAAACAATGAACTGTCAATGATAGCAAATGTAGCTGAAATACAGGGGAAATCATATGATGGATAAAGAGAATGAAGAAAATAAAAGCCACAGGGTAGAACATTCTACCCTGAATAATATAGAATATGTTAAAGTGGACTATGAAGCTATTTATTCTTTTCATAGGAAAAAACTCAGCCTTAGAGATATTGTATGATTTTCTCTACATCATCCATGTAATGGCAGAGATACTGGCATATGACGCGGATGAGTGTCAAAAAATGTAAATGTATTAATGTATTTCGTGTGTAATGTTTTCAGTCATTCTCCTGAAAATATTCTCTATAGGATTCTGTGTTTTTCATCTTTGTATCACTGTAGTATCTAAAAAGGACATGGGTCATTAGTATGTAGCAATACTAAATAATTGAGAAAAGTCATAACTATAATTGACAATTACAGATTGTTTCAATCTCTGCAAACAGTCTCATTCTCTTGAATGATTTTTCTCAGCTAGGAAACTGGTTGACCAAATAAGATCTATACTTATGATCAATGTATACAGCACCAAATGTATTTTCATGTATATGTGTTGAGTATCAATTTTGTACTCCACCCAATCGGTTTTCATTTTGAAAAGTCAATAAGTTTGAAATATATTTTGCACTATGTTTTTTATTTATTATTATTTTTTTCATTTATTAAGCACTTACTGTGTGTCAGTGTGTCTGCAAGTATTAGAGTCACAGAGAAGAGGAAACCAAGAATCTAGAACTTTGCCCAATCTTAGCCTGAAGTATAGACAGACATTGCAGCATCTTCCACCCTGAAATTCGGAACAGTCTGTATTTCATCAAAATGTGAGAAATAAGCAGCTATAAGAGGATCCAGTTTTGTCATCCATCCATAATAATTCTTAGTCATTGCTTTTTTATTTTAAAAAAGTTCCATTATGAATTGAGCTGCTCCATTAAGTGGCTTTCAGATGTGGATTACTAAGTGATCATTTCTATCTTGGTAGGACTTCAATTAAGCTATTCTGAAAAAGCAAATGGAACTGCTAACAAAGCCTCACTTCATTATATTTACCTTCTGCTTTCTTGTATTGTAAATTTAGTTCCCAGCTGGGGATTCAGTTTCCAATAAAATGTTATTGAAATTTACCTTCCCTCCTCTCTCTTACCAGCTCCAACATCTCCCTTGATTGTAGGAATGATGCGGGTAGAACATTTTGAAAACAATGTGAACCGTGTCTAAGTGCTATTTAAACAAGGCGTTATTTCATGATTGGTTGAAATGCTCTGGGAGCTGACAGAGGAAATAAAGACCTTCCACTGTCAGCATCTAACCTGTGCCCTGTGTCACAGAGTTGAGGCTGAGGCCAGTGCAGAGACCCCTTCTGAAATGAGCTGGCAGGTTATTTCTTTCCTCTGTTTGTAAAAGTGTTGGCAGTGAAAAACACTTGCCAGACTAACCTCAGAGCCATACCATACAAAAATTCAGAGTCCCAAACAAGTAACAAATACTGAGCAGATCTACTTATATTAAGGAGAAACACAGAGGTAGTCCTAAAGAAGCTAGAGCATTTCTGATGTACCCCAGTTCTGAGGTTTCAATTTGAAAACTAAAAAAAAAAAACCCAAATTTAGTCTTTTTTGTGTCAGATTCCCTGAATGGTGGGACGGCTGTTATGAGCAATCAGGCTTTGAGGGCTGAATCACTTTGTAAGATGCCAAAGGTTAATATTTTCTTCTAGTGTCCAGAAGCCCACCTATTTATAAAGGACACTTAAGAAAAACTGTAAATGTTCTTAATTACATTGCCATGCTTTCAGCCTTTTAAAATAAAAGGATATTAGACTGTAATAATACTGTGTATGATATTTATGATAGTGGTTGGTGTGTAAACCCGTTTTTACTATTGTTTTGCTTTGTTTTGTTTTTCTACAAAGCATTTCCAGATGTAGTCACATTTGATTATCTTTACAATGAAAGTATTGCCTCAACTCAGGTAATCCAAACAGCATTATAAATCACTGGTTACATAGATTAGCACTATTATCAGGTTTGTTTTGTTTTTGTTTTAATTTTTTTTTTTTTTTTTTTTTTTGCTACAGATAGGGAAGCCCAGGACCAGCACACTGGCACTCTCCTCCCTCCTTTCCTGCTTGTATAACCAACTCACGTGGGTTTTGCTGCTGAGTACATTTCTACAGTGTACTCTGCACAAAGGCACCATGTGGGTGAATAAGGGGCTGCATCAGAAAGATACCTTTTCCTAATATACACTCTTCTTGCCTGAAGGCCTCCATAGACTACCAATATACCTGGATCATAACTCTTACGCCCAAGTGTTAAAAGAGTTTCCCCAGTTTGGGGTAAATTTTAAAAGGAGTCCTTAAAGACCATAAAGAAAAATACTCCAGGATCATATAGAAGGCTTCTCTAAGGAAGGAGCGCAATGAGTTAATAGTTTGACATGACTTTTTCTTTCCAGTCATCTCAAATTATATCACCTAGGCAGCTACCTATTTTAGTTACTCATATCCAAACTCCCTGCACTCTTTTTAGAGGAGAAATTAGCCGTGGAGAACAGTGAAGTGCTCTTATTTAACTTCTCAGTAATCAGATAATCTTCTCTGGGTAATCAGAAGTTGGTTATAAAGTAATTTGAGAACAAATGACACTGTGATGGTTTGGAGAATCAGGGTATCTTTAGCTCATGATAAATTTAGCCCCCGATGTCTGATGTCAACAAGAAGTCATACCTGTAAGTATATGAGGACTTTCTGAATAGTCATCAGAAAAGAGAGAGGGGTAAAGGGGAAGGTTATCAGGGATGGATATGATATTTAAATCATGATGCTCTTACTCCAGTGGGCATGATCAGGGTCAGGATCCTGGCTCCAGAAACAATCTAGAGACTAACTACATTTACTCATGTCACCCCATCCTTCAACTCTATAGATGTATCATCTAGTTACTGCTAAGATACTTGGAGTGAGAGAGAACATTAGAGATTTTTGTGTTAATAAAAAAATAAATTTGAAAATAAATAATAAAAGTAAGTATCCTTAACTTTTCAGTTTTTTAAATTCTTATTAGTGTTATTAATAAGTACAATTGCCTTAAATATTTGAGATAGCTTACAAAAATGCACAAACTTAAAAAAAATGAGAATGAAATAAATTAAGAAAAAGCAGAGATATGGCTGTTAACACATCCCAGGTCTGCGTTTCGGGAAGTTTAGATGAATTAAATTCTCAGTGTGCAGCTATCTCCATTTTAGTACCTGCCTTTCCACATCACTCTGTGCCTAATTACCCACCTCCCAGGCACCAACTCACCATCAGAATTTCTTTAATTAAAACAAAATTTAAAACTTTCCTGTAACGTGAAATAACATAAATGTTTAAAAACTACCATATGAGACTATAATCTTGTATTCTTATGGGGATATATATGAACATACATATATACATACGCATAAGCACATACACATGCTGTATAATGTGAAAAAGTATTCATAATATAAATATTTAAGCATATAGAGAACACACACAGATGCTAAAGAATAAGAAAAGTACTAGAAAGAAATCCTATATACAAAATGTTAGCAGTGATTTTCTCTAAATCCTAAGAGAATTTAGGGAAAACTGTTGCTTAGATATGATAAACCACTATACACAGTTTTGACTTTTACCGTCCCTGAATCTTTTTTTAAATAACATCACTTAGATATTGGTAATTTAATTTGTTTTGCTATAGTAAAGTATCCTAAGTAATACTAACTTTTAATTTATTTTTATTACATGAAAGCAAAGTTTAAGGCATTTATTTAAGAATAATATGTATTGAACTATAGCTCTCTCTACTCAGACTTTGGAAAATTATATATGTAAATGTATTTAACAAATGGATTTTACTTTAACAGATATTAGAAAAGAAAGCTTTACCGTATTATATACAGTATAAAGACATTTTGCAATCATCACACATTGTGCTATGTGTGCATTTACCCCCACTATATTTTAAAGCTATAGGATGGACTGATGAATCCTTTAGAGCTATGGAAAAAGAAAGTGAGCATTTTCTTGGAATTTTAGTTCCTAAAAGAGTTCATATAAGAAAATCTTGAGTAATTAACAGATGGCTGTCAGTGAAAAAGGACATTATTACCAGATTCATTCATTTATAGCATGGAACTAGATTTCTAAAAGTAACAATTTTACATACTAATCCATCTTGAAAGGAAAATAAAATTTCATGACTTAACTGTTCCTGTCAAAAGTGTTCATCTGGAGTGCTGAGAGGCATCTGATTTAATTCTCTGAATAATGTAAATAGGAAGCATGCATTATTATTTTTTTCTTTCGGTGAAAGTTATCAATTCAGATGATTTTGTAGTTCCTAATCTGTATGATCCTTTTCAACTTTCAGCTGATGTACATTGTGCTTTCTAGATAAGAAGTAGTGCATTTTGATTTAGACTCTCACCTCACACTACTTATAGTGAAACATTTTAGCTGTGGAAAACTGATGATTTCTATTATTACTATCATGTGGCTATTCCCACTCAACTGAAAAACATCCATATTCTTTAATACAATGGTTTGGACAAATCTAATACAGTAACTGCTGATTTAATTAGAAATGTCTAGGTGATAGCATGACTGTCTAGAGCTGTAACCTCTGTAATTGGCATGAGCATAGGATGGATTCCTAGTTTTGTAAGTGGTGCAACTGCTTTATGTGAAACCTCCCAGGCAGTGACTTCCTGGACTTTAATATCCTTCAGTTTCCACATCTGCTTTTGCTTCTATGCCAGAGCCCCAGAGTTGTTGACCTGTTATCTTGATGTAATCTGATGTTATTTTTAAAATTTTTCTTAAGCTTGCCTTCTTTTTCTCATTTTGGAAAGGGCGAAGTTTTTGTCTCTGAAGCATTGTGTGAAACACCATCACATATTTCCATATTTTTTTACATAACTGTTTCATACTTTTCAAATCTAATACAAGTTAGATATGTATATATTGTGTTCATATGCTAGGTAGTGCTCTCTGTACCTTACATTTATTGTTAGCCATAGATCTCATTAACATGCTGATGTCTGCCTCTGACAGATAACTGCTTGGTTAGTCAGTGGAAACTTTACTGTTCACTTGTGCATTGCTTTGGGAATTTTTTTTTCAACATTAGAACAATCTTGCTCAGGATTCTAATGAGCAAAATAAATAGCCCATGAAAAAGGATGTTGGAAGATATCTTAGGTTTGTCTTCTACTATTCATGGGATATAGGTATTTATAGGTAAGTATAACAATTGAAAATATCAGAAGCTTAAAGAGAAACGGTTTCAGGGACATAAAAAAGTAGAATAGAATTTTTTTCTCTAAGAAAAATAGAATTTTTTTCTATAAAAATCACGGAGAAACTTAAATCAAGAGTAATTTGAGGAGGAGCTCCCTTCATAGGGCAGCAATTAACGGATCCGACTAGGAGCCATGAGGTTGCACGTTCAATCCCTGGCCTTGCTCAGTGGGTTAACGATCCGATGTTGCCATGAGCTGTAGTATAGGTGGCAGACGCAGTTTGGATCTGGCATTGCTGTGGCATAGGCCGGCAGCTGTAGCTCTGATTCGACCCCTGGTCTGGGAAGGTCCATATGCGTGGGTGAGGCCATTAAAAAAAAAAAAAAGAAGAATTTGAGGAGTTCCCTTCATGACTCAGCAGTTAACAAACCCTAATAGGATCCATGAGGATCCCTGGACTCTCTCAGTGGGTTAAGGATCCACGCTGTGGTGTAAGTTGCCTATGCGGCTCCGCTCGCATCCTGCATTGCTGTGGCTCTGGCATAGGCCAGAAGCTATAGCTGTGATTCGACCACTATCCTGGTAACTTCTATATGCCATAAGTGCCATAAGTGTGGCCCTAAAAAGCCAAAAACAAAACAAAACAAAAAAAACAAAGAAAGAAAGATTTGAGACACATTGAAGTTCATGGACATATGTTTATAGTTATTAGCATGACCCAGATTGAGTCCTAGAACACTAGCCAGGTAGCGTTGCTCTAGTTCCTGACTCTCCCATGAACTGCTGTGGGATGTTGAATGCATCTTGGAACTACCCTTGCCTGCATTCTCTTCATCTGTAAATTAAAGAATGAACCAGATACTCCTTACTGTGCCTTCAAGTGTTGACTCCACTGTAATTATTGAATACTCTCCAGTTTAGCCCTGATAGATAGATATCAGAACACATTACAACACATTGGTAATTAAAGTAATGTGACACTGGGACAAGTATAGAAAACAGTAGAAAAGGATAGAAGCACAAGGAAAAAATTTACAGGGATTAAACATGTGATTAAAGCACCATTTTTGCTCACTGAGATAGTCTGGACAGTAAATTGTCTTGTAACAACTGTCTAACCATTTATAGACACATAAAACTATATTTTTTTTTTCGGCTTTCTGCCTTTTTTAGGGCCACACTCGCAGCATGTGGAGGTTCCCAGGCTAGGGGTCTAACAGGAGCTGTAGCTGCCAGCCAGCACCACAGCCACAGCAATGCAAGATCCGAGCCACGTCTGCGACCTACACCACAGCTCACGGCAACGTCGGATCCTTAACCCACTGAGCAAGGCCAGGGATCGAACCCGCAACCTCATGGTTCCTAGTTGGATTCTTTAACCACTGAGTCACTACGGGAACTTCTAAAACTGTATTCTTACCTCACTCTACATAAATATTAATTCTAACTAGGCTAAAGTTTTAAATATGAAAGAGAAGGGGAGCAAGAGATAGAGAATAATGACGAGAAAATGTTTAAGAAACATTTGCAGTAAGATGACCTTTGTACACAGCTCTAGAAATTCAGAGTCTATAAAGGAAAACATAGGTACATCTTATACATACAAATTAAATACTTCTATGGAGTTGATAATGCTATAAATCAAAAGGCAAAACTAGACAAAAAACAAAACTAGTGAAGCTATTTGCAAAGCATGTGATAATTCATTTATATAATATAGAGTTCTCACAAATAAGTAGCGAAAGATAAACAATCCAAAAGAAAAGTGGCCAGAGGACGTTTCACAGACAGTTCACAGAAAGAACAAAATAGAAGTGAACATTTGACAAGTTACTTGGCCTTATTCACATGAAGTATCATCAAGACATAACTTTCATATCTAAGACTAGCAAAAATTGAAATGCTTAATAGGACCCAGTGTTGGAGGGAAAAGGTGGTTTTCTTATTTATGATTGGTGGCATTTTTTTTGAAGTCCAATTTAGCAGTAACTACCAAAATCTTAAATGTAAGAACTTTCAGATCTACTATTCCATTTTAAGCTGTTTATTCTATAGTCAAATTGATATTCTGCGTATTCACATGATTTTGCTACCACATTTATATTTCTGTTAACCTTTTAAATTGATAGAGTACATTTTTCCGCCCTATTCTGCCACACGCACAGCATATGGAAGTTCCTGGGCTAGGGGTCCAATCCAAGCTGCATCTGCGACCTACCGATGACACAGCTACAACAACACCAGATCTTTAGCCCACTGCACTGGGCTGGGGATCAAACCTGCAATGGCACAGAGACAAGCTGGATTGTTAACCCACTGCACCACAGCAGGAACTCATAAACTAATAGAATAAATTTTGAATACAACATAAAGAACGATTTATTATTCTTGTCTTTGGGGAGGGAAGAGAGGTAGAGAGGACTTTAAAATTTTTAATGTTGGGAGTTCCCTTCGTGGCTCAGTGGTTAACAAATCCGACTAAGAACCATGAAGTTGCGGGTCGATGCCTGGCCTTGCTCAGTGGGTTAAGGATCCGGCGTTGCCGTGAGCTGTGGTGAAGTTTGCAGACATGGCTCAGATCCCGCATTGCTGTGGCTGTGGTGAAGGCCGGCGGCTACAGCTCCTGTTAGACCCCAAGCCTGGGAACCTCCATATGCCCCGGGGGCGGCTCTAGATAAAGGCAAAAAAGACAAAAAACAAAAACAAAATAAAATAAAAAATAAAATTTTTAATGTTATATAATTTTATACTTTTATCATAGATAGTATCTTTACCAAGATTGAGTAAATGTTAACAGATTCAAATAGCTTTAAAATTTAACAGTAAATGGCAGTGTCCTAAAGTACATTTTTAAAAAGGTTGCAGGAAGAGTGATGATAAAGCTGAAATATACTTAAGAAAAACTCGTTATCTTCTGTCCTAAATTGAAAATAGAAGTTGAAAAAACATAGTAGTGTATATGATCTTTTAAAAAATAATACACATTCATATAACAAAGATTACAGTCTCTATGCTTCATTTATCGTACCAACACTCTAAAGGATTCTTCTGTATAATATAAAATGAGATTAATATCCTATATTCCTTCATGCAGAACTCAGTGCTTTTTATTTTATGAATGTCTTCACACAGAAAGTACTTTTGGATATGTTGGAGTTTTTTAACAGTGGCATGATAAACAGTATCATTTACACAACCTGAACTATTCAAAAAGTAGATTTACTGTTAATATACTTTGCCAACTCTGTGTAAAAATTGCTGCAAAAAAAATGTGTATATATATAGATAGATAGATAGATAGATAGATAGGTAGATAGATGTAGATATATCTCTATCTGTCTATCTATCTATCTATCTATCTATCTATCTATCTATCTATCTATCTAGTCTTTAGGGCCACACCTGCAGCATATGGAAGTTCCCAGCCTAGGGTAGGAGGAGAGTTGGAGTTACAGCTTGCCAGTCTACGCCACAGCTGTAGCAACGTTGAGTCCTTAACCCAGTGAGCAAGGACAGGGATTGAATGTGATTCCTCATGGGTACTAGCTGGGTTCATTTCTGCTGAGCCACAATGGGAACTCCAAATAATATATTTTTATAATGGGATTCTTTTTTTAACAGAGAAAAATGTTTTCTAGGTTCACATAGGCCTGATGATCCAAAGAAAGATCACATGGATAGGCTTGCTATTTGCTTTTTTTTTTTTACTTCTCTTTCTTCCACTCAAGGAAGACTAACGTCCACAGAGGGTGTGGTATGTATAATATAGTTTGAGTGCTATACCATTCGTAGAAAGAAGAATTCTTTATATCTCTCACATTGGTTTTAGGAACCATACATTTAGAAAATAAGTTATGAAAATTGAAGTCCTAGCTATTAGTTGATTCTTTTCTGTTACCTATACAGCATTCATTTTCTGTCTTTTGAAGGAGTATTCGTTAGTTTTTAAAAATATGCAAATTGGAGAATCAAAAAATTTAGAAGATACTATTTTAATATATAGATTTCAAAGTCGTAAGTAAAAATAATATAAGGAGTTTTTGAAATGGCAGCGATTATACAGAAGTTATATGTCACTCCCCCCTCAAAAAAGGTCCAGAATTGGGTAAATGGAAATCCATTCATTTTTAAAGTTTTTTTTTAATTTTGTTGAAGTATAGTTGGTTTACAATATTATGTTAATTTTTGCTGTACAGCAAAGTGACTCAGTTATACATACTTCTTCATATTCTTTTCCATTATGGTTTATCACAGGATATTGAATATGGTTCCCTGTGCTAGGATCTTGTTGTTTATCCATCCTGTATGAAGTTGTTTTTAAAGCATTCTAGAAATTTGAACCCCATTTCCTTGGAGAGTACATATTTTACCCTTTAACTTCTGAGTTAATTTTCCATGATTTCACCAACTCATAGCCCACTTTTCTTAGATTTGGCTCTTCATACTTGGCACCGTTTACCAGTATGCTCATAATCTTCCATCTCCTGTGCTTCTAGCATTCCATATATTTGAAAGAATATATGAGACAGCTAATTCAGAGTAGGCATTAAAATCTTAGGATAAGCAACCCACATTTAAAAAAGATCTTTTAAGAACCTGAGTACCCTGAAGGTAAAAAGAGCTTATCTTTTTTCATGTTTAAAGCATATCTTTGTTTGTAATATGTGTGTATGTCTCTGTGTGTCTGTGCCTGTGCGTGAGTTGCTCTTTTGTGGGACTTCCCAGAACATTCTAATAATTTTTATTTCCGCAGTTTTCTTTTTAAATGAAAATTAATCAAAATGCAGATTTTTATTAGTTTGCTTCCAGGGAACATGATACAGAATGGAAAACAGTTTCGAATATCTAGTACTTGTAAAATATTCTTCTCAGTCTTAAAAGAAACATTTTTTTGAAATGAATGTACTCAGAAAAATGAAAATAATTAGAACTTAATACCAGCTGCAGTGCTATATCCACTTAATTGCCAAAGTAAAGCAAAAGCAGGCATATTAACTAGGAAAAGAGGACAATTCAACAAAACTGAGACCATGATTGATATATGGAGAATAAAAGACTGTTGCTGAGCTGAGACTGAATTATTTTCATTCTCACAATACCCATGTACCATAAAAATATGCTTAGATCACTAAACGCTTTTTTTTTTCATAGATAAAGCATATGAGTAGTAAAAACTCTAAAGTAGTATTTAAAGCTAATAGATGTAAACTATTGTATTTGGGGTATATAAGCAATGAGAGCTTGCTGTATATAGTACAGGAACTATATCTAGTTACTTATGACGGAAATGATGGAGGATAATGTGAGAAAAAGAATGTGTGTGTGTGTGTGAGAGACTGGGTCACTTTGCTGTATAGTAGAAATTGACAGAACACTGTAAACCAACTATAGGGAAAAAATAAAAATCATTTAAAAAATTATATTAAAAATGACCATAGTAATTATTCCAGGAATCAAATATGAGGCAATATTTAATATTTTTACTGTAGGGAAAGGTGTGATCAAATAGAAAAATATGCCTGTCACTTCTGTTTATCAGAGCATCCTAAGGGGAATGACCAATGAAATTACATATTTATTAAATATAGTAATGTTCAAGATGATACCTAAAATGCCTATAAAAAGCAAATAGTTTCAAACTAGAAAATAGTAATGACTCCTGATTCTACCTGGTGTTTTACTTTGCTGTGCTCTATTTTGCTTTTGAAAAGCAATGTTCTTTAATGTTATTAGAACAGTAAATTCCCTGTCATGTTCATTCCACCCTTGCACTCACATAACACGGAAGTTGTGATGTTGGTGAGAGGACGAGTAACTAAGTTGGCAATAACAGAACATAATTCCTCAGGAATAAAAACAATCAAACAATCTGATTGTGAAAACTGATACTGGCTTAGTTCTTTACCATTTTTCCATAATCAAAGATGCAACTGTACTGTAAAGCCAACAAGGCAGCCTATAGTAGTTTACTTTTTTAAAGGAGGCATAAAAAAGTAACAACGGGGTAAGATACACGAAGCATTATCTTCCCACTAGAGGAGAACTGTGAGTATGTATATCAGAAGAAATACAGATACATCAACAAGAGTTCTGAAAATAACAGACATGAATAAAGATAGGAAAAGGAGCTCTGTGAGGAAAAGTCAAAGAAAATGCAATTGTAGAAGACAAAGCACAGGGACAATTCAACAATGCCCTTCAAGTATATCAGAAGCTATTCAGCAGAGCTGCAGACCAGCTGTTTCTAATCTTGCTTGAAATCATAAGTTGGATGGAGTCAAAATTGTAATTTAACAGATTTAGATCAAGGAAGAAATGAAGACAATGGAGGAGGAACAAAGGGCTGATCTGAAAGAATATCCTAGGTACTATAGAACCTAGGAATGCATGCTTACTTAAATTTTTTGCTCATCAAAGTAAGATCACCGGTTTAAATAAGTTACCTTTTCATTCATCATTCTTTTCAAAAGTATTAAAAATAAGTAAAATGAAAATGTGTAAGATAACTACAAGCATCCTATTTTAAAGACAACTTCAAAGTGAGAAGAAATAAAAGGCACAGTAAATTATGAACATGGGCTATAGAATCAGACATACCTGGATTTGAATCCTAACTTAACCACCTCATACCTCAGTGACCTTGGGTCTAATTTCTCTAATCTTCAGATTACCCATATGCAAAACAGGATTACTGCAACATACCAAAGTTGGCTATTGTGAGAATAAATAAGATAATGTGTGTGTAGTGCTAGAAATATGAACACGTAGAAAACAATAAATGTAACAGTGAAGAGTAGGAATACTGTCATACTGTATCACATTGAAAGTGGTTCATTGCACTCTGTTGTCTCATGTCCTGGCACCATTAAAACGTGCTTGTAAACAATAGAAATCATTAAACTAAGACAGGGAAATTTTAGATTAAAAAATATATATGGTAGTCAGTTTGTCCAGTACTTTGTCAAAGTTTATATTCATTTACTTCCTAAATGTTTTTGAATGTTTACAATAAACGGTGTGAAATTACTCAGAATGTATTCAGTACTTAAAGTGTACATGTGATGTGATGTTCCGGGGAGAGGTGGCACAAGGCCTGGACACTAGAAGCAGGTCTATAGGAAAGGCTAACATCAGGTCAGCCATGGACTGAAAAGCAAGCAAGCAAAGTTCAAGAGGACAGGACAGGAGTAAGAGAAGGTAGTTGTACAGGTCATTCGGATTAGGCAGCCTTAGAATAGCAACAGTAATGTCAAAGAATCAGGCAAACAGTCCATGACCGAAAGACACAAAGGAAGGGCCAAGACAAACCATTGAAGCAGGGGCTAATGGAGGAACTCCTGGAACAGAAGAGATGCTTTTGCTCAGTCTCAGCTGCTTCATTCTGCTCTCATTCTGATAGCAGAAGGATTTAAGTGACCCAGATTTGGATGGCTGCCATTGATGAAATTAAAGCCTGTTGATTAGATAGAGTATGGGAGGGTCAGACAGTTCTCTGGCCAAAATACCTTATTGACATAAAGTAACAATGAGTTTCTCGGCCATTTGGAATCAGTTGCTTGTGGTTCTGATACATGAGATGTTGATGTGGTGCTTTTAATTTATTATTGATACCTTATTTTAACTTGTGGCTTGTAAATAGCTCTTACGCAGTGGCTACTTCAATCATAAAACTGATCTTTGTAAATAATTTACTGGAGAAATAATAAGTGATTTCTAGAGGGGGTTTTAAATGGGGCATTGGTAATCACCCTGACCTAGGCAGCTTCTTTATCTGTCAGTCTGCTAAACTGTATGTGTCTTTTAATTATTTTGAAGATATTAATGTGTCTAGACTTATTTTTTTATGACAGAGAAAATATTTGGCATAATTTTCTATATTTACAGTGCAACTCATACTTGAAAGCAGCTATGCATTACATCTTTGCCATTGATATTGTGGCCACAAGAGAACATGTCTGTCAAAAATACTCTTCTGAATAAATCAAATTAGTGATGATCTGCATTATGGAATACATGAAGATAAGGTATTTTAGTCAAATTTGTTTATAAATTCAGCAATTATTTTAAATTAATTAGAATCATACTCTCAACTTTATCATACCCATGAAATTAAGACTCCCTAGACCAAATTCCTATATTTCTTTAGTTGGGCTGTATATGTTTCTGTATTTTAAGTATATATCATATTTTGTTTCACCTAAATATTTAGATAAATTTTTTATTTGAAAATGTTCTAAGACTTTAATTCTCAAAGAGTGGTCCTTAAGCAGATTCATCATTGCCTGAGACCTTGTAAGAATACAAAATTTAGGTTCCATCCCAGATCTACAGAATCAGAAATTTGTAGGATGAGTCCCAGCCATCTGTGTTTTAACAAGACCTCCAAACGAATATGATGCACATCGGTCAGTGGATCAGTTAGTTGCTTCATTTATGTGACTTATGTGATTACTTAATTTGGTTAATATAAGCTAATATAATCTGTGTGGCTTGCTAGATACTATAAAGCAAACGTACGGGATTAGTCATAATATTCTCCTTGCAGAAGTATATAATCTGAGAATCTAACTCACAGATGAAAAGTCAAACAATACCATGGAGTCTAACATATCCCATAGTGCATTGTCAGGTGAATTACCAAGTTAGAAAGATGGTTAATATTTTCATTACACTCGAGTGGTTAGGAGTTGACTTCCTACATTCAAAACCCAGCTCTATCACTAATTGGTACCCACCTCAGAGGATTATTGTGAAACGCAAGGAGTTAGAATAGTGCCTGACATGTTGAAGTCTATATAAGTGTCAGCTCTTACTATTTTAGTGTCACGAACAGAAAGTTCCATGAGAATTTAGAGAGACAGTTTTTTTGCTGGTTTGTTTTGTTTGTTTGTTTGTTTATATTAAGGAACTGGGGTTAAAGAAAATAAATAATTTTATCTGGGCCTTAAAGTATGCACTTATGTTTGTTGGAAGAGTAGCAAAGGGAGGGATCCTGATGGCAGATGAGGACAAATGAGTAATCTTTATTTCTAATATAGATGATTAGGTAGGGTTGATAACTCCAACTGTTCTATTTCAGTCCACAGGTAAATCAGTCTTTTACCTGTTGATTTACAAGGTGTTCATAGTCCTTATTCTTTCATCCTTTCAACAACTGTTTATTGAATATCAGTTATTTGCTTGGTACTGAGAATGTGCAAATACAGTAATGAACAAATGGACAAAGTCCGAACTAAAAGTGTTTTAGGAACTATAGCAATGATTCAGAATATTTTTCAAATACAATTTTCTAAACCAAAGAAATTATGAGGAAAGTCAGATCAAGAATTGCAGGCAGGAATGTTTAAGAATTCGGTTATCCCTTTCTACAACCAGAGCCCAGAATCTGAATATTTGATCATTTATGTTGAACACCTATTCATCTGAATAACCCTCTTGATAACAGAAATTTGCAATTGTTAAAATAACTCTCAACTTATACTCTTCTGTTTTTGGTCTTTTTAGGGCCAAACCTACAATATATGGAGGTTCCCAGGCTATGGGTGGAATCAGAGCTGTAGCTGCTTGCCTCTGCCTCAGCCACAACAATGCCAGATCTGAGCCGCGTCTGCGACTTATACCACAACTCATGGCAACACCGGATCCTTAACCCACTGAGCGAGGCCAGGGGTTGAACCTGCATCCTCATGGATGCCAGTCAGATTCTTTTATAATGAGCCAGAATGGGAACTCCCCAAGTTATACTTTTCTCTATGCTTACTAGTTTAAGCTCTGGGAAAGTGATTGGTATGATAAAGTGTCCCATTTTTTTGTTTTGTTTTGTTTTTGTTTTTGTTTTCCCGGGTCAGGATTGATGCCAATGTAAAAATGTGTTTAACTCAGTTTTTTTTTCTCTCCTATGCACACACCCTGTAGGTTAGTGGAACATAATGGATCAAAATGGTGTACTCCTTATTTTTCACTTATAATCACTTTATTCTATTCTTTTATTTTCTTAGGAACATATATGGGTTTTATAGATAGACATGGGGAGACAGAGGAATAAGACAAAAAGTCCTTGACTTTGAAGATATATGAGATATCATTCCAGAAATAGGCAGTAGAAATATTCTTAAAGAAAAATGTGGATAAGCCACTTGAACTGTAAATGACTTTTCTGCTTTTTACTTTTCCTGTGTTTAGTACTAGTCTAGGAGTCAAGTTTTACATTTGGCTCAAAGAATCATAGTCATATATTTCCTGAAAAGCCTTGGCTCAGACCTGGAGCAAGGCTTACAAGACATGGAAGTAGCTCATTCTAGTTTTTCTTAAGCCACATGGACTAATAAACAGTACGTACTGCCAAGACTTTTGAATGTTTTCTGGTGTGAGGTCGACAAATAAGGAAACAATAGCACCAATCTGTTTTTCCTCCTCCTCTTACGTTAGTCAGTTTGATTTAAGGTCCTGTGAAGATCTGGGGTTCTTTCCTTCTGCTTAGATCTACAACGATGTGAAGGAAGTAGGAATGAATCCTCTCAGACCTTGATATGACCACTAATGGGCCCACATAAACTTTTGTCCTTAAATAAACTAAGTCAAATCAAGTCACAGGACATCACCTGTACAAACACAACTGCGAGTAACCATAACAATAACAGTTATTGATGAAGGCAGAGGAAATTGTTTGTTCTTAAAATGGTATTGATAGTACATAAATATACTTGACACTAATTCTCTTTTCCTTATTTGTCCTAAAACAAGATGACCTAAACAGTATATTTTTTAATACTTCTTCAAAGAGGCCATGACTGGTCTGATTTACCCCGGCTGCACTAAGCAGAGATTCTTGTTCACCTTAGTGGTGCTGATGCCCTTACATATGATACAGTTATGTCACAGGCAGTGAACCAGCATTTTATGACAGGGCCTAAAATATCAGAAGAATAGGAAAGGTGGTAAGAAAAATAATGGGTGAAGAGTCAAGACGAAAATTGTTATTCAACCTGTACGTTTTGAGTTTTTTTTTAAACATTGTTACTAACTTGGTTTTGATTTTTTTTTTATTAGACATAAAATGAGAACCAAATATCTTTTCTAATTTACTTATGATCTAGAAGCTAGTAGTTGAGAGCTGTAGGTTAGATGTTGCATACAGTTAAATGTTTATTGTCACCAAAAAAAAAAAAAAAGAATCCAACATACACATCAAAGAAAGAAGTAGCATCATATTGTATTTGTATTTTCATCACTGGAGCAGAAAATATGATGTGATGAAGGGCTAAGGAATAAAGAAAGTAAGAAGTATATTATAACTAAAATTTGAATATTGTTAACTACATAGCAAATTGCTTGCCTAGCTATGCTTCATGTGTGATGTGATCTATTGCCATAGAGTGCTTGGCAGAAAGAATTAAATGTTTGCGTTTTTATTGTACCATTAAATGTCCCTACTATGAAATATATTGAAAGTAGGACAACATAATATATGGCAAAAAGAAATCATGCTACGGGGGGGTGTATTATCCTTCATCCTCAAATGAGTCATGCAAAATTGACCACTTTGCATGCATTCATTTTTTCTTTATGACCAATTCAACTTTTTGGAGGCTTTGTTCACAACAGCTTAGTGATAATAGACAGCAATTTACAGCCATATGAAAGAACACTCATACTATTTATTGCTAACTTCTGGTAACAGTCAGCTTGCATTTGAACCCTGAAATTGGATACTTAACCTGCTGATTATATAGTGACCATTTAAGTTCAAAAATAAAAGCTTTTTAGAATGTTTACTTCAGTAGAATTTCATTTCCTCACAGCTATTTCAGAGACTTAAAAACATGCCTAATACTAGGAATGTTTGAGACTTAAAAACAAAATAAACATTATGAAAGAATTAGCTGATGACCAGTTATAAATTAAATATTTCCTAATTATTTGATTTATTTGTAATGAGATTCCAAAGCAGGATTATCATGCATGCTTCGTGTCAGACATGGGCATTTATTTAAGTAGTCTTTTAAAAAGTATGTGTTACTGTATCTATTTTAAAACTGTAATGGAATTTCTCTAAAATACTTTTAGCTGGGAGTGGATTTGAGATAAAGGAAATTCTGTCTGTTGATCACTAAAATAGGAAGGCAGGCAGGTAGGTGGAGGGAGTGAAGGAAGGAGGGAGGGAAAGGGAAAGGATCAAAACTCAGTGATGAAAATAGCTCAAGCTGTTTTCTTTCAATGTTTTTTTTTAATTTTATTTTAAAGTCCATTTTTGTTTTCTAAAGCTTTAGATCCCTTGGTAGTTTTCATGATAAATCATTTGTCATACTTTTGTATGGGTTTTATAATTTTCAGTGATCATTATGAATAGATGGGACTGTATATTCTGGAAAATCAAATTATGTAACTGTTTTATCATGTGCATATGATGGGGAACATTCCCTTTCAATGCTGTGATGGCTTTGGTCCCTATCCTCCGTAATGGAAGGTTTGATGATGTTATGATTGACATTGTGCTATCATGATAGCATAATCATTGCAGTCTTTCTCTTCTGATTCTTTCAATAAATGCTTGACAGAAATATATTCTTTCGTTTTTTTGCCTGAGAGTTAACATAAGATTTAGGTGTCGAGTTCATAATCATAGCTCAACATGAATTTCTACTTTTCTCTTAATTTTCCTTTTGAATGATAAACATCATATCAATGGCCTAATGCCTGAAAACGAACAGGCAATGAATCAGAATAACAGCTCTGCTAGGATTAGAGTGGTTATGGAAATCTCACCCCTCAGGTGACATTCTATACAAAGAGCAGCCAAGTGCCTCAAATTCTTTTGGGATATAATTACCTCATAATAGCTATTTTCCCAACAGCAATGCATCACAATCAGGCCATAAAATGCATTTTTGTGTCTCAGGAAAGAAGATAGAATAAGCAATGCGGAATATTTCAGAACAGGCTTAGTTGAACAGTTTAATTTGCATGGATTATCTTCATCCTCTAAATGTCTCATTGACCAATGAGAGTTCATGGTTGCCTTAGTCCAGAGAGCATTATCATTTTAGATGCACATGTTTGCGTAAATTGAAATTAAAAAGTTGCTTGAAATAAAATAAAAGCAAAAGAACTACTAAAACATTAACTGCTGTAATTAATATATTTTTACAACTTGCTACTGTATTTAGCATTTATCTGATGGATATTTTACCAGGAAAGATATGTGAAATAATTCAGACTAGAACATCTCCGTAATTATATCTGTGTAATTGTCTTAAAGGATTGTGTTATAATTAAATTGTGTGGTAGCAATTTTATTATACAATTTCTAATATGCATACAAACTTTATACAATAGTCAGATGGACTACTGTTAAATCAAGTATACTCTATAATTTCCACAACTATTTTAGAAGCCAGCAAAGTTCCAAACATAGTTTTAGTTTGTGTAAAATACATTTGTTGAGTTCTTATATTACATTGAGTCCCTAGGGATGTAAAGATGAAAGACACTTTGTTTTTTCCCTTAAGGAGCTTACAGTGCAGTATCAGACACTGGTACTATGTTATTATACATCAAAAGAGACAGATACATGCACAGGCGATAGAAAAGGCCAGAGGAGGAGCCTAGTCTAGTGTGGAATTTGAGGGATAATTTCTTGAAGGAAATTGATATTTAAGGCTCAGATTTAAAGGATGGGCAAGAGTTGTCCAAAAATGAATGATTATTCAAAAAGCAAAGAAGAGTTGGACAAAAATGAAAAAGATACATGATTTTTAAATGTTAGGTCTATGAAGGTATAATTTGCATATGGTAAAGTCCATTCCTTTTAGATGTTCAGTTCTATCAGTAACTATCACTACAATTAAACCCTAGAACATTCTGTTACCCCATAAATTTCTCTTTATAATCTATCCTTTATTCCCACCTCAATCCCTAGTAACCACTGATCTGTTTCTATCTCTACAATTTTGCCTTTTCTAGAATACCACATAAAGGCTAATGTAATACAGTATATAATCTTTTGGATCTATCTTCTTTCACTCAGCATAAGGCATTTGGGAGCCTTGTATGTGGTCGCATTAACTGTAGTTCATTCCTTTATACCGCTGCATAGTATCCTGTTGCATGGATTTACCCTGCTTGTTAATCCATTCTCCAGTTAATGGGCATTTGGGTTGTTTCTAGTTTTTGAAGACAAAGCAGCTATAAACATTTACGTACAAGTTTTTGTGTGGATATATGTTATTTTCATTTCTCTAGAAATCATTTCTCCTAGATACATATATCGGAGTGGGATTGGTGGGTCATATATGGAATATTTTGATGCATCTGGCAGAAGGGTAAAATAGCATGAGTTACTCACAATTTGCCATTACGCTAGCAAGGTGAGAGAAGGAAGAAGTAGAAAAAGTAGAAAAAGACCAGACTAATTAGTTCTTTTTATTTCATGCTAAGAAACTCGGATTATATTCTCAAAGCAAATGGGGAGGTTTTAAGCAGTGATATTGTATGCTCAAATTTCCATTTCATCTGAAGTATCGTGGCAAAGCTTGAACTTTCTAGAGGAGGCACTGGGGTAGAGATAAGGCTAAATATTTTGGAATTCTTTTAGACCAAGATCCTACAACAGTACCTATTCCTGGCATGTTTCTGTTAGAAAAAAGTATAGAGCATGCTCAAGACTTCCAACCTCACAATCCAATGATACTGGGCAGGTGAAAAAAGATGTTTAGTGAAATACTTTCCAAAGAATTGAAGAGCCCATTCCCTAGGATCATGGCCTGGTTAAACAGATTTCACAAGGAAGTACTTCACTATGCAGAACTAAATAGGTGCTTTCCTAAGACTGACAAGCACTGGCACTGAGGACCAAAAACTCATTTAATTCTCCTAACAATCCTATGAGGTAGGTGCCATTACCACCTGCATTTGCTGTAATGGAAGGAGCAGAGGTTTTGAAACCAGGAAATAGTGCACATCAGGGCAACCACTTATTATTGTGATATTCATACTTCTGTGATAATCTATGACAAATTGCTTAATCTCTGCAAACTTAAATTCCTTGTCTTTAAAATGAAGATCATAGTATGTACCTCATGGGAATTTCAGGATTGAATGAAACAAACATATAACATTTCCCTGGAGTATTACTGGTGGTCAGTATATGTTTCCTCCCTAGAGTTACTCTATGCTTTTTCTAGATGAACATAATAAAATGTGAATTGCTAAATTGGAAATTAAGCTTGGGTAATTAAAATCAAAGAAAAATCAAGCATTCAAATACATTTCAAAAAACTATAATCCCTTGCTAATGAACTCATAACAGTGCTTTAAAAATCTATTTAAAAACAACATAAATGAGATCCCATTGTGGCTTAGCAGGTTAAGAACGCTACTAGTATCCATGAGGATGCAGGTTTGATGCCTGACCTTGCTCAGTGCATTTAAGGATCCAGCACTGCCGTGAGCTGGGGTGTAGGTCACTGATATGATTTCAATCTGGTGTGGCTGTGGCTGTGGCCGGTGTAGGCTGGCAGCTGCAGCTCCAATTTGACCCCTAGCCTGGGAACTTCCACACGCTGCAGGTGCGGCCCTAAAAAGAAAAAAAAAATGCGATCCAGGATCCTTCATCTATTTTAAGGAAGACTAAATGAGATCATATACATGAAGCATATAAAGAACAGATATGCATTCTCTCTTTTAAGATTTTGCTTTCTCATGGAAATAGTTATAGAAAACTATTTTTCATTATTATAAATAATGGGACTGAGATGTTTCCTCTGACAAAATCTTTAGTAAAGCCAAGTTTGGAATATAGGAAGCACCAACATGTGTAAGGAATGATAATCTTGTTTTACATTTTCCCAATATCAGAATGGAATTAAACAGATATTGAGGGAGACAGCTTTTGTAGAAAATAAAATGGACTTAATTATTAGACTTGTTCAGTAGAAGAGACTGTTTTTCATAATGCAGAATCTCTATGACCATCTGTCAGGAATGATTTAAAATAAATTACTGCGTTGCAAGAAGAAGTTCAACTAGATGTCTTAATAAAGTCTCCTGTAATATAATCTATCATCCTTAGCCTTCCCAAGTGTATGATTCATTGATTCTCTATATTTATATCTTGAGAGTTTATAAATACTTTAGTATAATATTGCTTCATTTGAAAGCATTCTGACTTTTCAAATATATCATTGCTTTCATATTGTTAAATTCTAGATTTCAAGTAATGTTGACACTTGCTACCAAAATATTTTTTAGATGACCAAAGAGTTCAATAAATTTATGACATTGTTTACCTTTAGTATAAGATTATGAAAAAACTATGTATTTTCCTTTGGATATTAATTTGTTTGCTATGTATTGTCCTCAAGCAAACTGTTTTGAAACAAGACTGCATATTTTTTGCACACTGCACTTGGTAGCTTCAGTTCATTCACAGTTTCATATCACACTCTCCAAAAAAGTGAGGGAACCATTATATATATAATAGTTGTCCTGTTTTCATCAATAGAGCTTCAGCATAGATACTGTACTTAACTTTGAACATTGAAGAAAAACATACTTGATATAGAACCATTAGTGTTCCTTTATTTCTCACATACTGTGAAATGGATTTTTTCCTTTGAAATAACCATCAATTTGTCCTTTGTATTTCCACTGCTAATATCCCAATTCAGACCTTAGCTATTTTATGCCTTGCATCTTAACCTTGTCTTGCCTACTTGGATCCATTCTAAAACTGCTACAGAATTAAGCTTCATAAAATACCTAGTTATAAAACATTATGCATTAAACTTTCAATGGTTCATCATTACTCCTAGAGAAAGCGAATAAAATCAAAAACCATATTATTAGGCTTGAATTCAAGCTTTCCACAGAATGATTATGCTGTCCTAAAGATAAAAAAAATACCTGCTTTTTAGTACTGATGTTTGGTTCCTTCCATAAAAAACTCACCCCTAACAACTCATTTGTTTTCCTATCTCCACAATTCACCTACACAAATAATATCTGTGTTTCAGAAAGCAGCTCAAGTTTCATTCTCTCCACAAATCTGCTCTTAGGACACTTAACCACATTATTCAGATCTTCTTTGGCTTTTATTTCCCATGCTATCAGACTGATAACAAGAAGGGTAGACTTGGGAAGAAACCCAGGGATTAATTGTATCTGTCCCTCTTTTTAAGACGAAAAAACAGAGACTCTGGATCTTTGAATCCAGCTCAGTGCTTTTTATTCTAATTGCCTTTATTGTTAATTAATCCTGGGTAGATATATTGTCTGCTGGCAGTATAACTCAATGAATGATGTTTTATCAACCTGATTTATTTTTCCCAATTATCTTTAAATGACTTTAATTTAATGTTATAAATACTTTTATAGAATAATTTAATTCATGGTCATAGATGCAATGAATATAGGTATGGAACCCAATACATAATTTTCTACCACAGAAGATTGTTACAAAATTTGCTGTAAGTTAACTTTAACTTTAGATGTTGTCACCTTAGTTTCTGCATCCTGATATTACTGTAGGACTTGGCATAGAGCCTCAGTTTATTTCAACTCCAACCCTTTACGCAAGTGCCAGTTTTAGGAATAGGCAGAGGGACTGCTATTTACATAACTGCTTACCTAGGAGTTGAAAATAGGGCACTAAGCCTACACATACAGTGCTTTTCTTTTCATCTTCTGTTAAAGCATATCAGGCAGATATTCCATGAGGAGCAAATGAAGGATGACATGACATGCATTTCATGGTTCAGGATCCATTTAATCCAGCAAATTAATGACTCAACCTGAGAAGCTTGAGTAACTCAATGATGTGGTATTAGGCTTTTCTCTGGGAGGAAGCCTAGGGAGTGAACTGTTCACTGTATATTATTGTTTTTATATTGTGTATTGTGTGTATGCACATGTACATAGATTAGGAGATTTCATTTATGAAGAATATATATATTTAATTAATATAAACATATGAGTTTTAGGAGAATTGATCTTTTTAAGTTGTTACCTTGTGATCCTCTATTTAGGACAATTATTTAACTTCAGAGTAATATGACATTTTAATGAATTAGTTAATCATGGAGGTTTTTTTTTTTTAATCTTGAAGGGTTTTAAATACTTTTCTTCACCACTTGCATGATACTTGCTGTTTTTCTTTTTCTTTCTTTTGTTACTAGTTTCCTCATTTCCTTCTAACTCTCACTGCATTGCAGTAAGAGGATAATAAATTTTCAAGACTGTTTATGTAAAGAACTTTGAGAATCTATGGTGAAAGCTCCACTCTGAATATCTCTTCAGATTTTTTACTTTACCTTTACCAACATGACCTTCATCATCAAAACTATTCCTTGGAATCAATTATTAATTTCATTCAAGAAACAGTAAAAATTATGTTACTTAGTTCCTGCCTCAAGTAGGCCTTGATGTAAAATGACAGCAATGGCAGCACAAATGTATAGCTGTGTGTTATTCACCACAAAGTTTTCTGTGTCCTCAGTTTCCTGCGATAAACCTGTTCCTTAGAGATGCTGTGAGTATTAAGTGAAATAACATAGCACAGGGCTTCACAAATACTTCATAAATGTCAGCTCTCCCCAGGTATAGGTAGTATAACAATTTTTAACAATCCACATTTTTTATAAAGAGTGATGCATATAAATTATTTTCTAATTTAAAAATAATAAAATCCACTCTTTTGAGAGAAGTTATAGCAATTATTCATGATTTAAAAGCAGACATTTCATAATTTAAGCATGAACTGTGGCTGTCTACATTTTTAATACTTAGACTGATATGTAGAAAGAGGGAAAAAATCACCTATTTTCACTTCATTCCCCTTCAAATTCTAAAAGGTAAAGGAAAATTGCAGAATTAATTGTGGTTTCTTAGAATTGATATCTAATAAGAAATCATTTAAAAATAATTTTTTATTAGAAGGCAACAATGTAATAGCTAGAATAACATTTAATTGAGGTGTTTAAGAAAATCGGAGTTCCCCTCATGGCTAGTGGTTAACGAATCTGACTAGGAACTGTGAGGTTGCGGGTTCGATCCCTAGCCTCTCTCAGTGGGTTAAGGACCTGGTGTAGCTGTGAGGTATGGTTTAGGTTGCAGACGTGGCTCAGATCCCGTGTTGCTGTGGCTGTGGTGTAGACAGGCGGCTACAGCTCCGGTTAGACCCCTAGCCTGGAAACCTCCATATGCCATAGGTGTGGCCCTAGAAAAAACAGAAAAAAAGGGGGGGGATCAAAAACTCACAATGATTTGTTTTAATTTATGGCAGACCTTTAGCTCCATAATCTTGCCGAGCTACCAAATGGATCTACCAAGTCTAAATTTCCACATTCTGCAATTTTTTAAAAGTACTGACATGTTATTCATTTAATTTTGTAATTGGTAGTCAAAGCTAATATTTATCTTCATCGGGTCCTTAAAAATCTAAAAGCAGTCATTCCACATGCATCTTCCAGACTATGAGGAAGTATTTCTACCTGCAAATGTGCACGGTGCCCCTCTTCCTCCTAGGTTCTCCACAGCACTCACCAGACTCACCATTCACTGGGGAACACTCAGCTCCAGGATAACTTCAGTCAGGCCCCCTGCCTCCCACTCCTTTCCACTCAATCAAAGCTCAAGACGTCTTCAGGTGAGCCTTCTTTCTCAGGTGACTCAGAAGAAAAGCAATGTCTACTGTGAAATAATTTACACTAGTATATGCTTGACTGGATATTAACTCCTTACTTTGCCCAGAATTTTTCACATATTTTAATGAGAGGGTGCTTGTTAACACATACATATTTCAACCTGGTAAAATTTCAAATAATTTAACAGCATGAAATTTCCTCTATCAGCGTCATGGTGGCAGTCATTTAGGGGTCATCTGGGCTTGTTTGGACAGCTCATAGTGTCAGCTGTGGGATCGGCTCTCTTTTGTTATTCTTGCTGATAATAGCTTCTCTCCTCATTTGATTTGCCAACCAAGAGGTTCTCTAAAAGCTCCCATCTTTTATTCTACAACGGTTACCATGGAAGCAGCATTGAGGATGCTGGGCTTCTGAGTAAGTGTGTGTGTGTGAGACAGGTTATTGTTTATGTGTCTGGGTCATTAAAAACTTGAATGGTGGTAACTGGAGAGCTGACTTCACTGTAACATCAGTTTTACATGAAATGTCATTTTTCTCTGTCCAGTGATCAGCTTCATGTATAATGTTGTGCTACATTTATTTACTAAGCCTGTAAATGAGGTAGTCAACCCATGGTATGCCAGATAAGCCTGGCTTTTCTGAACTAAGGTAGTGACTTATGAGGGAGATGCACCCACCTCCCTGCTCTCCTCACCCACGACATCACCACCACCTTGGGATGGGATAGCAAGAGAGTCAAATGTGGGTTCAAAACAGGTTCTGTGAATATGCTCCTTTAGCTTTTAAATTTAATCTCTGGCCAAAGGGAGAGCATGGTAGGCACTGGGGAGCCAAGGAAAGAAGAATGCAGAAGCAGATGAGGGGGTCATCTTGAATTAAGCTTTGCCAATGTGAAGGCACTGAAATATAAAGCATTCTAAAAATGAGCAGTAAAGGCTTCAATCTGTGTCTCATTCATTTGTCATTCTTTTTCCCTGGGACATCTTAAAAGGTAAACCCATGTCTTTACTTTTTATAACCAGATTTTAAATTTACAATGGAGAATACTGACAAAATACAGAATCCAATCAATCAAGAGCATAGGGGCCACTTCGCAATAATTCTTGATATTAATTGAAAGTGATTTCATTATCTGTTTAAAACATCTAAAATTCTGTGAAGGAAAAGGAAAGCTCAATGCCAAATATAACGTTTTCAGAAGCTAATGGGATCATTTAAATGAGCTCTTGGCAGAACCAGTAGCTGCTCCATTAAATGATTAGATTGTTTTATATTCTTTTTGCCATTTGTTTCATGTAAGAAAAAGCCTACCTTTATTTAGTTTTGTCTGTGGTCTTTCTTTATAAAGTGAAAAATTCTAATCTGTGAGAAAATATTAGCTGTCTTTGTTTTTTAACTAGAAGCGTTGCTTTTGGTGAGCCTAGTAATAAATATTAAACATGGTGTACCAGACACTATTCTAAGTATTATACAAATATTAATTAATTTATCACATTTACTGATTATAGTTTTAAAATTAGCATTTCAACAGAAAATGTTACTGGTTATATTCTTTGTTGCTTGTGCTAGGTTCCTTTACATATATCTCTCCATGGACACAGGCCTCATCTTTCTTTACCAAGAATATCTTAAAAATATCTACAATGTGCTATTTAGTTATGTAATGCTTACATGTTACATATGCCAAGTGGAGTAGCATAGGTAGAGGCCCTCAACATTGTACATATGCATGTGCTTGAAATTTTACATTATGTATTATCAATCTCACCAGTTTATATACACTTTCACTTTATATCCTATACCAGTCTTCATAATGGCAAGCAGCGTGTAAGAAAGAATATTCAGTGAACTAATTATTTTGCATCCAAATATTTCACAGGGTAGTATCTTGAAATGCAGAGTTATAAAATGCAGATGCTCTTTTTCTACTGGTTTATGTTTATTATAACTGGGAAGAAGAGAAAAATGTGTGGAGCACTTTCCATGTGTAAGACCAAAATTCAACCATTTTATACACTTTCCTTAAAATAATCCTTCAGAGCAGCGATTTTAATTATTCCTGTTTTATAGAGAAAGTAACTGAGGTTCAGATTAAATAACCATGGACGGTTACACAGCTGGAGAGGAGCAGAGTTAGTCTCCAAACTGAAGGCATCAGTCCATCAAGCCTTCAGACTTATTAACATTATGTGGTACATGGAGTCACCAAATGTTTGTTGAATCCCTTCTCTGGCTACAAGATGCTATGGTGCTAGGAATAAGGCCACCAGTTAGAGATATTGCCATGGGGTGTTAATAGTGTAATGTATGAAGCATTATAATAAGGTCATGTACAAAGCAACATGGAATCCCAGAGGAATGACAGAATATCTCTGGTTCAAGGTATATATTAAAGCTTAACAGTCAGAGATCCCTGGTGGCCTAGGATCTCTAGTGGCTAAGGATTTGGCACTGTCACTGCTGTGGCTTCAGTTCGATTCCAGGCCTGGGAACTTCCGCATGCCATGGGTGTGACAAAAAAAAAAGAAATGAAGCTTAATGGTCAACTTTAGAAACTTATATAGCAGAGAGGCCCTTCATTCCTCCTGTATATTATGCACTTTTTCAGTGGTGAGACCAAACAAGGCAATTTTTTCAAATCAGAAGTTTAATATTCACGCTGTTGTTCATAGCAAAGCTACTGAAAAATGTATCTATGCTATAATTTTCTCAGAATAAAATTTATCATATTAGGAGAGGAAATAACTGCCATAATAATAAATAATAATGACATAATGACTACCATTTATTGACTGCTTATCACATGCCAAGTACTATTATCCTACTTTACATCCAAAATTTCATTTAATTCTCAGCATACCCAATGAGATGGGCATTTATCCCATTTTAGAAAGGAAATGGAAGCATAGTGAGGGTAATTTTTTCAAGGCAGCGCAGTTGCTTTAAATAATGCCTGGTTCAGTCAAAGGCCAGATGACCTCCTAAGTACTCTACTATTCCAAAGATGAAGGGTTTAGGGTCTAGAACCTCTCTGGCTGGTTTGCCTTCCAGCTCTCCTGCTTCTTTGCTTTGAATCATAGACAAGATAATTGATTTATGCCTCAGTTTCTTTATCAATAAAATGAGGATGATGATTGTATCTTCTCCATAGGATTGGTTACAAGGTTTAAATGTGCAGTTACATGTACAGTTCTTAGAACAATGCCTGTGACAGAGCAAATGCTCAAAAAATAATACAGGTAGTTTTTCTCTAGAAGGAAAAAAGATGGGAATGAATATGTGATAGGACCCATTTTTCATTTGTTACAATCAGCATATTCCCCAGAGCTACTACATTCACTGAGGTTAATAATGTTATAAGACATTTTTTTTAAGGGCTGCGCCAGCTGCGTTTTGAAGTTCCCAGGCTAGGAGTTGAATTGGAGCTGCAGCTGCTGGCCTATGCCACAGCCTGCAAGGGAACAAGGAGGAAAGCAGTTAATATGTGTACATACATGTATAAACATAAATAAATAATAAATAAATACATACAAACATAGAGAGAAACATAATTTTTCAAGAGCCAAATGCAAAAAAATCATGTCCTTGGTTTAGGTGCTATAAGAACTAAGTAAATACATTTAAAATGGCAATGAAACCACCCATCAAAAGATTAGATAGGAGAAAGTATCCAACCAGAAACAAAGTTATTGCAAGAACAATAAAATGGAGTTTGAAGTAACTCACTGCCTTAAAATATTTTATGGATATCTGCCCAGAGAATGTATTTAAAGTGTGTTAAATTTCTTCCTGAAACATTTACATTTTGCTTTGGATCTTAAGAATTAGAACTGCAAGAATAGCTTTATTATATTGTTTTGCATAGCAAAATATTATTTCCTTACAAAGTTTAGTTTAGGTTCCCGTGTTTCCTCTCATCATTTTGGTGGACTATATAAATTTTATCACCCTTATTAATTTTCTGTGATCGTCCTCGTCAGAGCAGGATAAATGAACATGCAAGGAACAGAAAATAGTTCTCCATGAACACTTGATTGTGATTAAAAAAAAAGGGAGTGCCCGTTGTGGCTCAGTAGAAGTGAATCTGACCAGCATCCATGAGGATGCAGGTTTGATCCCTGGCCTAGCTTAGTGGATTAAGGATCCAGCTTTGCTGTGAGCTGTGGTGTAGGTCTCAGATGCCGCTCAGATCTGGCATTGCTGTCTCTGTGGTACTGTAGGCCATCAGCTACAGCATCTGTTGACCCCTAGCCTGGGAAACTCCCTTTGCTGGGAGTGTGGCCCTAAAAAGACAAAAAAAAAAGGAAATGGCCTGGGTAGCAGCAGGTATGTGTGGTGGCAAGATAATGAGCAGTGTGTGTGTCAATGGCTGAGGGATACCATGTACACACCACACACACACACACACACTAAAATGTGTACATTTTAACACATTAATTTTTTTTCTTTATTTTTTTTTATTTGCTTTTTAGCATTGCACCTATGGCATATGGAAGTTCCCAGGCTAGGGGTGGATTTGGAGCTGCAGCTGCCGGTCTACACCACAGCCATAGCAACACAGGATCTGAGCCATGTTTGCAACATACACCACAGCTTACAGTAGTAAGGGATCCTTAACCCACTGAGCGAAGCCAGGGATCTTACCTGCAACCTCATGTATGCTAGTTGGGTTCTCAACCCACTGAGCCACAATGGGAACTCCAAACACACTTTTTTTAAACTTGAGGAAAGTATGCTAAGGGACTTCTACAGTTATATGTTGGAGTGAAACTATGTAATTGAATTGCTTTCTCCCAAACTTAACCAAATTAACAAAAAACACAGTTTCAAAACAAAAAGTCCACTGTCAGTAATAAAGCAAAGAAAATGGCACCACCTCAGTTGCAATATTTGAATAATAGTAAGACAGAGCATCCCCCAAATCACCACGAATAATGTCTGCTCTTCCCTACCTCACCCACCCATCCTGTCACCACCACTCCGTCCTCATCAAAGCAATGCATGGGGCACAATCGTCACAATAGCTTAAGTACAACTGCCTCTCACCCACAATTCAAAACCAATTTATATAGAAGAGGCATTCTAAGGAAAAACAACACTCTCACCTAAAGAGAAAGGGAAAAAAGGGGAGGTGGGGGTAGGGCTCAAAATCTTCCCTACATTTCAGCAATTCACCAGTTCACCAAACCAGGAAGAATTTCTTGGGTTGGCTTTTTGTTTGTTACTGCAGCTTAATGGTTAGCTGGAAAGGAAAGGTAAAATGTGCCTTATCATTGAGAGAAAATTACTTTCTGCATTTAGTAAGGATTTAATAGAATGGAAGAGAAAACAGAAAATAAATTAGACAAGTTCCTCTGAAATAACAGTTGGCCCTGTGAGAAAAGACCGTGAAATCCCAGTTGCACTGTGTTTCCTCCATCAGATGGCCAAAAGCTGAAAATACTGCTTATCCTTTTCCTATCAGATTGACAACAATTCAAAAATTTTGTCCTACCTAGTACTGGCAAGAATTTGGGGAAAACTGTAACTCTCATGCCCCAATGATGGGTAAGTAAAATGATTTGGTGATATCTATCAAAGTTTACTTTTTGTTTTTTATTTTTTAATTACTTAATGAATTTTATTACATTTATAGGTATACAAAATCATCACAACCAAATTTTATAGCATTTCTATCCCAAACCCTCAGTGCACCTCCCTGCCCCCCAACTTGTCTCATTTGGAAACCATAAGGTTTTCAAAGTCTGTGAATCAGTATCTGCTCTGAAAAGAAGTTCATTGTGTCCTTTTATTAGATTCCACATGTAAGTGGTAGCATTTGATGTTGCTATCTCATTGTCTGACTGACTTCACTTCGCATGATAATTTCTAGGTCCATCCATGTTGCTATAAATGTTGGTAATTCGTTCCTTTTAATGGCTGAGTAACATTCCATTGTGTGTATGTACCATATCTTCCCTATCCACTCCTCTGTCGATGGACATTTAGGTTGTTTCCATGACCTGGCTATTGAATAGAGTGCTGCAATGAACACTGGAATACACGTGTCTTTTCGAGTCATGTTTTTCTCTGTACAGATGCCCAGGAGTGGGGTTACTGAATCAAATGGTAATTCTGTTTTTAGTTTTCTAAGGAATCTCCATACTGTTTTCCACAGTGGTTGCACCAATTTACATTCCCACCAACAGTGTAATAAGGTTCCTTTTTCTCCACACCCTATCCAGCACTTACTGTTTGTAGACTTTTTGATGATGGCCATTCTGGCCAGTGTAAGATGATACCTCATAGTTGTTTTGATTTGCATTTCTCTAATAACGAGTGATGTTGAACATCTTTTCATGTGTTTTTTGGCCATCTGTATGTCTTCTTTGGAGAATTGTCTGTTTAGATCTTCTGCCCATTTTTTTATGGGGTTGTTTGTTTTTTGGTATTGAGCTGTAGGAGGTGTTTGTAAATTTTTGAGATTAATCCCTTGTCAGTTGAATCATTTGCAAATATTTTCTTCCATTCTGTGGGTTGTCTTTTCATTTTGTTTAGGGTTTTCTTTGCTGTGCAGAAACTTTGAAGTTTAATTAAGTCCCATTTGTTTATTTTTCTTTTTATTGTCATTACTCTAACAAGTGGATCTGAGAAGGTGGTGCTGTCATTTATGTCAGAGAGTGTTTGGCCTATGCTTTCCTGTAAGAGTTTTATAGTATCTGGTCTTATATCTAGGTCTTTAATACATTTTGAGTTTATTTTTGTGTATGATGTTAGGAAGTATTCTAATTTCATTTTTTTTACATGTGGCTATCCAGTTTTCCCAGCACCACTTATTGAACAGGCTGTCTTTTCCCCATTGTACATTCTTGCCTCCTTTGTCATAGATTAGTTGACTATAAGTACGTGGGTTTAATTCTGGGCTTTCTATCCTGTTCCACTAATTTATATTTCTGTCTTTGTGCCAGTACTATGCTGTTTTGATGACTATAGCTTTGTAGTATAGTCTGAAGCCAGGGAGCCTGATTCCTCCAGCTCCATTTTTCTTTTCCAGGATGCCTTTGGCTATTCTGGGTCTTTTGTGCTTCCAAGCAAACTTTAAAATATTTTGTTCTAATTCTGTGACCTACCAAGGTTTAAAATGCACAAATTCCGCAACCCAGCAGTCCAGTCTTAGGAATGGTACTTACAGTTATCCTGACAAAAAGTATATGCTCTAGAACAGTTATTGAATATTATATGAGACATCAAAAATACTAGAAATATTTCTAAAAATCCTCAATGAGAGAATGACTCATTTATATGCATCCAGTGGCATACTCTACAGACTAAAAGTAATGAGATCCTTATGTTTTGATGTGAAAATGAACCTAAGCTATATTAATAAGTGATAAAAAGCAAAATATTGTGTATATTGTGATATGTATAATAAAAGAATATACACACATGTCTTCTTTCTGGAATAATTCCCAAGAAAATATGATGACTATTAGGGAGGAGTCAAGAGTATGGGGTAGGAATAGAGAAACAACTTTTGCTTTCCATTTTATAAATTTTCTTCTGTTTGGAAATTTTACTATGCACACATACTGTTTGTTTCCAAATGTTAACTGCTGTTGGTCAGAATTGAACACATTCAAAAGTGTATCCATATGACCTCTAACTCAACTTATTTTCCTTCTGTTACCTAAATTGGGTAATAGCACCAAGGGTTCTCCTATTTACCTAGTCTGAAGACTTGAGTCATTTTTAAAAATTAATTATATTCTACAAATGTAAAAAAAAAAAATTCACTCTAACTGCAGAAACTTAGTGGGAAAAATAAGACAAAGAAAATATGAAAACAGATTGCCTGTAATCTTACCATATAGAAAAGTTTCTATTAAAAGCCTGTGTATACATTGGAGTTCCCACTGTAGCCCAACAGGATCGGTGGCATCTTGGGAGTGCTGGGACACAGGTTCAATCCCCAGCCCAGTGCAGAGGATTAAGGATCTGGCATTGCCACATCTGTAGCTTAGGTGGGAAATGCAGCTTGGATCTGATACCTAGCCTGGGAACTCCATATGCTCCAAAAAAATAAAAAAGAAAAGAAAAAGCTTGTGTATGCCTTAAAAATACAGTGATAGATGATAGGTAAATGACAGCTATATATCAGGTAAGATAGATAAATAGTAGATGGATAAATAGATGATATATATGCAAACATAGATATAGTTGCATACCCCACACATATTTTGCATCCTACTTTCCCCCCACCTAACAATAGATCATGAAGTCGATATATATTCTTTTTTTTTTTTTGCCTTTTTTGTCTTTTTATGGCCGCACCCACGGCATGTGGAGGTTCCCAGGCTAGGGGTCTAATCGGAGCTGTAGCCACTGGCCTGCGCCGCAGCCACAGCAACGCAGGATCCGAGCCGCGTCTGCAACCTACACCACAGCTCATGGCAACGCCGGATCGTTAACCCACTGAGCAAGGGCAGGGATCAAACCCGCAACCTCATGGTTCCTAGTCGGATTCGTTAACAACCACTGCACCACGATGGGAACTCCGTCGATATATATTCTTCCATATGATATGCCACAAGTGACTTATCTAACCTCCTAGTATAAAACATTTGTGTGGTTTTCCATTTTTTTTTTGGTAGCATACAT
Organism: Catagonus wagneri; assembly: GCA_004024745.2. NCBI lineage: Eukaryota > Metazoa > Chordata > Mammalia > Artiodactyla > Tayassuidae > Catagonus > Catagonus wagneri. The sequence continues at coordinate 2,800,748 of PVHT020000173.1, read as the reverse complement.
AATGCTGTTGTGAATGTCTGTAAAATTACGGTTACTTACAGAGTTAATGGAAGTTTCCCAACTAAAGCAAACTCATTGCATGTGAGCACAGATGTATTCCACAATAGAAGTAGTAGAAGATGAATGGAGCTGAGTAGAAGTAAACTGTTGAAAAGAGAGTGACCACTCTGTTATTTAGAAATAAGAGAGAGAGAAAATATCTAAAGATAATTTTTCTATGTAATTTATTATACGTGGAGGGTGCATCCCAAATAGGACCGTATGAAGGGGTAGAAAACAATGGAATTAAGGTATGGTCTGCACTGGAATGAAATGTGGCTGCAGTCCAAGTAGAGTTATGGCATATGTCATGATATTTTAATATTTTGGGACATTTTCCATGCAAAAATGTCTGCCCTGATTGATGCCTGACATTCACTAATGAGATGACAGTTCTATTAAGTAACCATTTCTTGTTAACACTTAGGTGAGCATGTTAAGCAATTACTAGTCACTTGAGCCTTAACATAAAAACATTTATCTAACATTTTAGGAAGTTCCCATCATGGCTCAGCAGTGACGAATCCAGCTAATATCCATCAGGAGGCGGGTTTGATCCCTGGCTTCTCTCAGTGGGTTAAGGATCCAGCGTTGCCCGGAGCTGTGGTGTAGGTCACATATGTACCTTGGATCCCACATTGCTATGGCTGTGGTGTAGGCTGGCAGCTACAGCTCTGATTCAACCCATAGCCTGGGAACTTCCATATGCCACGGGTATGCCCCCCCCAAAAAAAAGACAAAATGAAAGAAAAAATAACTCTTTATTATGACTATCTGCATATATGTATATGTTAAAAATTCTTATATCACGTAATGTCATCATATTCACCTATTTTCTTGTGAACATTTGTTTAAAAGGAGCATCTAGACAATCTATGCCAACAGGAAAATTTAACAAGGTGATTATACTTAATAGAACATGAAATAAAAAATAGAGCTTTGTAAATTAGATTTGTAGAAAAAATGTGAAAAATGACTAATTGGATTTTATATGGTTCACATTTTCATTTCTTTTATTTTTCTTCTGTATTTCATTCTGTCAATCGGGCCCATAGAACTGACGAAAAAGAAAAAGTATACTGTATGGCTCTTCAATAAATAATAAGTAGGTGTGGTTCAGTTCAGCAACCCAGACATCTACTCTGCTGAAGCACTGGGGATAGGCTGTGAAAACACAAAGATGAATCTAATATAGTTCATGAAGTTAAGAAAATGATCGTCTTGTGGGGGAAATAATTATTAAATAAATTTTAGTTTTATAACAAAAATATTAATATGTGCAATGTACACTTTTAGAAATACATACTACATGGCATTGTGTTCGCAATAGTATAGAGAAGAGAGTGACTGATTGTCTAGGAGGAGAGTGTGGGGTCACCAGGGAGCAGAGAGCACAGAATGTGAGAAACCTTAAAAACTGGCTACCAGGTGACTACCTGAGGGGCAGAGAAAGTAATAAGCACAGAGGTATAGAGGTGTAAGATGTGGTGGTGTTTTTAAAGGATCATGAGCATTTTGGTGTTGCTCAGTTGTAAAGGGTAAAATAGAGAGTAGCAAGAGATAAGTACCATTCTTATTACCTAGATAAAAATAAGTTTATATTTTGATAGTTTCTCATTTAGTTGTTTTTACAAATCCCTTTAAAATGTTTGCAACAAATATTTGTTTCAGTAATGAATAAAAGTTAATTTAAGATGCTGGCTGTGGATTCAGGAGACATATTTTTATGAGTGCATTTTGTATGGGTGGCAGCTTAAATATTTTTAAAATGCCTATTAAAAGGTGTTTTTTTTCCATTTTTGAAAACGTTATTGAAGTATAGTTGATTTACAATGTTGTCATAATTTCTGCTGTACAAAAAAGTGATTCAGTTACACATATACACACATTCATTCTTTTTTCAGATTCTAGATTATCATAGAATATTGGGTAGAGTTCCCTGTGCTATACAGCGGTCCTTATTGTCCAGTTATTCCATATACCACGGTGTGCATATACTAATCCCAGATCCCCAGTCTATCCCTCCCCCAACATGTCCCCTTCGGTAACTATAACTTTGTTTCCAAAGTCTGTGTTTCTTTCTGTTCTGCAATAAGTTCATTTGTATCTTTTTAAATTATTTTAAAAATACCTGTTGCTTGATGGGTTGGTTTTGTTTGATTTTATCTTCCTTCGTTTTGTGTTAGAATTGAGCAAGTCAAATAACTAAACATGATGCAACGGAATATTCTACAGATTTTTTTTTTTTTTTTTTTTTTGTCAAAAGTGAGTGCCTAATAGTCAAGGATTATCTTTGTGGAGCAGGTACTGAAGGTACCGTGGTGAAAACAAATGACAAGAAGCTTTTTTTGTTGTTGCCATTTTCTGTCTCTCTAATGAAGTTATTACAGAACTGATTTACTTATTGGCATTTTTTAATGCTAGAGAAGACAGTGGATTAAAAGATAGGGTTGGAGAGGGAAAGAGAGATGAGATGCAGCAGGACATGTAAGTTTAGCTTTGCTCCTAAGTACAATGGAAAGCTATTGGAGAATTTGAAATAGAACGGGATAATGTTCTGATTTATGTTTTTAAAGCCTTACTCTATTATATGCGAAAATTTTAAAGATATGAGGGTGGGAAGCCAAACTAATAGCTAGTGATCTATAGCCACAGTCTGAGAGAGAAGTGATGGTAAGTGGACTAGTGCAGTATTATCAGAGATGATGAGAAATAGAGAAGTTATATTTGTTGAAGATTTTCATCTGTAGAGATGAAGAAAGGAGGCCAATTAAGGATCCATTCTGAATTTTGGAAAATTTTATGTGCTGTGTACTAAAATGAAAAGATCTAGAGCAAAAAGATCAGGATAAGGATGTATAGAAAATCAAAATTTCTGTTTTGGGCATTTTTCAAACATCTGTTAGAGAACCACGTGAAGATGTCAGGTAGATGTTTGAATTTGAGAGTCTAGAGCTTAGAGGAGCACTTAGATCTGGAAACACATGTTGGCAATAATCAGCTTATAAAATGGTACAAAAGACATGGATCTGGATGAAATCACAAGAGAACATGCCAAAAGTATGGATTTTTTTTGAAAACTCAGCTACAGCAGGAAGAAGGATCAGAGTAATGTGTATCATATGTGAGTCCAAGAAGCAAATGGATATTATTATGACTTTTATGGCTTTCTAGTCATTACCAGTATTTTCCCAGGTAAATTTTTCCTCATTCATTTATAACTTCCCCATGAGTTTTTTTTTCAATGTCAAGTAATTTATGAATGATAACATAATATAGTACGTTATAAGAGTAGTATTACAGTGAATGAGTCCTAAGTGATATAAAAGTTATTAATCCATACAAATAAGCACATTCTAAAACCTTATTAGTTCTCTACCTTATGCTAAACATTTTTTAAAATAAAAGAAAAGAAAAAGCTCTAATGAGAAATTTTATAACCAAATTTACACAGATAGTGAAAAGCCTAACATTAAAACTCTGCTATGTTCACTGCTAATCCAGTAAATTTTCCACTACACCCTAAAGGTAGTGTCAGGCTCTGACTCTTTCTATCAGCCATCTCTAGCCTAAGCAGATGATCAAAATCTCTTTCACAATAAAAAAGAAGCAAACTGTTTTTTAACCATCTTGCCCACTGAAAGGTAATAATGATAATGTATATCATTCCTAGACTTTAATGTTTTATTTTGACCAAAATTTTCTACTAATTGTATATCTACTTAGTGATTTCTCATAAATCATCTAGTATATGAGTGAGAAAAAAGATTTGCCGAGGATAAAATTTTATTTTCTGTAGGATACTAGTGTAATTTTGAGTAATTTTTGAGTGATCTTCTAAGTCCTAGAGTTGATAAAAATTTTGAAGTAAAAGAAAACTGGCTATTTTTGTCTTTAATTTGGGGAATCAGTAAAAAGTGTGCTATGAGTCTTTAGATAATAAAAGCATTAAGTAAGACAACTGAATTACAAAGTAAAAAAAAAGTTACAGAAAACTGAATCACAAATGGATGCTGATATTAAAAAAATGTTTTATGGGCAAATAAATTTGGGGATCAATGAGTTAAAGAAAAACCTCAGACTTCTCGGAACTTGTGAAGTGCAACTATGTATTGTTAATCTCTTAGGATTAAATATATTAGCATTTCTGAAATTTTTATGAAATTTTTATGACTGCAGATCCTAGTGTTTTTCACTTCTTTTAGAACCACAATTAGTGGGACATACTTGAAAAATGTGGCTCCAAATCATAGATTGAAGGACAATAGAGGCAAACACCCTAAGCGTAGTGAGAGAACCTTTGTTTTAGTGACCTTGAAATTCAGTACTTTTGTGTTTCTAATAGTCACCTAAAATCCCCATAAACTTTTAAGGTTGGGAAGGGCAAGTACTGTTGTTAAAGGAACAAATCAAAACTGGCCCCAGGCAAAATGGTGAATAAGCAAAGTCTATTTTTGTCTTTCTACCTTCAGTGTCATCCCATTTTCTTTCTACTCCTGACAACTCACTCAGGTTGTCCTCTCTCCTCACCACCCCAGGATGCTTTTCTGAAACCCTTTCCCAGAAGATGTTTAAAAATGGCCAATTATATCTGCTTCCCACTCCTCTTCCTGACAAGGAGCCAATTTCTGCTTGGGATATGCCGCCTCTGAGAGCACTTGGATTGCATCGTCTTTTAGACTGAAAGCTCTGTCTAAGCCCTTAACAAATGTATGGACCTGTGGCATTTTTAAGGCCTGTAACAAAAAATAAGGAATGCTGCTTTGGGTCAAAGAACCCTGGCTAGAAGGCTCTCAAATTACATTTCACTAGTTCTTTTCCATTTTGCCTATTATCAATACCAGTGCTAAAAAATATAAAATTTCTCAGGAAAAATGGAGTAAATGAGTCTATAGAAGCAACACTGCCTAATGGAATGGAAAGAGCTGGGCGTCAGAGATTTGGGTTTTAGTCTTTTCCTTGTTACCAACTTCCTCTTTAATACCTGAGCCTCAGTAATCTCACTGGTTGAGAAGATGGTAAAATGAGATGCATTGAGAGATATGAAAGTGTTTTGAACAACTGAAAAGCGGCATGATATTCTTTCAGCAATTTTATGTTGCATAAAAGGAAATTAAGCAAGGACTAAAACTTTTCAAAATGGTCTGTTTCATATGCATTCCAAAAATGAATCATGGAATATTAGAACTGAAAAATATAGTAGAGGACACTCACGACCAAAAAATTTAAGTAGGATTAACTCAAGGTAAGGCAGAGACTGGTAACTAGTTGTCAGAATCTAGGCCAGATTTTCCTGTGATGCCAGGACACTGCTGGAATATACTTAGTAGTCCTGAAATTGATAGCTACAAATGAGAGAGACTGAAATCATGGGTGGGTCAGGAATATAAGTTTCTTGTCTGTCAGTCAAGGAACGGAGTCATGATTCTATAGTCTAAGAATTAGTAGTGCGTTAGTTCATAGATTTGTAAAAAAACTGGAGTGTGGCATTGAAAGCTTGCCAAAAAGTATTCAGTCACCATGGAAATAGAGAAACTTCCATTTTCTTCTTCCATCCTTTCCAGATGCAGGAATGAGGATCTTTGCATATTTTGCTTAACTACTTCACCTCTCCTCTGGTTCCACTGCTGAGGACATCTGCTTCTGACCTGCCATCTGTTTGCCCAAAGCCTTTTCAAAGCTCGCTAGACAGTATTACATTATGAAATTTCACATTCTAAACCATATTAAAACACAACTACATCCTACATTAAATGTAATTTTGAGGTAAAATAATTTATAAAAGTTTTGTCTACATAATTTATTTAAAAGAGGAATGATTTCTTCCATAGTTTCTTAACAGGCATTTGATCTTAGGCAATCTCTGGAATTGAATCCCTAGCTAACCTTTTACCAGCTCTATGACTCAAAACAAAGGGTGTTTCAGATGCCTCAACTGTAAATTGAGGATTTACAGTTCTCTACCTTAGAGAAATAGTGTGAAAAATAACTGAGTTTATAAAGAGCTTTAAACATTTCTTAAGAGGTTAGCAGTTGTGTAGTCTTAGTAGAAGGTATACAAATATTCTTTTCATGATTCTTTCAAGTTTTCTTATATTTGAAGTTTTCAGAATAGAAAGCTATCCATTCCAAAATGTAGCTGCTATCAATATTATTACTATTGTTGGAATAACTATGCATATTTGGAAAATTTTGGCAAGTGAAAACATCTAACATCTATAAAATGTTTCATATTTAATGAAATTTATACATAAATTCAATAATTTATTAAATAATTCATTTAATTTCATAGTTAACTAGTATTACATTTTCTGGATATTCAAACATTTGTTAAATTGAACTTTCTGAATTTTAGAGACAATAAACCTTGTTTTTTCCTTTCAATTTAATATTTCCTGGAAAAGTAGGTCCCTGAAAAGCTGGTAGCCTCTGTGCTTGAGGGTGGAATGGTTTTGCACCTATTATACATCTTATTTTTTTAATCAATAGATATGAAGCAAAGAAAGCAGAGTGTGATTAAACATTTTCACTCCTTTTTCCTATTCCAGATTCAGTTCAATTGACTCTGGGAACTTGCATCACTGAGCAGAACTGGACTTAGTGTGACTGTTGATTATGACTTTCCTGTGCACAGAGTGTGAGGTTCTGTGCTTGGTGCTGATTGAATGATTAGACATTTTCTGTCTTTTTATCAGAAATTACTTTGACCTACTTTCTTAAGCATTAGTCTTCACAGTCTCATTTCACTGATTTCTTATTTCAGGCACAGTCAGATCTGACATTAATTCCAAACTTATTTAATTAGTGAGTCAGTCAAAAATCATTTTTCAGGCAAGTAGGAAAATGAAGTCCAAGGAGGTAGCTGGCCTAGAGGGTGACAGGTTCCTCCTAGAGCAGGAAGAGGAAGGAAAGTCTCCAGCAAAAAGGAGCCTTTAACACAGCCAACAGTTGCCCATAGTGTGCAGTATTTTTTTTTTTAAATCTTTTCTGAAGTAGTCCTCAGACTAAAGACATAAGAGAAATGTGGTTCTTTTCCACTCCTTAATGTCCAGGAAAGTTTTCATTCAGACACCCAAAAGCTAGATGCCAACTTTTTCTTTAAAATGTCTATATTTTTATTACAAAAGGAAATATTAATGTATGGGACACACAAGAAGTTGTGCAGAAGCCTTTAAACTAGATTGAATGTAATAAAGGAATTTAACTGCTGGAGCAGAAGAGAAACTTCTGACTCCAAAAGTAATCAATATAGCCCACGTAAAGAATTCATTCTATTCCTATTGGAACTTGCTCTTCATCTTTTAAAACACCCAGTACATACATTAAAATTCATGACTCAACCTGTTATGAAACAGTTGTTACATTTATGATTGTTGCTTATGACAATAACCACTAAATAACAAAACTAGTTTCCACAACTTGGAAAGTAACAAAATTGACATTTCCTGGTAGAACACTTGGATTTTCAAAAAAAAAAACAGTAAATAAAAAGGTCTGTGTATCCCATTTCAGTGAGCCTGTAATTGGATGAAAGAATACTATTACCACTACTTAATAATGATGAAAATAAAAATAATAGGTTTTAGCTTTGCTTACAAAGCTACCGTGAAATGTTAAAACCAGAATCCTCTAGAAAATTGAAAATTGTTGTCATCTTTGATATTCAGTATTTTTGCAGTAATAAACAGGTGATAAATACATCGATGCCTATCTTATCAGCAAGAAAAGGACAAATGGCTCACTTGTAGGAGGTTGTTTAACATTCCCAACCATCTGAATACCATTTAAGAAACAACCTCTTCCAAAATAAGTGTGCCAGGTAGAACAGTAGTTCCTAAAAAATTTTATTTCACTTGATCAATTAAGGAGTGAACTTTAAAAAAAAATGAATTATAATTGATTTTCCATGTGGTAGGACTCAATTTCTATGATGGTCTGGGCTCTTTCCCATTTCTAACCTATACCCAGCATACCCAGAAACAGCAAATTTGCAGTGCTTCTAAAAATTACTCTGCCTATTGTAATGAAAACCCTAAAAATGTCACCATTTTATTTCTGAGAACGTGATCTACACACACACACAGACAGACACACACACATGCACACTTCCTATTATGTCAGTCATACACAAGGATCACTGCAGAATGAAAACTGAGGGTCTCTTGTTCAAAAAGAAGGAGGAAAAAAAAGTATTGTTAAACGCTAAAATATAATGCTTTTTTTACTTTCTTCCACAGTCCCTTTTTCAGTTTGCCATGGTGTTTTTTTCTTTTTTTTCTTCTATTTAGGGCCACTCCTACGATATATGGATGTTCCCAGACTAGTGGTCAAATCAGAGCTGCAGCTGCCAGCCTACACCACAACCACAGTAATGCAGGACCCAAGCCACATCTGTGACCTGCACCACACCTTGCAGCAATGCCAGATCCTTAACCCACTGAGTGAGGCCAGGGATCAAACCTGCATCCTCATGGATACTAGGGGGTTCCTAACCCACTGGAGCCACAAGGGGAACTCTACCATGGTGTTTTTTGGGGGGTTTTTTGGTGTTGTTTTGTTTTATATTTTAATTTGCTTTTTAGTATTGCTCTCTAAGTTTTTAAATTACTCACATGAATTTTGCTATTTATTTTCACATAGTGCAGTGCCCGTTTTAAATGTAAATGTCCATATAACATATGCAGAATAACTGAAATTATAGAATTCATATCCTGTAGCTTATATGTGCATATGTATTTCTTTCTGATCAGAACACTGAAAATGCTACACAAAATTAAATCAGCTGTTTATATTTCACTTCTGGATATTTACCTGAAGGATACCAAAACACTGATTTGGAAAGATAAATGCATCCCTATGTTCTTGCAGCATTTTTACAATAGTCTGAAATAACCTGAATGTCCATTGATGGATGAATGAATAAAGTAAATATGGTATATACAATGGAATACTTCTGAGCCATAAAAAAGGATGAAATCTTGCCATTTGGGACAATATGGATAAACTCTGAAGGTATTATGCTAAGTGAAATAAGTCAGGGAAAACAGGATTTTACTCATATGTGGAATCCAAAAGTCAAAACAAATGACAACATGTAACAAAACAAATGCATATATACAGAGAACAGATTAGTGGTTACCAGAGGTGAAGGGGGTTGGTAATGAATGAAATGAGTGAAAGTAGTCAAATCTATGGTGATGGATGGTAATAGACTTGTGGTGGTGATTACTTTGTAGTGTATATGGTAATTATAATGCAATATACCTGAAATTTATAAAATAAAATTTAAAAATCAGCAAAATATAGGAACAGACATTTCAACAACAAAGATATAGAGATGGCAAATGAGCTATGAAAAGATAATCAACACTATAGGTCATTAGGAAATTGCAAATTAAAACAATTACTAGGCAGGATCACACACCTATTAGAATATCTAAAATCTAAAATGGCACCAATAGTGGCAAGGAAGTAGAACAAAGTAAATCTCATTCACTGCTGGTGTGGATGCAAAACAGTACACCCACTTTGAAAGACAGTTTGGAAATTTCTTATAAAACTTAACATAGTCTTACTATACAATCCAGAAATTATGCTCCTTGGCATTTATTAAAATGAGGTTAAAAATTTATATCCACACAAAACCTGCAGGCAAATGTTTATAGCAGCTTTATTGATAAATGCAAAAGATTAGAAGCTGCCAAAATGTTCTTCAATAGGTGAATGTATAAACAAACAATATTACATCCATGCAATGGAATATTACTCAGTGCTGAAAAGAAGTGAGCTACCAAGCCATGAAAAAGACACTGGAGAACCTTAAATGCACATTGCCAAGTGATAGAAGCCAATATGAAAGCACTATATATGATGTGATTTCAATATTTGGCATTTTGGAAAAGAAAAGTACTGTGGAAACATTAAAAAGATAATGTTTCCAGGGGATGGGAGGAACTTGGAAGGATGACTAGGTAGGATACAGAGCATTTTTAGGCCAGTGAAACTATCCCGTATGGTACCATAATGATGGATAAATTACATTTTACATTTTTCAAAATCCATAGAACTTAATAGCACAAAGGGAATATAAAGAAAACCCTAATGTATACTATGCACTTTAGTTATATTGGTTCATCAATTGTAGAAAACATACCACATTACAAACTGTTAATAATCGTAAAACTGGGTAGTGGGAGAAGAGAATGGGTATATGAGAAATATGTACTTTCTGCTCATTTTTTTTCTATAAACTTAAAACTTCTCTAACAAAGTCTATCAGTTTTTTTTTTAATTTGCTAAAAGCACATACACAAAATTTACCAAAAAAAGTGACCTAAATATGTAGTGACATGTTTATTCCCATTAGTAATCAAAAAAAGTAAATATTAAAATGAGAGTAGGGTACTTTTTTTTTTTTTTGATGGTTGCACTCATAGCATATGGAAGTTCCCAGGCTAGGGACTGAATCTAAGCTGCAGCTGTGACATACACTACAGCTGCGGCAATGCAGATCCTTTAACCCACTGTGCTGGGCTGGAGATCAAATCTGCTCCTTCACAGAGATGTGAAACACTGAAGTCGGATTCTTAACTCACTGTGCACAGTGGAAACTTCACAGAGTACCAATTTTTTGGCTATCAAAATAGCATAGATTAACAGGAATGAGGCTATTAAAATTGTTTTTGTTTTGAGGAAATAAGCTCTCTGGTACACAGACTATGGAACTTCATCAGGACAAATTTCCTGTGTGGTAATTTTGTCAGAATATGTCAAATTAGATATCAAAAAGAAGTATCTTCCATTTGACCTAATGATCCAAATCTTTTATTTATACGAAGGAAATAGAGAAATTATCAAAGATACACCTACAATGTTATTCATCACAGTTTGTAATTATAATAATATTAGAAAAACTCTGGTAGTCAAAAAAATCAGAATTGGTTAAATATTTTTGTGTGTGTATATGAATTATTTAAAATTATCCACATCTATGTGTAATAAGAGAGAAGGGGGTTTGTCCTATTGCATTTAGGAGGACAAACAAGTGAGAGAGCCTTGTTACATTTTAAGTAATATGTTACGCATATGGAAAAGTTTGAAAGATCACATGCCAGTAATGGCTATGACTAGTTAGTAGTACATGTTACTTTCTTTCCTTCCTTCCTTCGTTCCTCCCTCCCTCCTTCACTCCCTCCCTCTCTCCCTTCCTTCCTTCCTTCCCTAAAAATATAAATATATTTATATTTAATATCCATTCTTTATCACACTGTCAAAATATTACTTAAACTTTCTATAAGTCTCCTATGAAAGAAAGATTATGATTCTGACAGTTTATAATATTAGCACTTCTTAGATCAGAAGGGAACTTATGAGATTGTTTATTATATCCTCATTATTTAAGAAATCAGGAATTAAATGCTTGAGTTGTTAAATGAATTCTCCCAAACTGAATTACAGGCAGAGCAGGGACAACTGATATTTTGTGAATCCTAATCCACGATCCTCTTTCACATCACAGTGGCAGTCCCCAAACAATGTTTTTGGTAGAAGCTCTGTCTAAAATACGATGTGTCTACATTCATTAAATGAAAATACGAAAATCTCTTTCCATGCCTTTATTATTTTCTAGAAATTCAGGTTTTATGACTCTCAAGCCTTCATTTTCTTCCATGGATAGTGGCAATCTCTAAATAATACTTCGTAGGAAAGAATAAAATGACTATATGTGTCTATGAAACACACCATGCAAGCCTACCTGCATGCTTTTCTTTTCTTTTCTCTTTTTTAAATTTGATGTCATAGCTTCAACCATAAATTCTTTGAAATTGTTGGTATAGCCAATAAATTGTTGTAGAGAAAAAATATGTTGCAGAGAATTGGAGACATGCCTTCTAATTCCATATATACCAATGTAAGGTTAGTTCTTTGGAGATTCATTGATAAGTATAAATTATTGGGAGTTCCAGTTATGGCTCAGCGGTTAAAAAAACAGACTAGCATTCATGAGGACGCAGGTTTGATCCCTGCCCTTGCTTAGTGTATTAAGGATCCAGCATTGCCGAGAGCTGTGGTGTGGGTCACAGGCACAGCTCGGATCTCACATTGCTGTGGCTATGGTGTAGCCCGGCAGCTACAGTGCCAATTGGACCCCTAGCCTGGGAGCCTCCATGTGCTACAGGTGTGGCCCTAAAAAGACAAAAAATAATAAAACAGTATAATTTATAGATGGATCATGGGTAAAAACTAGGCTAAGAATGGATACTAAAACTTACAGTATTTTTCTTTATATAGATTGGTCTGATTTCTTAATAGTTTTACTGTAGATAGTGTCATCATCAAAATAGAAATCACCATCAACAGAGTACATTTTTGGAAAAAATGTAAAGCAAGCTTCAATAAAATTTTCATTGTTGAAGTAGAATCAGAAAGTTGAGTCATTTTATTATTAGAGTTAAAATAGTACTGCTACCTATATTAAAAGTTTATAACTAAATTGTATACATTCCAAAGTCATTATAACATTTTATTCATTTTGTTGAAAATCAAAGGAAGTAGATCAAACCAGATCTTTTTAAGATACTTCCTTCATAGATGACCAATATCTTATCCTCAGTTATGCCATCAATTTCCCATGAGTAGACACTTTGATTTTCCTCTGAATACTTAAATACTAATTGTAATCACTTCTAATTATTATTATTTTTCTTGAGGGAAATTACTCCTTCTTTAGAGTAAATATAGTCTCAATCCTTATAACGGTAGTAGCGTTCTTAAGGATGTGATATATCACAATATTTAGATGGTTAATGAATAAACTAAATATCTAGATGATATACTATATGACTTCATTTGACATTTTAGAAATTTTGGTGTCATATTTTTTACATATGTCCATACTATGTGTATATATGTGTCTGTGTGCACACGTTTCTTATTACCACTCACTTTATAAAACAAGAAATTTCACCATCGAAAAGAGATAAAATTACATTAATTTGGACCTGACATTTTTACAAAAAGTCATGTTTTAAGTTAGTACAAGTATTTTATTTTAAGGTACATGCTGAAGTCTCAGCAGTAAGTTGTCCTTGTGAATTTACACCTGAGAAATTTAATTCCATCACCCTTGAGTTTCAAGCAATGTTTCTTAGTCCCTACTGGCTTGGGAAGTTTTCCATTAGCAGGATTCTCTTTCTCATTTAAGAGGAATCCATAATGTTAGCCTGATTATCTTCAAACTGCCTCTCCTTGAGCATGTTTTAATGAGGTATGGTTCTTTGCATACATTTGCCTATTATTACATTCATCATATATAATATTCATCTTTTGTTAAAGGCAGAATCATTTTCTGGGAAGTGGAATGATTTGTCTAAATGGAGATTGATTCATTCATTGATTAATTGATTCATTTAGCAAACACCATTCAACACCTGCTATGTAATAGAAATGTCATTGACTACAAAAATAACTGATTTGGTAACTGCCTTCCACAGGATCTACATATAAAGAAAAGTAGAGTGGGTGGCAGTATTAATGAAACAAAATTGTCGATCCTTGTTGTTCATTGTTAAATTTGGGTGATGGGCACATGGCAGTTCATTATACTGTTCTCTCTTTTTAAAATATGTTTTAAAAATAAGAGTCCTTTATCAAGGTTTATTTTACTCAGTTGGGTGTTTTTATCTCATTACCCTAAAAAGAAACCATTGGACTTTAGTTTGACTTTTTGGTGTTTTTTTGATGTTTGTTTTGGTGGGGCCGGGGGGAGGGGATCCTTCTCTTTCTAAAATTATAAAACCCATTATACACAATTTAACAGTTTTTCCTCAGCACCAATTTCTAAAATTCTTTATCCTGAAAAGATAAAAGATAATAGTATCCACTTTTCTTCAGGCGTGGGGTCCAGAGTGAAGTTAGGAGCTTGACTGGGCTGACCTACTCTCTAGAATCATCTCCTTCTTACCTTAGACTCCAGGCCATTACATTTAAAAACATTTTTTATTAAAGTATACTTGATTTACAGTGTTTAGAGAGAGAAACTGTGAATGTTGCAGTTGATAATCTCTTGGGAAGAATTCTTAAACATACTACCCCAAAGAAACAAGTCATAGATGAGTTCGAAATAGATAACCTTCGTGGGAATAAAACCACATGCTCAATGTGAAATAATAGGTGTTACAAAATACAGCTGACCTTTCTTTGACTTTAAGAAAAGCAATTTGTATCAGTAAAGAAATGACGATGGAACTTCAGCTATTACCCTTCTCAAGCAAACTGTAAGCTCTTTGGAGTCAGAGGCCTGTTAGTATTTGCAAATGTGAAGTGGTTGGCATGTGTATATAGAGTATGCACTACTGTCTCTTGCACGTGGTAAGCACTGAGCTGTTTGCTGTCATTATCATCATTGTTTTAATAGCCTAGTCCTTTGCTGCGTATATAGAAAATGCCCAGTAAATTAATCTTTAAGTTGAATTTAAATGAACAAACTAGTGATTGCTTTCTTACACATAAAACAGCAAAAAGATGAAAACAACTGGGTAACAAGGAGAATAAAGGAAATCTGTATTTTCTACTTAGTTTTGCTGTAAATCTAAAACATTTATTAAAATTGCCTATTAAAAATAGAATATGTAACATGTTTTTAATCAGGGGACATTTTCTACTATAATTTGTGTGACTTTTAAAATGTGACTAATATATATTAGTATGTACATATATATTTATATATATATACTAAAATATAAGGATGAAAAATCAAATGAAAGATAAAAATTACTAACTTTTAGTGTCTGCATATATATGTGTGTTATATTTTTGTTTTGTCTTACCATAGTGTTTTCAAATATGTAATTTTAATTTTGGGTTGTAATTATTTTTTAAAATGAGAATGCAGAAATGCAGTGATATATATTCAAAAAAGATTACAGCAAATGAAGGTTTTTAATTCCTCTTTAACTGAATTACCCGTTTACTCTATTATTCTATTAAGTTTGTGGAACTATAATAGCATAACTCTGGGAAAAAGAATGTTTACTAATTAAGGATTTTCCATTTTCACCCCTGGTTATCTACAGAGGGCAGCAAAGAACTTCAATTCAAAGACTAGCCTGTTGTGTTAAAGATTTTATGAGCGGCTATCTGATTCAGTATCATCGGAGGCACTGAGAAACATGTCAAAAATCAAGGTTCAGTTTGCTAAACTCACAGAATTGTTGTTTGCTGGGCATGGAAGAGAGCAAGGGAACACATAGGTCGGAATCAGTTACTTGACTGCAGTCAAGGGAATGGAGCAAATCAATGCATTCAGTATGTCAGTCATTTCACCAACACTGCTCCAAAGCTTGATACTAGCAAAGATAGTTTTTTTTAAAAATAGCTTACTAAAATATTACAAGTAAGTTGTAGACAGATTCTCAAAAGTGTTGATTTTATAAAATTATAAGATTATAACCATTAATGAGTAATAGTTTAAGGTAAATTCTATAATGTTTTAAGTAAGTTTGATTTTGACTGCGTTTCAAGTTATGTATCTCTACCTCTAATTTTATACTTTTTATTCATCAATTTTATGACATAATAAAATTCAAATTATATCCAAGATACTACTAGCTTACCTTTATCCAGGGTAGTACTAATTCTTTGTCCCTGATCGTGTTCTGATTCTGAGATACAGTTTACATAGTAGGAGTTTTATAATGATGTGCTCTTGAACACTTGTGGAATAGAGGGGAAGGAAGAACGACTGGGCACAGAGAAAGATCAAACTGCAGTTCATGCCCAACCCCTAGGTCAAGGCTCTGCAGAGTCCCCTTAAATCAGGCTGAGAGGGTGAGGTCTATATACTCTCACCTGGGTCATTCAGTGTGTGTGGGCCACTCACAGGAAAGGGCAGACACTGGGCAAAGCAGCTTAGGCCATTCCTGCTGAGGTAACAAGCCCTTCCTTAAAGGGATATTTGCGTGGGACATCCCAATATCCACCACAGTCATGCACAATAGAAACTATGCAAAACGCCTTACACAAAGGGATGACGTTCACATTCACTTGATCTTTTATAGTTTTTAACTCATCCGTTCATATTTAAAGGAGGCTGTTATATTAGCATGTTTGGGTTATGGCTTTAAATTCTGGCTCTTAATGGGTGAGATGGGTAATAAATTAGAATACTGAAGTGAATTCCATATCCCAGGTTTATATTAAGAAAGAAAAAACAAACACTGAAAGACAAAAGAAAAAATGACTAGAAAGGAACATACAAGAGTACGCAAAAGAACAGTTTATAATACCTTCAGGTCTCACTTATTTAGGGAAATCCTTAGAGACCTAGGACTAAAGTAACATGGAAAGGGTCATCAAAAATATTAACTGAATTGCCTTTGGTATTATAAAAGAAATACATACTTATTAAAGCTATATGGATGAAGAGAAACAAAGAAGAAAATTGAAATTACCCACAGTTTCCCTACCCAGAGAAGACCACTAATGGTGTTGTAATTTTCTTTCTAATCATTTTTCCTTCCAGACAAATATAAAGTTTTGATTCAGATTTTCTTACACATGGAATATGTTTTTTTTCTTTTCCATTAAAAAGTATTCAAATGAAAACATGCATCTGCTATAAGTTGCTTCATTTATTTGGCCTATGGAGCATGTAATTATCACCATTATAGGTGATAAGATAAAAAGCTAAACCATGGTGCATATTTAAAACTATTTTGTTGGGACAGACTACCCAAAATTGAATTACTTGGTGAAAGAAAAATAAGGTTTTAAAGTTTATGATATATTGCCAAATTGGAGTCCAAGATAGTGTGCATCAGTTTATACTGCTTGTATCTTTTTCAACAATCCTTGAAAAATTTGATAAGGAAAAGAATATTTCACTCTTGTCTAATTTTGTATGTCTTTGATTAGTAAGTAAAAGCAAACATTTTTTACTCAGCTGTCTCTTTCTATAAATTACCTACATGTTATAGAACCTGTTCTTTTCTTTCTTTCTCCGTCCCTTCCTTCCTTCCTCCCTTCCTTTCATTTTTTGCTTTTTAGGACAGTACCTGCGGCATATGGAAGTTCCTAAACTTGGGGTCAAATCAGAACTGCAGCTGCCAGCCTAGCTGCAGCCACAGCAATGCAGGATCCAAGCCACATATGTGATCTACACCGCACCTCATGGCAATGATGACCCTTAACCCGCTGAGCAATGCCAGAGATCGAACCTGTATGCTCATGGATATTAGGTTCATTTCTGCTGAGCCACAGTGGAAACTCCCTGTGCTTTTCTTATTGATTTCTAAGTCTTCTTTAAACATTAAGGATATTTTCTTCTTTTTGCTGTTGTTGAAATTATTGTTCCCAGTTTCTCATGTTCCCTTCACTTTTGATTACTTTCTGGAATACACATTTTGTGTGTGTACCTGTGGCCATTCATACAGTCAGTCCTTTTTCTCTGTGATTTCTTTCTTTGCCTTTCTAAAGTTCTTTCTCAGAGATCCTAAATAGTCCACTCAGGGTTCTTGTAGTCACTTTTAAAAACCTTTTAAATCTGTTTATGTGTTGTTTTGTTATTTTTCAGAAACCAAGGATGTAAATAAATCTTTTCCAAAGAACTAATTACCCAAGTCACTTATTCGAGAGGCACTCAATATTCTTTTTTTTAACACAACTCATATAAAAATTACTTCGTACCTTGCAGTCTAGAACACGTGACACAATTATGCACTCATACACATACATGTAACTGAAACAGAAGCCTCAAAAGTAACTTTCATTTTTAATGTTTGTGATAAATATTAAAATATCCTATCCTGCCCTATCCCATCCCATCCCATCCCATCTCATCCCATCCCATTTCATTCCATTCTGTTTCAGCTGAAGAAAAAAGCAGACTGTGATCCACAAAATTGACTTAAATTTTTTTATTAATGGTTTTGAACAAGTCTGGAAAACATAATTTACTGAATCCTTGCTATGTAATCTATATCTTATTTTATATTGAGTTCTTATATTCTAGTATATGTTAAAGAAGTATAAATTCTGCTCCATTATCATTGACTTGTATATCATATTCTTGTGTTTTAATGGTTTTCGTTTTGTAATATGCTTTAATGTTTTGTAAGACATTCGTAGATTAATCTCAGCTAATCTTGCACATTTGTTTTTCAAAGTTAATTCCATCACTCTGTCACCAGTTAAAAATTTTGGCAGGTGTGCTCTGTGGTCTCCTTATACCTCAGCGCTGTTCTTAGAGCATTAGGCCCTGTCTGGCCCATGCTTCTTGGGAATCTACAGCCAAAACTAGTTTCTGCTTCTCAACCACCTAGTATCTCTTCAGGCGCCAAACCTTGGATTCTGCAGTAGGATGGGCCCCTGAACCAGTATGACTGTTGTCCTTATAAAAAAGGGAAATTTTGGAAGAAGAGACATGCATACAGGGAGAATGTCATGTGAAGGTCAAAGTTATATTGCTACTTACAGAAGCTGGAGAGTCTAGAACAAATTCTTCTCCAATGCCTTCAAAGGGAGCATGGCCCTGCTAACACCTTGATTTCAGATTTCTGTCCTCCAGATCTGTGAGGCAATAAATATTTGTTGTTCTAAGTGACTCAATTTGTAGCACTTTGTTATGTCAGCCCTAGGAAACTAATGCATTCTTCACTTACACCCAGTAATTTGACTGATTTTACTTTTTAAAAACAAACATAAAATTTATGATGGTTATGTTGTAAATATTGAAGGAGTGCCACATAAAATGAACTTTAGGTAATTGTTTTATAATTGCAACACAATATACATGTTAAGCCACTAAGAACACTGGCTAGTGGAATAAGTATACTCTCTATTATTCTTATTTTAAATAATAATTTGTTTTCTTTCATGGAGTTTTATTTTAATTAAGAATCAATTTTTTCAAAACATCCCTTATTCTAGTCAGGCTGTGATGGATCTCTATATTTTAAGTAGGGCAACTGAGAAATTCTCAGTGATTTTTTTTTTTTTCTTTCCATCTTTTTATGTAGAGCCGCACCCGCGGCATATGGAGGTTTCCAGGCTAGGGGTCTAACAGGAGCTGTAGCTGTCGACCTTCGCCACAACCACAGCAACGCGGGATCCGAGCCGCGTCTGCAACCTACACCACAGCTCACGGCAACACCGGATCCTTAACCCACTGAGCAAGGCCAGGGATCGAACCCGTCAGTGGTATTTTTTTTTTTTACACTCATGGTTCTTCATCTCAGATAAGGATTATTGAATTAAGTGAGCTATGAAATAGTTGTAATGGTATGCATTTACAACAAAGAATATTAAACCCCCTATTTATCCAGAAGTTTAGGAAACAGTATACTGTAGATAATCCAGTATCTTGGATAACTTAATATTTAAAGATGGAGAATACATATTGGGAACTTACCTTAAAGTTACCATCTGAAAAGTAATTCTTCTTGAATAGTTTTGTAAATGAGTGTATGATCTGTCTAAGCTTTTTAGTTATCTAAATTCTGCATAAAATACAGTCCTATCAATTACTACACCCCCCCCAAATTAAGGGAAATTGAATTTTGAATAAGTATTAATTGAAAAAAATAGGTATAATTTAGTGAAAATAGGGGAGACCATTGATGAGTGTTAATAGATTGGCTTCTGGGCACTAGAAGTAGAAATTTAAAAATTAAAAGGAAAAAGAAGAATAATCACCCTTCCTGCAAAGTTTTTATTGAATTTAACAGCTATAGGTCTTTAAAATGTTTTGCTGTTAATGTGACTGTTAGTTTCAGTGTGAGTTTTAATCTTATTTTAAAACTTAATTATAAGTTCAGTAAACTGTATAATTATTTGATGAAATGTTTGAGTTAAAAAATACAAAGTACCTCCTTTAGGGAGGCTTCAGCAAGGTATTCAGACACATTCTTGAAAGTCAGCTGCACCAGCACAGGTGCTTTGTGTGCAGTTGTGAACAGGACAGAGAGCGTTCCTGCTCTGTTAGTGAGACTGTGTTGCTACAGAAGTTAAATTCTGCTCAAAGGTCTTCATGTCGGTAAAAGTAGTTCTTAAAAATGTGTATATTTGAGTGTTTAGAACTGTAAGAGTCCAAAGTATTAATTCTATGGTTGGTAATTTTTGGAGACCAGTTAATACTTGGCCTGGATGCTGAAATAAAGTTTAAAAGAGTCAGAATAAATGCTATTTATTCTAATTCCCAATATCAAAAGTTACTTTCCAAATTTCACTTTCTCAAGAAATTAATGAATATTAATCATAATTGTGTGAAATTGGTCCAACTTATAAAAAAGAACTCTGAAAAATACAAACATCTTAGGAGGGACAAAAGCAGAGGGTCTTGAAAAAGGGACCAGAATGAAAGGGGAAAGCTAAAGGAAGATGAAGATCTTGTGATATCACTGATGCCAGGGGTAGGAAACTTGAAAAGAAAGGAGAAGTCATTCTGCATCCATAGTGGAATATTGATTTAGGCAACGGCTCAACAATTCATGCTAATCCAGGTGAAAGGTTATTTTACACATTCCAAAATACTGTCCTACTAGTTGTTTACTTACAAAGGAATACACACACACACACTCACACACATATTTGTTTTAGAAAGAAAAAACTGGCATATACCATCATTACTAAGTGATCAAACTCAAACAATATCACTGATAGTAAAGCCCTCTGACATTAGAGACCTCTTCTGGGATGTAATATTAAATAATTAGCATAATCTATGAAGAAATCTTCAAAAAATGTTTAAACTGCATCACATTAAGCCTGTAGCCTTAACCTCCAGGTTAGAGCAAATACAGGGGATTTAAGGGTAATGTATGAAGATACAGTGACACCATCATCTAAATCGAGAATGTGAGCTACACTCTTCAAAAGGTTGGGGAAAAAATGGAATGATTAAATCTTAAAGATTTAAAAGAGTTTAAAGAGCATGACCCAGTGCAGTGCTTGATACCTGAGTATACACCCTTAAAATGAGTAAAACGGCTAAAAGACATTTTACGGTCAATAATGGAAAGTGAATATGACTGACTGGCAGATAGTATTAGCAAATAATTGTCAATTTACTTAGTTGTGACAATGGCACTTTGTGTTGCAGGAAAATGGCATTATTTTTAGAAGGTGCAAGCTTAAGTATTTGAAGGTATCTGCATGCCATGAAACCCACAACTTACCTGCAAAATTGTTAAGCAAAACACACACACACACACACACACACACACACAGCAAATGGAAAAAACGTTAAGGATTGTTGAAGAATCTAGGTGGTGGGCACAGTCATTGCATACTTTAAACTTCTTACTGTTTTTTAAAATGTTTCTGGAAAAAAAAAGTGTGTATGGGGAGGGGAAGTGTCAGATCCTGCTGAAAGATTCAGCAAGATAAGGGCAAATTTAACAGAAAGAAAGTTGTTCTTTTGTGAGAATAGTTTTAGCCATTTTACAATGGATTTAGGAATAAACTAGAGGTGAAAAAAAAATAGTAAGTGTAGACAGTACTCAGAAGTTTAGCAGTTATGTAACAGAAAAAAGGGAGTTCCCTTCGTGGCTCAGGGGTTAACGAATCCGACTAAGAACCATGAGGTTGTGGGTTCGATCCCTGGCCTTGCTCAGTGGGTTGTGGGTTCGATCCCTGGCCTTGCTCAGTGGGTTAAGGATCCGGCGTTGCCCTGAGCTGTGGTGTAGGTTGCAGACGCGGCTCGGATCCCACATTGTCGTGGCTGTGGCGAAGGCTGGCAGCTACAGCTCCTGTTAGACTCCTAGCCTGGAAACCTCCATATGCCGCGCGTGCGGCTCTAGATTAAAAAAAAAGGCAAAAAGAAAAAAAGAAGTCTGAAAGTTGGGAGAAAAAAAGACTTGAAGGAGAGATTTTGCTGTTTTACTTGTACTTTTTGACCTGGAGTTTGTTTTTTGTTCTCATTGGTTTTTTGTTCTTGTTTAGCTTACTTATGTTTTAAGAGGGAAAGAGGTGACTTTTTCAGAGCTAATAGGGAAGACTCAGTCAAGAGGAAGGGAATGAATAGGAAGAAGAAGAACTAGAAGGGGCTATCTTAAGGGTTTTGGAAAAAATAGATATGAAAAAGAAGCAAAACCAAAGCAAGCAGAAACTTATTTTTTCTGAAATTTGTGAAGCTTTAGCTTCAGGGTCCTAACTTGCATAATCCTTCCCAATATCCTTCAACTAATTTCTAATTTTCATTCTTTCTTTTGAAAAGGGATTCCTTAATTATATAAACTTCAGACCCTACAAAACCTGAATTGACATTTATTAAAAAATATTCAATGGCACAAAAAGTTGAGAACCTCTTGGGTATATATATTAGAACTTCTCAAACTTCAGCGAGCTTGATAATCACCAGGATAGTTTGTTAAAACACAGCCTCCTGAATAGTATTATACTCTCACTTTACTGATGAAGAAACTGGCACTCAAAAATTATATGACTCCCCTAGATCACAGGCTGTTGTTGACCAAACTGGTACTAGATCTTATATACCATGATTTCAGTGGTCTTTCCTGTTACCAAACATGCCCTATTTGCAATATTATCCTCTATTATTTGTATTATCAGAAAACTTCTACCTGTCTTTATTGGGGCTATGAAAAGTTGATCTTAATGACATCGGAGAGTTAAATTCAAATTCTGAGAAATTTAAACTCAAATCTCCAACCATAGTTTTTATTTTTTTAGTAGGAACATTGAAGAATTTTAGATAACATAGACCTTATCTTGAATGTATTAGTTTCAATGGCTGCACAACAAACAGCCATAACCATAGAGGCTAAAAAATCCACAAATTTATTATCTCATAGTTTCCATGGGTCAAGAGTCTAAACATTAGTTAACTGAGTTGTCTGCGTAGAGTTTCCTCAGGCTGAAAGCAAGTTGTTGACTGAGATTTTGATTTTATCTGAAGCTTGGGATTTTCTTCCAGGTTCACTGATTTTTTGATACAGTTTCATACCCTGAGATTATGGGAGTGACAAGCATTCTCAGCACCAAGAGACTCCCCCCTATTCCCTGGAAAGTGCCCTTATCTAAAATGTGGAAGTATTTTTCTTCATGGCTAAAAGAGGATCTTTTCAATTGACCAAGGCAATCATATAATGTAACATGACTATGGCAGTGACTCTCACCTTTGCCAATGATGTAACCTAATCTAGGGAGTGACTGTCTCACTATATTCACAATCCTGCCAGTATTCAGAGGGAGGAGATTACACAGGCATGTACTCCAGGGGTCAGAGTATTGGGGACTATCTTAGAATTATGCCTATCCCACACGAAGACATCTAAAAAGTTACGTCGAGGCATTTTGCACTTGATAAAACTTCAGTATTTCCTAATAATCATATTTCAAAAAATCCTTGTGATCCAAACCAACAAAGATGTTTCTCTAGATGCTTGTTTTAAAGTTGTTGTAATAATCAAGTAAAAGCATAAGACAGGCATTCTACTCGGGTAAACAATGAGTTTATCTGTCTTAGATGTGACCGTAATTACCTCCTTTGCTAATGTTGCTCATCATTTTTAGAGAATCCCTGATAGCTTTCCATTTGGAAATTATTATCCTTTGAATATGTATATTCTGTAAATATTCAGTCCTGTCTTGTAAAAAAGAAACTAGCTTCCTGTCTGACAGTTGAACAGGGCATGAGTTTATAATTTAGTATTGTGTTATATTTTTTAAAAGCTGTGAATATAATAATAAAGATTATAACACTATAGGGAGTGTGTGTCTGTGGCAGTTGTAAGTATGAATTATGTTGTCAGG
Organism: Catagonus wagneri; assembly: GCA_004024745.2. Taxonomy (NCBI): domain Eukaryota; kingdom Metazoa; phylum Chordata; class Mammalia; order Artiodactyla; family Tayassuidae; genus Catagonus; species Catagonus wagneri. The sequence continues at coordinate 2,776,937 of PVHT020000173.1, read as the reverse complement.
ATAGAAGAGTGAAAATTCAACCTCCTGAACTTGGGTCTTGGCACATTGGTCAAATCTCTGATTTTTTCCCCTCTATTACCATTAAATTCTGTTTGTTTGTAGTCCTAAATAACTTTGCTCCTATCATTTTTTTTAATTATGTTGAATATGGGAATGCAGATAAAATCAGACTCACTCTTTGTATCTCAGAACCACATGGCTTAGCAGATTCAGTAGAGGGTTTTTAAAAGCTGAGTAGTGGGAGTTCCTGTTGTGGCTTAGTGATAACGGACCTGACTAGCATCCATGAGGATGGGTTTTAATCCCTGGTCTCTCTTAGTGGGCTAAGGATCCAGCGTTGCCATGAGCTATGGTGTAGGTCGCAAACGTGACTTGGATCCTGCATTGCTGTGGCTGTGGTCTAGACCGGCCACTGCAGCTTTGGTTTGATTCCCTAACCTGGGAATCTCCATATGCCATAGATGCAGCCCTAAAAATAAAAAGAAGGCAAAAAAATAAAATAGAAGCTGAGTAGTGTGAACTGGATGCTTAAAGAGTGTCTAGGGTTTCGACCTCACTGGGGTAAGCCTTTAAAAGTCAGAGGATCTCTATTAGGACACTTGAAAAGCTGTGTTTTTGCCTTTGGGCACTTAAAGGTATTAATATTTTTCAGTATTCACCAGTAAATATGTCCATCAGTTAACTTAAGTGCAGTAAGAATTTTTATAAAAAAGAAAAAACAACGAAGGAAACCATTTATCTAATACTGTGAGGCGTTTTGTGTGTAAATATTTATTGTGACTATGAGTGAAAAAACGAGTCTGAGTTCCTAAACATTCTGATTTTTAGGAACAGAAGAGCTTTTCCATGTGGACTTTTTTTTTTTTTTTTAAGGGTCATACATGGACGATACCAGGCTGGAGGTCAAACTGGCTATGCCACAGCCACGGCAACGTGAGATCTGAGCTGCATCTGGGACCTACACCATAGCTCACGGCAACACGAGATTCCCAGCCCACTGAGCAAGGCCATGGATACTAGTCAGGTTCGTAACCTGCTAAGCCACAGCAGGAACTCCTCCATGGTGGAAATTTAGTGGATATTGTTTTCAAAATAGGGAAATTTAATATCAAACTTTCATAGGTGATTGGTTTGCTAGTATCATAGTCTGATTTTGAAAGATTTCAAGCAGGCAAAACATTCCATTTCTTATTCTGAATGGATTGTACCAAGTGTCTGCATTCAATTTTCATGTTGTAGCCAAAGCGATCTTCTCAAAAAGTCTATTTGATACTTCTTCACCTATCTGACCTTTGGTGATTTTTTAATGCTTTTTAGCAGGATGGAGTTTCAATCTTCAGTAAGACCCACAGAGCCTTGTGACTTGGTCCCACATCTACCTCAGCCTAGAGATTTTCACACACCATTGTCCCTCTTACTGTCGACTTTGGTAACGTTGATATAGCCCTTCTTCTAGTTGAAGGAGGTGTATCACCTCCCACATGGCCTTCGTAATGCTGTCCCCCTTTACAATGTAGATACACTTCTCTGGCCCTCCCTTCCTCTTTTTCTTAAATCCAATTTTTGTCCTTTCCTGGGGAAAGTGTCCATCTTTGTCTGCCCCCTTCCAACTAGTCTAGGTAAATCTTTGTTATCTGGGTTTAAAGAATCGTGGTATTCCATCCTTTTCAAGTTCTCTCCATTTGTAATTATGTATTCATCAGTGGTATTATTTAATTAATATATGTTATGATCCCTGCCCCACTAGTGTAAACTCTAAGAAGTTAGGGACCTTGGAGTTCCTGTCGTGGCTCAGTGGTTAAGGAATCCGACTAGGAACCATGAGGTGGCAGATTCGATCCCTGGCCTTGCTCAGTGGGTTAAGGATCCAGCGTTGCCGTGAGCTGTGGTGTAGGTTGCAGACGTGGCTCGGATCCTGCGTTGCTGTGGCTGTGGCGAAGGCTGGCAGCTACAGCTCCTGTTAGACCCCTAGCCTGGGATCCTCCATGTGCCGCGGGTGTGGCCCTAGATAAGGCAAAAAGACAAAAAAAAAAGTTAGGGACCTTGTCTTATATATGTATCCTTTGATCCCCAGGGTCTAACTAAGTATATAAAAGATACTGAATAACTACTTTTTAATTTTTTTATTAAAGTATTTACAGTGTTGTGCCAATTTCTGCTATACACCAAAGTGACTAAGTCAAATATATATATACACATATACATTCTTTTACTCATAACATCTTCCATCATGTTCTATCCCAAGAGATTGGATGTAGTTCCCTGTACTATACTGTAGGGTCTCATTGCTTATCCATTCTAAATGTTTGCATCTTCTAACCCTAATCTCCCAGTCCATCCCATTTCCTCCCCTCTTGGCAACCACAACTCTGCTCTCTATGTCTGTGAGTTTGTTTCTGTTTGGAGATGGGTTCATTTGTGCGATATTTTAGAGTCCGCATATAAATATCATATGGTATTTGAATGAATACATGCATGACAGAATAAATGGATAGGTAAGTGTCAGGATACGTGGGTTTGATTATTCATGACCTCAGAACATTGACCATCTCAATTAAAAGCTATACCTGTAGGAGTTCCTTTGTAGGGGTTCCTTTGTGGCCTAGCGGTTAAGGATCTGGTGTTGTCACTGCTATGGCACAAGCTTGATCCATGCCTGAGAATTTCTATATGCCACAGGCATGGCCGAAAAAAAAAAAAAAAAGCTACATCTGCAAATATGCTGCATATAATCAATGCATAGAGCAAAGTCAGCAACCACTCTACCCATTAACAGCAAGTCTGTCCCTTCCCTGCTAACCAGCTAGCATTATCACTATTATTTTGATGTGCCATGTGAAAACTCTAATAAATCCAAAATAACAAAGACAGATGGTGACCTGAACACATTATGGAATGTCAATACAGTTCCCATCCTTCCCTCAAGTGGACCAAACATAAGGAAAAAAGAATACAGCCTGAAGGGAATTGCACAAGCCAGAAACAAAATAGATTTGGACAAGCAAAATAGTTTTCTTACCAGGGGCTAGCACTGAGAAGGCATTTAAAGATTAAAAGAGTAACAGATTATCCAATTCAGGCAGTCAGTATATAAGAAAAAAGAAGAAATGGCAGAGGAAACCAAATGACAAAAGACAATATTGGCTAGGAGTGAGTGAAGAGGCTAAATATTCAACAAGATTTGAGGTAACCAGAGAACAGTTTATAGCCTATTTACAGTTGTCCTTCCTACTTGAGTAATGATCCTGCCCACTTAAAACTCTTCCATGTATATGATGGTCTGGTATTTAAATCTCTCTCTGAAAGCAAAAGAAAATGAAATTAAATGCAGCCATTGAAATACATTTTTTCTTAAAAACAGTCATGAATGGTGATAGTGTGACTTGGTCTGGCATTTATTAGTAATTCTAGGAGGTGCTATCTTTCTAATTTATTTGTATTTTTACTGGCATTAGCAGAAACATGTTCTTCATAGATAGTCAAAACGAAATGAAATATAATCAAATTTATAAAGTAATAACATTTTTCAGTATTCAAGAAAAGGAAGTTTGACATGTAAATGTCACCCAGCAAAGCTGATATTTTAGGTTTTCTTTGCTTTTTTGTCAAATGCTGAAATCAAGAAATTTTGGATCACCGAGATTCAATGACTGTTTCATTGAAGACTGTTGAAGTTGCCTTTGACAAGGTACAAATATAAATTTCATCTGATTAGGACAAACTGAAACTAACTTTAACCTGGTAAAAGAGATCCAAAGAAGCATCATCCACAACCCCTAACAGTTGTGAATGGACATTAATAAGAATATTGCTCTCTTGAGTAAGAAAAATGAAATATTAAATGTCAAAAAAAGTGATAAACAAAAATTAGGATGTAGGATGGAAATCATATTAAGTAGTGATTGCAAGTTCCCATTGTGGCTCAGTGGGTTATGAACCTGACTAGTATCCATGAGGATGCTGGTTTGATCCCTGGCCCAGCTCAGTGGGTTAAGGATCCAGTGTTACCATGCCCTGTGGTGTAGGTTGCAGACATGGCTTAGATCCCACATTACTGTGTCTGTGGTACAGGCTGGCAACTGCAGCTCCAATTCGATCTTTAGCCTGGGAACTCCCGTATGCCACAGGCGTGACCCTAAAAAAATTAAAAATAAAAAATAGAAATGGATAAATAAAAGAAACCACCTCTGCTACTGCCCACTACCCACCACCTCTTTTCCTCTCTAGCCTTACCTTGTTTTCATTTAAAAAATCGTAATAAAAGTGATTGGTAATCGTCACTGGCAAAAGATGGCATAGAATAATTCTTTTATATTTCTTCCTTTAATTGAACTTTTCTGTTACTTATTCTGCTTGGCATAGAAAATACCAGGACTTTCATGCTAGATCACCAATGAAGGGCGACTTGGAAGTAATGAGGCTTTATTCATTAATCGGATTCTGTGCATACACTCTTGTGGATCTATCTCAGTCTTTTCTTCTTCAGTCTATCCTCCACTGAAGTCAAATGCCAATCTGATCTTATAACTCTTTTGCTTAAAATCCTACCATAGTGGCTTCCATGGTGCTTAGGATAAGCCCATCTCAGGCCTTACTCTTGGCATTACCTCTGCTCACCTCAGTCTCTTCCTAGTCTTTCAGCCACATCTACCTTTTCTTACTTCATTAGAAGAGCCAGCATCCTCCCTCTCTCTCAGGACAACTTACATATACCTGGCCTCCAGCTGGATGCATTTTCCCTCCTTTTTATCTAGTTAACTCTCAGGCTTACATAACTCTCAGGTTTACATCATATTTCTGAGCTCATGGAAGTTCCTCTGACTAGGTCCTGCTCACCGTGCTATGTGATTTCATGATTCCAGGTGGGATTTCTTAAAAAAAAAGTATCACTTTTTTTTTTTTATCCATTTGTAAAATGATTCCACTGTTACCTGTACTCCACTAGTTAAACTATGAACTCCATGATGGCAGGCTTTAGGTCTGCTGTTCACCAGTGCGTCTCAGAGCCTGGCAGGCATTCAGTGAATGGGTGTTGAGTAAATGAATAAGTGAAATTCCTTGAAGGTATAAAATAATAAATGGCTTTTAAAGTTCATTAAATTTAGGAGAGCTAAGATTTTTAATCATACCAAAATTATTAAAAGCATTCTCAAATAAAAGAATTTGGGTTGTTACTGCTGGTGATATGAAATGGCACATATGAAGCAGCATACATAAAACGTTATTAGGTAATCAGAAATCAAACTATGCCCCTTAGAAAAGGAATGTAATACCCTTGATGTAAGATGGTAATAGATACTATAGGCTATTAATTAATGATGTCATAAGAGGGAATTATATACTGTACTTAAATGAAAGGGTTATACATGTTAACATTTATTAAAATTTCACATTCACATCAAAAAACCAAAGAGTACAATAAAATGTGTTTGTTTTCTCATAGATACAGGATAGGCATAAATTAGCAAGGCTGGACTTAGCATAGTACCTCAAAATCACTAGGATTTTCTTTAAAAAAATACATATATGAGATTACCTGGTGATTCCAATTAAGGAAGGCTAGGGTGTGGTAAAGGGCTTGTATGTCTGTATATTCAGGAATTACTCCAATGTGGAAAAGGATTTCTGCATTGTCATCAATATCCTGATAATAGCTACAGTCTATTTGATGTTTATTATGTAGCAAGCATGTACAAAGTAATGTTCTAGTAAATACATTTTATTTAATCCCGGCATCAAGTATATGAATAATTGAAAAAGAAATATATCTGCTAGCCAATGAGAATCTTTACCAGAAAGGCTATTTTTTTAATTTATTTTTATTTTCTTTTAATGTTTTTATTTTATTTCCATACCCATGCCATATGGAAGTTCCTGGGCCAGGTATTGAATCCAAGCCACAGCTGCTGTGGCAGTGCCAAATCCTTTAACCCACTGTGCTGGGCAAGGGGTCAAATCTGCACTTCCACAGCCACCCAAGCTGCTATAGTAATCCACCGTGCCATAGCAGGAACTTTAAAAAAAAATTTTTTTAATAGTCCATCTGACTCATGCAGCTGCTATATTTTACTAAATAAAGTGTATTTGATTCTTTAAATGATCATGGAATTAAATGCATTTGAATTTAGGTGGAGTTGTTCAGTGTGAATCAGGATAAAGTTGGGCACAATATGTCTGGGAAAGGCTGGAGGTCCAAAACCAGAGTAGAGATATGCTTCTCACTGTTGTAAGTTATACCATTCTCTGAGTTAAAATTGTTAGGAAAATGTATCTGGATCAGAGAATATGCTAGTGTAGAAGAATCTACTTATCATTTAATTTGTTTTGGAAAAGACTGCATAATCAGTATCTATGGGTGCAACCTCAAGATCAGGACTTAATCAGCTAGCAGTTTGTAGTCCAAATTATTGGCCACTTATTTGTTGTTTCATCCATATTTTCCTATATCATTATTGTTTATACTATTTTACACTGAAGTTGTACATTCATATATGTATATGCAACATGAGAATATGCATATATGTTCATGCTCTAATTCTTTTTTTATATAGAAAGAAACTCATTCTGTACATCATAATTATGGCTAACATGTATGGAGCCTTTACTAAGTGCCAGGCGCTAGTCTAAGCCCTTTACGTCTATTTTCTCATTTAATCCTCATAACAATGTTATGAAACATTATTACTTGATTATTTCCACTTTAGCAATGAAGGCAATTAAAGTTAGATTAAGTTATAATCCAAGGTTACTTCTCTAGGAAATGAAACTAGGACTAGAATCCAATTCTTATTGAAACCAAAGCTGGTACTAGTCGGGTTCGTTAACCACTGAGCCATGACTGCAACTCCTAAAACATTCTCTGATATCAACCACACAAACATTTTCTTAGGTCAGCCTCCCAAGGCAATGGAAATATAAACAAAACCAAACAAAACAAAAAACCCAATGGGACCTGATCAAACTTAAAAGCTTTTGCACAGCAAAGGAGACCATTAAAAAAAAAAATGAAAAGACAGCCTACTGAATGGGAGAAAATAGCTGCAAACAATGCAACCAGCAATGGCTTAATCTCCAAAGTATAAAACAACTCATATGACTCAACAGCAAAATAAACCCAACTGAACGATGGGCAGAAAACCTGAATAGACATTTCTCTAAGGAAGATATATAGATAGCCAATGGCCACATGAAAAATGCTCAATATCACCAATTATTAGAGAAAGGCAAATCAAAAGTGCAATGAGGTACTACCTTACACTGGTCAGAATGACTGTCAATAATAAGAGTACAAATAACAAATGCAGGAGAGGGTGTGAAGAAAATGGTACCCTCCTTCACTGTTGGTGGGAATGTAAACTGGTACAACCACTGTGGAAAACAATATGGAGGTTCCTCAGAAAGCTGAATATGATCCAGAAATCCCACTCCTGGACATATATCCAGACAAAACTTTCATTGAAAAAGATACATGCACCCCTGTGTTCATTGCTGCACTATTCACAATAACTAAGACATGGAAACCACTTAAATGTCCATTGACAGATGACTGGATTAAAAAGATGTGGTACATATACATAATAGAATACTACTCGGCTATATAAAAAAAAAGAACAACGCCATTTACAGCAACCTGGATACAACTAGAGATTCTCATACTACATGAAGTAGGTCAGAAAGAGAAAGCCAGATACCATATGATATCATTTATTTGTGGAATCTAAAATATGGCACAAATAAGCTTATCTACAGGACAGAAAGAGACTCACAAACATGGACAGCGGACTGGTGGTTGCCAAGTGGGTGTGGGGGGAGCAAGTGAGATGGACTGGGAGTTCAGGGTTAGTAGACACAAACTGTTCACGTTTAGAATGGATAGACGATGAAGTTCTGTTGTATTGCACAGGGAACTATATCCAGTCACTTGTGATGGAACACGCTGAAAGATAATACGAGAGATAGTGTGTTTATATATGTATGACTGGGCCATTTTGCTGTACAGCAGAAATTGACGGAACAATGTAAATCAACTGTAACAATAACAGCAACAGAAGAAAAGCACATCCACAATCCGTGGAGGCTCTGACACTGCGCTACCTACCGGCACCACACTCCTCCATCCCCTCCCCTGCCCCATATTTAAGACCCACCAGGTAATGCTGCCTGGCTCAGGAGAAAACTGCTATTTTGCCCTGGCAATGAATTTTGGACGATTAGCATATACTTGCAAATAATACAGCTTGAATCTAAAAAGCTAGAGTACTTTTTTTAAAAACTAAACTAAACCTTGAATTTGAAGTTTGTACTTTTATTTTATTTTATTTTATTTTTTTGTCTTTTTGCCTTATCTAGGGCTGTACCTGCGGCATATAGAGGTTCCCAGGCTAGGGGTCTAACAGGAGCTGTAGCTGCCCACCTTCACCACAGCCACAGCAACGCGGGATCCAAGCTGTGTCTGCAACCTACACCACAGCTCACGGCAACGCCGGATCCTTAACCCACTGAGCAAGGCCAGGGATCGAACCCGCAACCTCATGGTTCTTAGTCGGATTCCTTAACCACTGAGCCACGATGGGAACTCCCTGAAGTTTGTACTTTTAAAAATAATTTATTCAGACATTGATTTAGTTTTCACTTATAAATCTTTCCTACCTAAAAAGCACAAGGTACTTTACAAACATTAACTGCAGGAGAAACATGAATCTTGACAAAAACACTGTCAACTAGATAAAATGTTTTTAGTAAATGAAAAATTATAATTCTGCCTTTCAGATTGAATTTCAAATGACATTTCTTGCTCCAGTGACTATATGAATATGTTTGTTGCTTTGTTGATTATGAGTATTTTACATATACTTAGATATTCTTATACCACCTGCAGTTGAACCCTGTCACTTCCATATACATCCTTTCTTCTTTACCTTTAAATGAAAAACCATACATTTTTTCCATTATTTAAGTAGGGCAAAGGAAGTTGAAGTCTCCAACTATCCTGAGGTGGCTTCTTTCAATTTCACAGTTCTGCCAAGTTTTTATGCATGTTCTACCATATTCTCTTATAACACTGTGACTTTTCTGGACTTCAGATACCTGAAGTCCTGGTAAAGGATCTCAAAAAGAGTTTGTTCCTTTCTACCTCTTCAGTTCTTTCCACTTCTAACAGTTTTTCAATACAAATCCATAGAGGGACCACTCCTAAACCTGACTGTCCATAACCCCGCTCTTCTCATCTTATTTTTGTCTATATTTTTCTCCTTATTAAATTCACCTATTCTATGTTATATCTCCTGAAGTCCAGAATTCAGTTTAGGCCTCCTTTTAAAATGATGTCAGAAAAGAACTTTAAGGATTTGTGGTTAAAAATTATTTAAATTCCAGGGGCTATTTCTGTTGTACACCCCTACCCACATGATACTTGATATCCAGGACCTAATTTTAATGATAGGAATTCAGGCACTGAATGTTCCCTCATTGCTCTTCAGGTCTCAGGATATTTAATATGAATTGGATAAAATAAAGGCATTTTTCATAATAAAATTTAGTAGAAAATAAGTCACTAATATACTGCAAGTACCTCCTTTGGTTCCTTAGAGCTCCCTGGTTAAACATGCTACGTGTTAGATTGTTTCCCATTTGATAAAATTAGGAATTAAGTTTTGTGAAGCACATTATTTTTAATCCTACAACAACAACAACAACAAAATCATTGAGCTGAAAAGTAACAAGAAAAAAAGTTACATGGGATCCCTAAAATGCATAGTATTATGTAATAGTAGTATCTTTTGAATGATCAAAATAGATAAGGAAATGTATTAGCTATCTTTTCAGCAAGACAATTATAACTTTTAATTTCAATATAAAAAACGGCACTGAGGAACTAACATGTTTTTTCACTTAAAAAAAAATGCCTGATCATTTCAGAGATAAAAAAGGCTATGAATTCATATGAATTTATTCACTATGAATTTTTTAGTGAATAAAATTCAGTACACATAAAACTCATTTTTAAATGGAGTTTTTTCAAGGCCCTGAACTAGTATACTTATTTTAAAATGCTGTATTAGCCTTTTTTTTTTTTTTCCCTCAGCATATCTAAGTTCCCAGGCTAGGGGTTGAATTGGAGCCATGGCCACCAGCTGTGTGGCCATAGCCACAGTAATGCAGGGTCCGAGCTGCATCTGGGACCTACACTACACCTCACAGCAACACCGGATCCCCAGCCCATTGAGCAAGGCCATGGATCAAACCCACCTCTTCATGGGTACTAGTCGGATTTGTTTCTACTGTGCCACAACAGGAGCTCCTGTATTAGTTGGCTTTAAAAAGAATACATTATTTAATACAAAATCTGAACTATGCTATATGACTATGTAGAAAAGTTTATTTGCTATTGATTCTGTAATTTTTTTTCATACAGAAGAGTGTATAGTCCCACAAATTTATTTCAGTGGTGAAATTTTTGAATTAATGAAAAAAGAATGAAAAGTTATGAAATTCTTGAATTGATGAAAAATAATGAAAAACTATGGCTTCCTGATATGAAATGTTATGTAAATCTTCTTAGAAGTGACATTATTAAACATTTATTCCATAATCAATACTCTGTAAGTATATAAAAGTGAAGAAAAGTACTAGTTTTAGGACATGTTATTTATGTGATTAAATATGTTGATAATGTTCTCTTTTATACAGAGACAAATGAGTCATTCAACAAGAATAAATCTCTGCCAAGTATTTCTTAATTTCAGGTTTATTTTAGGGAACAAATGTCTAGTAAAAAAATTAAATTCATCATCAGAAGAGAATCTGCAATACTTTATGAAAGAAAAGATGTATTTATTGATGTTGTCACCATCTTTGTTAAGAAATATTAAAGATATAAAATGCTAACACTGGAATTATGAGACAATTTAATTTCAAGTTTAATGTTCTCCTAATTTCAAGGTTTTTAAGCTACAAATTTACTTTTTAAATTAAAAAAAATTTGTACCTATATGTCTATTCAGAAAAGAAGCCTGACAGTGATCTGTGCTCCTCCTTGTTCCCATCTTGGGCCATTCCTGCCTCCTTTCCTGGATTATCTGCCTGTACTTCTCCATCTCCTCCTACATTTGCCTTTTAGACCATCTTTCTTCCACACACACATCTGGCTGGCCAACTCCAGCCCACCCATCACCACCCCCCTTAAACCTCACTTCCTGATCTCATATCCGTTAACTAATCCTCCCCAGCAATATGAACACATGTACCTCTCTTATTGCTTAATGATGTAAATGAAATAGGAACATTCCCCAACTTTTCTTTTTTTTTTTTTTTTTTTTTTTTATAATTGCCACACTCATGGCATATGGAAGTTCCCCAGCCAGGAACTGAATCTGAGTTCAACTGCAACCTACACCATGGCTGTAACAATGCCAGATCCTTTATGCCAGTTCCTTTAACCCACTGCACCAGTCAAGGATTGAACCCTTGCCCCCTCAGTGACCTCAGCCACTGCTGTTGGATTCTTAACCCATTATCTCTAAGATGAAATAAATATAATTTAAACAAAGAAATTTCCTTAAATTCCTGCTAGGTACTCCTGGGTCTTGGCTGAAAAGGTGCTTGCCAGTGATTACAATTTAACAATAAACTGAAAATTTCTCCTTGATGTAATAAAAGGAACTGAAAAGGAATGGAAAGGACTGATTCATCCTATGATTCTTTGTCCTTTAATGCTACCTGTGCAGCACCTAACCATGTGATTGCTTCTGCTAGTGAAAGCATCCTATGTTTACATTAATCCCACCTCCCAATGCCCATGCACATCTCCACAGAAGCAAGGTAGGGAGTCACCCAGGACACATGGCTTCTCAGGGTCCTGAGTCGAGTTCTAGGCATCCCCTTTTAAAGTTGACAAATACATTAATGACCTGAGCTCCACCAAAGAAAGTGGCTGCCAAGTTTATACATCCAGAATCATTGATTAAAGGAACCATTTAGCCAGGTAAAGAACACTTAGCTGTAGCATGTGGTAATCATATTCAGGTGTTTGAAAACCTGCCACATGAAATCATAAGGAGGGTTTATATAATGTGGTGATAGAAACTAAAGCTACCTCTGGGAAGATGCCCAGAGGCTAATTACTGTTTAATATGTATAAAGACTTTCTAAATCCTAGAGTTGTTTTAAAATACTATTGAAGCACTAATATCCCCAGAAAATAGGGTGAGGATGTAAATCTTCCTTCCACACTCTGCTAAACACAGAGGGAGCATAATTAGTTTCACATATATAAGGACAAACCCTGAATAGTGTATGGGGAAAGGGCCAGAGAGAGCCATGACTCTGTACCTAATTTGGGAAACTTTGGGTGCCAGTTTATTGCACAGCATTTTTTTCACTCACCTGCTTCTTCTTTTCTGAGATAGGGGAGAGGCAGAGAGAGACCTTACATACATCCCTATGGTCGACATGAGTTATCTCCAAATGAAGATGAAAAGCTAAAGAGATCACAGAGCAATAAAGAATCATTTAGTATCTTCCAAATCTGGAAAATTGGAATAAGCCCAAAAGAGAAGATAAAAGTTTGCAATAAAGAACATGGTAAAATGGAAAATGCAGGAGCATGAGGAATGATTACATACTAATAGAATACCACATAATTTTACCCTTGAGGGGAAGTATTAAGAGCTTTACCTAGTAGAGGCCAATGACTACACACCCTCCCCACCAGCAGCCTGTGGGTTGTGAGAGTGTGTAGACTGTTCGGCCAACATCACTCCAGGCACAATTTAAACCATAGGTATTAACACTTCTCTTGATTTTTTTTTTTTGGTCAGTGGGAACCAAAGCATTCTAACAAGCTGGCACATGGCAAGAGGAAATGGGACTCTTCCAGTGGACAAACACCCTGCAGCACGCACTTTCCCATGCTTTTTTTCTTTTTCTTTTTCTTTTTTTTTTTTTTGAAGTTGGCGAGCCCTCTAATAGCTGTTCTGAAAATTGCTTTCTGATGAGAGCATATGGGAACTGGGTTTTGATGGGCCACTGGCAGTTCTCCTTCTCCAAAGAAAAGCTGCTTTCCCAGAAACTGGAGCAAGCCAACCCATGCCTGTGCACCAGGAGTGCCTTGTCCCAACTCTCAGCTGGCCCACTTGGTAGTGGACCTAGAACCCTTCATCAGGGGGCACTAGAGAGGGAGCCAGTGCTTTGTAACACTCTGAGTCCCTCAGAGCTCAGGAGCTGCCAGCCTACACTGGAGGCACAGGGGCAGGGAGGGAGTCTTTGCCTACCTCCTTGTATGTGAGCACCAGTTTTTACTGCCCACCTCTACTGCTCCTTTCTGTGGGTCAAGAGGAAATGATCCTCTGATTAGTGAGAATCCGGAGTCACGGGTAGAGAGAAGCAGAGAGAGAAGAGATGAACCCAGGAAAAGGGAAGGGAGAGAACACAAGAGGGGAGGCCAGAGGTATGAAGCGTCCTTGTTTCTTTAAGGATGAGAGGAAGCCCAGGGTAGGAGTAGTCAGAGTGATAAAACGTTCATCTGAACCCCTGTGGTGAACATCAAAATTTTATTAATATATTTTGTCAATAGACTTTGTGGCTCTGACATTCTGGGTTACCTGTACAGGTGCTCTCGAGGTTGAGGACAGGCAGGATTGGTTCCTGAGAGAGCAGCTCCAAACTACTTCCCCACTTGCCCAGCTATGCTTCCTGCTTTCAAAAGATAGAGGAAGTGCCACTGGCACTCAAGGGGAAGAAAGGGTTTTAGGAAAAGAAAAAGTAAAGCCAGCTTAAGCTGAATATTTTGGGATAAATGCCTTTTACTTCATAAGGATTACTTCATAAATTATTTTTCCTATTATTGGCTCTTTTGAGTTATTAAGCCCTGGAAAAATTCTCGGTTAAAATTAAGGGTAACATTTACTGAGCATTTTTATTTTGTATTGCACACTGGCAGGAATGATTCTTTGTTAACTTATGGAATTGTCATCACAACCCTAGGTAATAAACAGTTATTCCAGTTTTACAGGTGTGGAAACTGAGGCACATGTAGCCTATATGAGCTGTCCAACACAGATAGTAAGTGATATACCTGAAGTATAAACTAAGATAATCTAATTGCAGGCCCTGCCTTCTTAACATTCTCTTGTCTCTCAAGTCACCTAGAGGAAACATCTGCCTTGGATAAGAGTTTGAACCAGCTAAATAAAGCACGGAGTCCATTAGACATGACCACATATTCTACTCTATCAAGTCAAAGACTTCCTCTGGAATAAAAAAATCCCTGTTAGAAGGAAAAATATATTACCCATTGAATCACATCAGTCAAAGTTTGGACAGAAGAGAGGTGAGGGGCACAGGATAAAAAGCAAGAAGCCAAAAATGTCCAGATCATAAGATGCAGCTTCCAAAATAAGAAAGTCGTAATTCTACATGAGACCCTGGGAACAGCAAGAGACTTACAAGTTCAAAAGTAGTAGAAAGTATGGAAGAGGATGGTGTTTTGCCACAAGAATTCAAGCTTTATCTTCCTCCAAGTTTGCCTAAGGCTGATTCTGCTCTTGTTCTTCCAAATAACAAATGAGTCCAATTTTTTGTATCTTGATTTAAAGTTTACACAATGAGCCTTTTTCTAATGTATTAAGCAAACACAAAAGAACAGTGTTTTGACTGTAGAATGTGAACAAAAATTTAGTGTAGCTTTTGGTTTCTTCAGAAAGAAAAAAGCACCTCTCCTATCACTCTCTTCAGTAACTACTCACAAAATTACAGATATCAAAAATGAGATGACAGTAATAGAGTTTATTAGTCCTTGAAAATCCATCCTTCTCTCATGCCCCAAACCCACATTGCAGAGTCAGAAAGAAATGCCCACTGTGCGGTAGGGTAGTGTATGGGCATTGTTTAGAATGCATGACAGTCTATTAGTGCCCTATGACCAAATTCCTTAATCATGAATTGAATTTTCCTATTTGCCTAGCATCAGCCTGCCTAAAGAAAATGAATGTGTCAGACGTAATGTACTTCTGACTCCCTAAAAATAAATGCAGAAATTAAAATCCCTGGAGATTTCAGTTCTGGAGTGGCAGAGATTCAGAAGCCAGATGCTTTGTAGGCTTTTTGAAATAGACAAAGTGAACACTAACGCTAGTCCTCTGAGGACTGAGAATACAACCAGTATGTGTTTTATTGGCATTTTTTTTTCAACCTGGATTTTCACAGCAGGACTAGATTATATCTTCCTGTGTGTTCTGCCTAATTTAGTGGCTCTTCTTGCTGATGTTTGCCTAAAATATATTTTCTTTAGTTGTAGGTGGTTTCTTTTTCAACAACTCAAGGGTGATATTATAATATTCCCCTGTTGAGACCAAATCAATAGACTATTATTTTAGGAAATACTGTGCTATATAGAATATCATGCATTTCCTAGTATTCCCAGGGAACCCAGATGAATGAATGGGCTGTGGAATAGTTGGGTGTTGTTGTTGTTGTTTTAATTCAACGTGTCTGTTTGAATAATGGCAAAATAGAAGACAGGAGCATATATTTTATGTATATTTCTAACACAAAAATAAAGTATGAGAAAAAGTATGCTTCTTGGACCAAGCTATGTTAAGAGTCAGCATATCGGAAGTTCCCATCGTGGCTCAGCAGTAAGGAACCAGACTAGTATCAGTGAGGATGCTGATTCGATCCCTGGCCTTGCTCATTATGTTAAGGATCCAGCATTGCTGTGAGCTGTGGTGTAGGTCGCAGACGTGGCTCAGATCTCGAGTTGCTGTGGCTGTGGTCGCCAGCTATAGCTCTGATGATTGGACCCCAGATACAGCCCTAAAAACCAAAACCAAAAACAAAAACAAAAACAAAAACAAAACAAAACAAAACAAAAAAAACAAACACCATATCTGTTTTCTAGTAAGATTCTTACTAGAAAGAAGAAACAGAAGAAAAACAATGGCAACCCCTAGAAAAACACAAACCCAGCAAAGTCATAAATTTCAACTCCATAGAAACTAAAAGTGAAACAATAACTTTAATGTGAGTGCAGAGCCACAATTAGAGAAGCAGCAGTTTCCCTGAGATAAATGATCACATTGAGTATTCAGAAACAAATAGGAAGAATAAATGGAGGGGGTAAGGGTAGGGTGTGATAAAAATGAAATACTTTAGGAGTTCCTGTCGTGGCGCAGTGGTTAATGAATACAACTAGGAACCATGAGGTTATGGGTTCGATCCCTGGCCTTGCTCAGTGGGTTAACGATCCGGCATTGCCGTGAGCTGTGGTATAGGTCGCAGATGCGGCTTGGATCTGGTGTTGCTGTGGCTGTGGCGTAGGCTGGCAGCTGTAGCTCCCATTTAACCCCTAGCCTGGGAACCTCTATATGCCACAGGTGCGGCCCTAAAAAAAAGCAAAAAAAAAAAAAGAAAAATATTCTATAGAAATTTTAAAAGGCAAAATGTCAGTGTGTTGACTTTCATATCTGTAACACTAACTGATTGACCTTGGGGGAATTTGCTTGAATGTCTAATCATCATTTTTTTTTTCACCTATAACATGGGGATAACTGTACTGTTACCTGTTTCTTAGGTAATTAGCATTCACATTGACAGTGTACTATGTGACAGGCGTAAGGTGTGTTTTGTGAATTAACTCAATTCTCACTGTTATACTTATTTTGTAGATAATACCTAAAAGTTGTATCGTGCTTTTTATATACCTGGCACCATTCTAAGTACTTTGCATACATTCATGAACATATTTTCCTCAAAGCAACCATGAGGTAGATGCAACCACTGCCCTACTTTACAAATGAGGAAAGTGAAGCAAAAACAGGATAATACATTTTTGATAAACTGCAAAATATTGTATACAAGTAGTTATATAATTTTTATCATCCCCACGAATTAATTAGCCACTTTCTGTGTGATTATATAATTCATTTCTTCTTACTCCATTTTGGAAGGTAGATTTTAACTAAAATTGTGTTTGTTACATGATCTAATAGTTTTCATGAAAGATAGAGTTTATCTTTTAATGTTATACTCGATGCATGATAGTAGTATTAAAATTTTAGGGCCTACTGAAGTATCTAATGCTGATCATATAATTATGTTTTAACTATTGTTAAAAAGTTCTCGGAGTTCCCGTCATGGCTCAGTGGTTAACTAATCCAACTAGGAACCATGAGGTTGCGGGTTTGATCCCTGGCCTTACTCAGTGGGTTAAGGATCCGGCGTTGCCGTGAGCTGTGGTGTAGGCTGCAGGCGTGGCTCGGATCCCGGGTTGCTGTGGCTGTGGCGAAGGCCGGCAGCTACAGCTCCTGTTAGACCCCTAGCCTGGGAACCTCCATATGTCGCAGGTACGGTCCAAGATAAGGCAAAAAGACAAAAAAAAATTTAAAAAAAACTCAACTTTCACTAAATAGTTTATTCATTCTAATCTGTGTGGAAAAGTAGACGCTCTACCCTTAACAAAATATTTAATAGCAGTGGTTCATTGCTTTCTGTTTTTGGGTATTGGCCCTGAAGTGTTACAGGATTTTAACCCCAGTATTAATCATCTGCACTGACCTTGTCATATTGTGGTCAGAGTTCTTACATGGTGTTCATTATTATTTGAGCAAAAGCAGCATGATCACCTAAAGTTGAACATAACAGATACACATTCAATTTTATTCCTTGCTTTTATGTGGAGAGTGAAAGCTATATACACTGGTTAAATTCAATTTAACATGAAAAATTTTCTAGATTAAAATGAAGGGAATTTGAAAACAAGTTTATTTCAGAAATCTTTTATTTTTTACTTCTTGCTCTGTTATCAGATCAAAAATGTAAAAGGCTTTTATAAAAGGAGTAATTCAAGGCATTGCCTGAAATGATGTGTGAAGCATGATTATGAAAATGCAGCTGATGGTAATGTCAGATCGATGACATGTACCACGTGTCTCATAGCAAGAAGGGTAGGCACCCTGGCTGACATGCTGCCTGTTTGTTTCATAGAAAACTTTCCAGCTCCTGTGCTGGTGGATCAGTGACTATGACTGAGGATAATCAAGACACTAGAAAGGTAGCAACAATTAAAAGGATAGTGGTAGCTGAATGCTGAGGAAAGAGAAATGACATGATTAATGGTATAGAGTCAGGGCAAGTAAAATAAGGAGTTTTCCAGGACTTTGGACTTAATGTCATTTCTTTTTCAGTAAGTGCCTATGCACCTTTTAAGACTAAATTCACATGTTGACATCATCATCATCATTGCCATCATGATTATTATTACACACATGCATATATATGTACACTCACATGCATACACACTCACATGTACAAGAAATAGTCTCCCTGTTTCAAGTCTTCAGCATACCCATCTTTGGATCTTTTCTCTGGATTGGTATCCCATGATCAAGGCATGCAGCCTCAAGGATGTAAGTTCTATTTAGAAGCATTCTTCCTAGTAAAAAACTTTGGAGATAAAAATCTGTCTCTCAATCATTTTTAACAATAGAAATTTAAATTTAATGTGAACAAAACCCACATGTTACTGGAGGAAAGTTTTTGATGATGCACACTTCAATTATGGGATATTATAAGCA
The DNA here is from genome assembly GCA_004024745.2 of Catagonus wagneri. NCBI lineage: Eukaryota > Metazoa > Chordata > Mammalia > Artiodactyla > Tayassuidae > Catagonus > Catagonus wagneri. The sequence continues at coordinate 2,758,365 of PVHT020000173.1, read as the reverse complement.
GATGCCAGTGTATAAACGAGTCAATCAAGTAATCCAAATGACAGAACAGATAAATGAAGGAATACAACAGGAAAATGTTATGAAATATACCACTTAAAAGTTCATTTCTGGATTTCCCTTCGTGGCTCAGTGGTTAACGAATCCAAGAACCATGAAGTTGCGGGTTCCATCCCTGGCCTTGGATCTGGGTTAAGGATCTGGCGTTGCCATGAGCTGTGGTGTAGGCTGCAGGCGTGGCTCAGATCTCGCGTTGCTGTGGCTGTGGCGAAGGCCGGCAGCTACAAGCTCCTGTTAGACCCCTAGCCTGGGAACCTCCATATGCCGCGGGTGCGGCTCCAGATAAAGGCAAAAAGACAAAAAAAAAAAAAAGTTCATTTCTAGTTAAACTTAAATAGTGTGTGTAATGACTGTAATTAAGGCTGAGATATCTAAGATCCAGAGATGTATATCCTCATTTGGGAGTGTGATTGTGAGGAAGTATTTGTTTTATACTATTGTGCACAACTAACATGTATGTATGGAAAATAACCAGGAAAAATGAGCACTAACCCTGCCATCAAGATAATATAGGTAAAATAAGAAAAGAGTATATCAGACGAGTTTGAGGTAGTTTCATAGTTCGTTTTTGCTTTTGTTTCCCTTGCCTAAGTAGATATATGAAAAAATAAAATTACTAAGACTAGTATCAAAGAGCATGAGGCTGTGTTTCCTTTTAGAAGTTTTATGGGTTTTGGTTTTACACTTAAATCTTTAATCTATTTTGAATTTATTTTTGTGCATGGTGTGGAATGTAGTCCAGTTCAATTCTTTTGTATGTTGCTGTCCAGTTTTCCCAACACCATTTATTGAAGAGGCTTTTTCCCCATCATATATTCTTGCCTCCTTTGTCATAGATTAATGCCCCATATAAGTGTGGATTATCTGGGCTCTCTGTTGTATTCTATTAATCTATGTGTCTGTTTTCATGCAAGCATCAAACTGATTTTGATTACTGTTGCTTGCTTTGTAGTATACTTTGAAATTAGGAAGCATGATACTTCCAGCTTTCTACTTCTTTCTCAAGATTGTTTTGGCTATTTGGAGCCTTTTTGTTTCCATATAAATTTTAGAGTTATTTGTTATAGTTCTGTTAAAAAATGCTATTAGCATTTTGTTAGGGATTACATTGAATCTGTACATTGCCTTGAGAACTATGGTCATATTAATAGTATTAATTCCTCTAATTCATGAGCATAGTATAGCTTTCCATCTCTTTGTATTGTCTTTCATCAATCTTATTATTTTCCATGTACATATCTGTTACCTCTTTAGTTAGAGTTATTCCTTTTTTGATGTGATTGCAAATGAGACTTTTTACTTTCTGATAGTTTGTCATTGTGAAAAAATGCTATTAGCAATTTGTTAGGGATTGCATTGAATCTGTACATTGCCTTGAGAACTATGGTCATATTAATAGTATTAATTCCTCCAATTCATGAGCATAGTATAGCTTTCCATCTCTTTGTATTGCCCTTAATCAATCTTATCATTTTCCAAGTACATATCTGTTACCTCTTTAGTTAGAGTTATTCCTTTTTTGATGTGATTGCAAATGAGACTTTTTACTTTCTGATAGTTTGTTGTTACTATGTAGAGATGCAACAGATTTCTGGATATTATTTTTGTTTCCTGCAACTTTATATAATTCACTGATGAATTATAGTAATTTTGGTGGTATCATTAGTGTTTTTCCTTTAACACAGTGCATCTGGCCAGGATCAAACCCACACCTCTGCAGCAGCCCAAGCTGCTGCAGTCAAAATCTTAACCCACTGAGCCATAGCAGGAATTCTTAAAATAAAGTTTTGATATTTGAAAGTGGAATAGAGGGCTTTGAGTGAAGCGTTCATTGATTTCTTATAGAACTCTTGCATTCATACTTTTGGGAATTTCGTGAAACAAACTGTCTCAGTTTTACCTTGAAAAAGATTTGGCATCAGAATATTGGGGGTTCAAGTCAATTGAATGGAAAAGGAATGCATTTCTAAAGAAGAGGTTATCAACTGTTGATTATGAGTCAGCTGGGTAGCTTATTTAAAAGGCAGAGTCTTGGGTCCCATACAGAGAATCTGATCTTTTGAGTCCGATTTGGGTCTGTATTTGGTTTCCTATCACCACTGTTAAAAATTACTAAAAACTTAGTGACTTAAAATGCCAAAAATTTATGATCTTACAATTGTAAAATTGATCATGTGGGCTAAAATCAAGATATCAGTAGAGTTGTGTTCCTTCTGGAAACTCCAAGGGAGAATTCATTTCCTTGCCTTATCCAGATTCTAGAAGTCACCTACATTCCTTGGATTGAGGTCTCTTCCTCCGTCTTCAAAACTCATCACTCCAATCTCTGCTTTCAACATCAAATCTTATGGTGTCTCTTTCTTATCAGGACCCTATGATTACATTGGCCGTACCAGATAATCTAGAGTATTCTTCCCATCTCAGTATCCTTAATTTGATTGTAACTGCAGTGTCTCTTCTATCATGTAAGATACCATATTCAGAGGTTTCTGGAATTAGGACATGGGTATATTTGGGGTGGGGGTATCATTATTCTGTCTGCCACAGGATCTAAGAATCTGTATCTTAAGAAGAAACCTAACTGATTTTGCTACTGGTGAATATCTAGCAGGACAGTGGGAGGCATCAGGGGTTCATCAAGTCTACAGTGGAGGTGACTTGGGTCAAGGCAGGACAAGTGTTTGATCTACAGCCTTCTCATTCTCCACCTCTTCCCTTTTTACTTTATTACTTCTGCTTTGTGTGCATATACATGTAAGGTGACATGGCATGCTTTGGGACACAAAGACTAAATCCTTTTAACCTCGATTACTTTCGTCATAAACCTAGTGTAAAAGAAGTAAAACGAATAGCATCATGTAACAGAATGTGACTAGAACTCTTAGAATTATTCATGCAACCTACTTTTAAAAATCCAGAGGATTAGAGCTCAATCTATTTAAAGGTATCCCAGAAGAGGTAGTATTTGTCATCAGTAGATTTAAACAGGTGGCAGGATTTATTTAGAAGAAATTCTTCCCTGGGCTAAAAGAACACATTGACTAAAGACTGGGAAGAGGCAAACGTAGGGTTATTTCAATGAATGATGAAAGGCACAGTAGGCTGAGCATATGGCAGAGGAGGTGCTGGTCCTTCAACATTCACTGCACTGCAGGTTACTTGCCTTCCTTAAATACCTTAGCTCTTCTTCACCACCCATGAAAAATGCTGGCAAACGAGGCTCATGGAAATAAGGTAGCTTTTCTAACAACTCTTGGCTTATCAGGGAGAGTGTCTTAATTAGAACCTAGGTTTCTTGACCGCAGGTGGGTGGTCACTTGACTACAGATTTTGCCTTGTACATAAAGAGTTGAAGGGAGGTTCAATCGATCCCTGGCCTTGGAACTTCTGCATACTGTAGGTATGGCCAAAAATAAAATAAAATAAAGTTGAAGGGAAAAAGGAAAGAACATAAATATGAAACATAGAAATATGTTGCTATCTTCATATCTCCGATAAATTGAAATAAAAGAATAAGATCACATATAAAATCTTAGTAGAGAGTAGTCTTTTTTTTTTTTTTTTTTTTTTTTTTTTCTAGGGCCGCACTCTCGGCACATGGAGGTTCCCAGGCTAGGGTTATAACAGGAGCTGTAGCCACTGGCCTACACCAGAGCCACAGCAACGCAGGATCAGAGCCACGTCTGCAACCTACACCACAGCTCACGGCAACACTGGATCCTTAACCCACTGAGCAAGGCCAGGAATCGAACCCGCAACCTCATGGTTCCTAGTCAGATTCATTAACCACTGAGCCACAACGGGAACTCCAGAGAGTAGTCTTCAGAAGAGAGAAGGGAAGGAAAACAGTGAGGGCAAGAAGGAAACAACAGACAGAAGCAGAGGGAGACTTTGGGGCTTAAGCACCATTTTGTCTAATAATATTCTTCCTCCATCCCATAAACACACTACTCTTTAACTTGTATATGTTATAAATATGTAATTGGAGTATTATGCATGAATGTATGTTGTTTCTGTCCATCCATTGGCTACATGTCTGGAAATCTTTTTAATCTACAAGAAGCAAAACAACAACAACAACAACAAAACCTGTGTATTTCTATTTATAACACATCTCTATGATTAAAAAAGATCAGATATTCAATATTTGTTTCTAAATGGAATTGGGATATTTCTTCAAAACCAAACCCATATGCCTGAAACTGTTTTCTTTCTACACTTCTACTGTGTCATTCAACCCTACCTAGAACGACAATAACAATCCTTCTTAGTCCTGTTCCTTTCAGCCACTTTACACATAAATCGCATCTGTGGTCTCAATTGCTTGATGCCATGGTGATGATGAACTTTTAGACACTTTATCTAAACATGAGACTTTTCAAAATTATTTTTTAAGAAAATTACTTTTTTGTGATCCATTATTACAACCTCTCTATCCCCTGTTATCCAGCCTCAAAATGTTTATGCTGTATGTTTTAATTTTCCCTTAGCAAGCCCCGGCTAATCCAGCCCTCATTTTATTACATGAAGAAAACATTGCATATATTTTCTGAGAACTATCCAATGTCAAATCCTCTTATTGAAAATATCTATTATTTTATGCTGTTAGTGACATTTTGTTTACAAACATTTCTTATGCTTGGCATCTAATTATACTCAGCTTCAGATATCCTAGTACTTTCTGTTTGTTTGCTTGATTTAAATCTTAGTATTGGTGATTGCAAAGCACTTTGAAAACAATGAAAATGTAGAACTTATTGGTTATTTTCAATTTTGTTGCCATAATTAGATTTTACAATAATTGGAAGGAATAGAAAGTATTTTTCCTTCTTTCTTTTTTTTTTTTTTTTTGGCTTTTGTCATTTTATGGCCGCGGGTTTATGGCCGCACCCGCGGCATGTGGAGGTTCCCAGGCTAGGGGTCTAATCGGAGCTGTGGCCACTGGCCTGCGCCGCAGCCACAGCAACGCGGGATCCGAGC
>PVHT020000173.1:2626833-2752328 GCA_004024745.2 Catagonus wagneri | reverse complement strand
TGGAAAATTGGTTCATTATTACCAGAGAAGGTTTAATGAGAAATATGTGGACAAAAATCTCAAGGCCTGTAGAAGTTTTTTAAAATGTTTTTCTCTTTTGATTTTGATTTTTATATCAATTAGTAACGGAGAATTGCACTGATTACAGATCGCCTTCAGTATTTTCATTCATGATAAAGTGAGTGCCTATATAAACCCTAAAAAAAAATCAGTGTTTCATTTTTAACATATTTGCTTAGTATTTATGGTTTGACAGTTAGTTTATTTCCCGATATAAAAATAAAAACAATAATCATTTGTTTTCTTCATATCAACCACTTTTATCAGTCATGAAGACACTTTTTTGCAGTGAGAATTTACAGTTGAAAGATATCTTAATAAACTAAGACTAAATTTTTTTGTTTAATGAGTCTAGATTTTTTATTTAGTATTATGAATATCCATATAGTACAGAAGAACCATTTATGCTCTATCTTAGGCTAATAAGAGAACAACAAAGACATAAAAATAATGAATTATGCAATTGATGCAATGGAAGAGCTCATGAAATTATGAGATCTATAAGAACAAAAGTTTCCAAGTTATTAAGAAAGCAGTTGTGGACAGTTTAGTAGTGTTGAATTCCTGGTGGTATAAGTCTGGGATATCAAAGGAATCTGCCTGTGGCACTGATTTAAATGTTACTTTTGAGCGGGTATGCTGCCTAAGTAACATTTGAGTAGGTGCCATCATGGAAGAGTTTTAGTACTAATTATAGTAGTAATTCTGTGACTGAAAAAAAATTACATGTTTTCCATCTTTATATTTGATGTTATGTTTGGGGATGCAATGATTTCTGGTGGACTATTAGTTAAGAAAAGTTAAATGTATAAAAAATTGAGACTGATGACAGTGTTTTGTAGAACATAATATAGAACATCTTTCTATTATAATAGCCAGAGCATACAATCTAACCTCAGTAACATGTTGCCATTTATCACATTAAATTAATATTTTTAATTTGAATATTATGAGGTTTTAAAGTTGTATTTAACTTGTAACTTTTTGTGGCATGTAGTCATAGTAGTTGTGTAAAAGCTAGAAGGAAAAATAATTAATATATGATTTTACATTTGCATATATTTATGTAGCCTTATAATAAATGTAACCTAAGCACTAGATGCTTCTGAGCATTTTCCTGTTTGAAAGGGTCTGGCTATTACTCAAGTTTGAACAACTCTGGCAGAGACATTTTAATAGAAATGAACAGAATTTTAACTAGATTTTCATGGAAGTTAAATGTCCAATTTAAATTCAGAAGAGTTTAAAAATTCAGTAATTCCTTTACATATGTCATCAGGGAATGCAAATTGAAACAATGAGATACTACTACATGCCTATTAAATTGCCCATAGTCCAGAACATCGACAATACCAAATACTGATGAGAATGTGAAAACAACAGGAACTTGCATATATTGTTGATCAGAATGTAAAATACCACATACTCTTACTATGTATTTACCCAAAGGAGTTGAAATCTTACGTCCACACAAAAACTTTCGCAAGATGTTTGTAGCATGTTTATTCATAATTGCCAAAAGTTGGAGACAACCAAGATGTACTTCAGTTAGGTGAATGAATAAACTGTGGTACATCAACATAATGGAATGTTATTCATTGCTAAAAAGAAATTAGTTATCAAGACATGGAGAGACATGGGAAAACCTTAAATTCATGTTGCTAAGTAAAGGAAGCTACACACTATATGATTCTAAATATATTACAGTCTGGAAAAGGCCTACCTGTGGAGACTGTGAAAAGTTCAGTGATTGCCAAGGGTCATGTGGGGAGATTTGGATAGGTAGAGCCTGGAGGATTTTTATGATATTATAATCATGGATATATGTCATACATTTGTGCAAACTCATAGCATGTAAAAACTCAGCATGTAAAACACAAAGTGAACTATGGACTTTTGGGTGATTCTGATGTCTCAGTATAGGATCATCATTGGTTTAAAAATGTACTATTCTAGAAAACTAGATATAGAACTACCATATGATCCAGCAATCCTGCTCCTGGTCATATATCTGGACAAGACTATAATTCTAAAAGATGCATACACCCACATGTCCATAGCAGCACTATTCACAAAAGCCAAAACATAGAAGAATGTCCATTGGCAGATGAATAGATTAAGATGTGGTACATATATACAATGGAATACTACCCAGCCATTAAAAAAAAAAAAAAAACACAGTAATGTCATTTGCAGCAACATGGATGCAACTAGAGGATCTCATACTAAGTGAAGTCAAGTCTGAAAGACAAATACCATAGGATATCACTTATATGCAGAATCCAAAATATGGCACAAATGCACAGAACAGAAACAGACTCACAGACACAGAGAACAGACTTGCGGTTGCTAAGGGGGCAGGGAAGCAGTGGAATGGATTGGGAGTTTGGCGTTAATAGATGCAAACTATTACATTTAGAATAGATAGGCGGTACAGTCCTGCTGTGTAACACAGGGAACTCTGTTCAGTCTCGGGGATAGACCATGATGGAGGATAGTATGGGAGAGGGGGAGTGTGTGTTTATGTATATATGACTGAGTCATGTTGCTGTGCAGTGTGAATTGGCATAGCACTGTAAATCAACTATAATAAATTAAAAAGGAAAAAGTGTCCTATTCCGCTGATATAAAGGAAGAGGCAGTGCATATATGTAGGCAGGGCATATGTGGGAAATCCCTGTACCTTCCTCTCAAATCTGTTTTAAACCTACAACTATTCTAAAAAAAAGTAAAGTCTTTTAAAAATTAAATAATTCTAAAACAAGGGACCTACTTCAATACTCTTATTATTGAAGCAATTTTTTCATTAATCCAGGTTTCATAGATTTCATAAACAAAAAGTAATAAGCTGTGGTCGAAATAGCAAAAGATTTAGAGTCAGAAAACCCAGGTTCAAATACAGGCTCTCACATTTCTTAGTTTGACTGAGTCTCAGTATTCTTATTTGTAAACTGCAGATAACAACAGTTAAAATTCTTACAGGAAAGGATTTCAAGGGATATCACATGAAATAATAAGTGCCAAAGTAGCTAAAAAGAATGAAGCATTCTCCAGACACAACTTTGTGTTTATCATATCCTCTGAGTCTGTCGCAAGTGGGGAAGGTTTTTACAGATTTATTAACATCTTCCTATGCACTTCCTGGGGCAATAGTGTTTATGGAGTATAAATGAAACTTGTCATAATTCACTCAAGATTTTCCTTTAGTCTTATAACACAAACCACACGGATCACTCAGTCCTGAATAGAGGAATTGCAAGAAGGAGAAATATGAACAGCAATTATCTGGGAACCAGAAGGTATTAGACTTTGTGCTTTTTAGAAATCCTCCAACCTTAACTTCCTCCCGAACTATCTCCTCTCTCCTATACTGACTAGGTTCCTCCTCCCATGTCACCTTTCCTAGATCTTTAATTAATCACTTATCACCTTGATAATAACCGGCTTAATACCTACTCCATGAGCCTTATCACTCTTCTTTCTATGAATATATCTGTAATGTATGAATGAACAAGTGAATGAAGGAAGGAATGAACAAACAAACCATTTCATGACTAACACTGTGGAATCCAAATGGTACCAGGTCATTTTTTAGCTTGGATAGGTTAATCAACTTCTATGTCTCTCTCTTTCCTTTACATTTTAGTGTTATTTTGAAAACATCATGAAAAGCAGTTGGCATGGTTTCTGGCACATTGTGATAAAAGTTGTTGATAAAAATTATTTAATAATAAGGATACCTAGCAACTTAAAAGAAAAAAAAAACCTTATATTCATTAAGTGATTTAATCCTCACCATAACCCAATGAAGTAGATGCTGTAATTAATTTCATTTTACAAATGAGTAAACTGATGTGCAGAGAGGTAAAGTAGCTGATGAAAATGATATAGCACATTAGCAATGAGACCAGGAGGTCTGAATCCAAAGCCTGAATTCCACTAAACTGTCTTTCAGTTATCATTCAGATTATTACTATAAGCTTACCTGTAGTGGGCCATTGCTAGCCCCTGGAGCGCTCATGTGAAAATTAGGAAAAAAAGACTTCCTTTTTTAAAGATACTTGATTTTCAGCATTGGAAAATTATCAGAATAATATACCAATATGTGATGTCTATGATGTGAATGGGGCCTCCTTATCTGTGACATCCCTGTGCATTGCACAAGTGACATAATCAGTTGCAGCAGCACTGTACCTCCCAAAGAGAAAGTTGAATGAATAATCCTGGTTCAAGTTTCTTGTATAATATTCTTATTAGGAATACTTACCAGGAAAAAGCAAAAATTGTTAACCCTCAAAAGCCAGTTGGAAACATCTCTTTAACCTAAAAAAGAAAAAAAGCTCTACAAGTATGTCATTAGAACTAGATTATTATGTACAACATAGAATTAGTGAGACTAATTCTAAAATATTATGTATGAATTGCATGATTATGGCAGACATTTGTCAGTTAATTTAGCAGTTAAACCAGCCCAGTGCAGCTTTACAAGAAATGTACATTGTTTCATTGCTGACACTTGGCAAGATTTTCATTTCAAACCTTTATGTTCTTGCTCAGAAGCCTCCTTTATTATTAAGACTAAGTTCGCACGGCCACTGCTTTCTGAAATTCTCATTCAATTCTGTGTGATATTTCTGGTCTTTTACTAGCTTATTATTTTGCTTCTTTTAAATTCTATGACCTACTCTGCTAAAGCAGTGGGACTGACTTTTTGGTAAGCATCATATTTAAAGTTGTCCTTATTGAAATGGTGTCATTACAATGGACTCTCACCACTTCCTGTCACAACTAAGCAACATTAAAGTAGCTCATTCTAAGGGCTGGTTGTAACAAATATTGCAATTCATGATAGGCCCCTATGCCATGTAAATAGAGATTAAGAATAAACAGACAGATGTAATAGTCCTGAAAGTTGTATCCTGAAAATCCTAAAAGCATGCTTTGTTAGCCAGTTTGATGACTGTATTTGACATTATAAATGAATACTGACACAGGAGGATTAAATTTAAATGTGCTTATATGTAAAATTGAATAAATTCACTTTTATTGTATATGGATTTTCTTAACAGCTCGAGTGTAGTGAATGTGTCCTTGTATTCACAAAGAAGAGGCAGAAGAGTATAATATTGAATACAAAATATTCTATCAGTTTGTTCATCAGGGAATTTCACTGAAACGTATTTGTGATTCCATTGATATTAAAGATTATGGTAAGAGTTAATTGATACAAAAGAAAAGCAGGTTAATAGTGACTGCAACCTCACAGTTCAAAATTTAGAGTATTTTTTCAAAAAATGTGTATTTTTAAAAGTCTAACATTTAGAGTTAAATTAGTACACATGGGCAAAAAAATACAAAAAACAAAAAACAAACTTGTTTATAATGTCATTATCCGAGGAAAAATAATAGTATAGGATCCTTAGAGGTCAATATGTTAAAGGTTGTAGTACAAGGAGGTTAACACTAAAAACTAAAACAACACAAAAGGTGCTGAAAAACATGGTATATGAATCCTGAAACTTGTGAATAAAGGAAGAAGAAAGATTGGTTAGATTAAGGTTAGAGGATATTAAAAAATGTGTATAACTGGTGTTTAATCAGAAAAGAGAGATGAGAATATTAGAAGAGTTTTAAGAAAGAGGAGGTAATTAAATTTAGTCAGATCTCCTTTAGGGATGTAAGAGTAAAACCCAACTCAAAGGCTATTAAAAATTGAAAAAGAAATTTGTAAGTCTCTGACTTCAGACATAGCTATATCTAGGACTAACTCTGTACGTTGAGATTCTGCCACTCTCATACTATTTGATTTTTGGCTCTACTAGTTTCTGCTTTCTCTTATTTTATATTATATACTCAGAGCTCCAAATTCCCATTAGCAAAAAGGGTAAAAGGACCTTTGTTGTAGTCTCAATGCAGAAAACATGAGAAACATTCTGATTATACCAACTATGTATTTGTGTATTCATTTGCGGCCTGGGGTGGGTCTGGGTCACACTCTTGACTCACAGTCCCACAAGGACCATATGAAGTGATATGACTTCCCAAAGGGACAAAATGAACAAGACTAGAAAGAATTCTAGAGGGAAACAAAATTGTGTGTACCTGTAAAGGTGGAGAGCTCTATGATACCTATTGCTTTTACTCCATGACTTCTGACCATAGGCATCTGTTTCTGTTTTTATATGTAAAATGTCTTTGCCCATAGCTATTCAACCAGTGTTAGTTTACACTTTTTTAAAAAGTTTTTATTTTATTGTAGTGAACACTTAATGTAATATTTACCTTCTAAACAGATTTTAAGTGTACAATATAATATTTTAAATTATAGGTGCAGTATTATACAGCAAATCTCTGGACCTTATTCATCTTGCATATCTGAAACTACATGCCAGTTGATCAGCAACTCCCCATTTCCCCCTGACCTCTGTGGCAAGTTTCCACTTATTTTTTTGCTCAGTGAAAATAAGAATCTTGTGTCAGATACAGACCAAAGTACTTTGTAACACTATGGCTAATAGCATTAATTTGGGAGTCAGTGAGACATGTTACAATCCTGTTCAGTCTCATCTGCCTCCAATATCTTGGATAAAATAATTTACTCCCAAAATCCTTAGGCTTTTTATTTGTAAAATAAGGATAATTTTTATCTTCGAGTAAAAATATGTGAAGCATACCCTGGACACACATCTGTTCAATGATTGGTAAGAATTTTATTTTTCATTGAAGTATAGTTTATTTACAATGTTATATTAGTTTCCAGTGTGAAACATAGTAATTTGATATTTTATAAATTGTACTGCATCTAAAGTTATTATAAAATATTGACTATATTCCCTGTATTGTACATTACATCCCTGTATCTTATTTATTTGATATCTAGTAGTTGGTACAGCTTAATGCCCTACCCCTATCAGCCTCTTCTCCTCCTTTCCCCACTGGTAATCACTAGTTTGTTTTCTATTTGAATCTGTTTCTGTTTTTCTATATTCATTTATTTACTTTATTTTTAAGATTCCATGTATAAATGAAAACATACACTATTTGTTTTTCCCTGTCTATTTCAGTAAGAATAATACCCTCCAGACCCATTCATATTGTTGGAAATAGCGAAATTTCATTTGTTTTTATGGATGAGTAATATTCCATTGTGTGTGTATATGTATATACACATAGTCAACTGTTGATGGACATAGGTTTCTCTATGGCTGTTGTAAATAATGCTGTTATTAATATTGGTATACGTGTATCTTTTCAAATTAACATTTTCATTTTCTTTGGATATATACCCAGGAGTGAAATGGCTGGTTTATTTGATAGTTCTAGTTTTACTTTTTTGAGGAACTTCCATAATGTTTTCCACAGTGGTTGTGCCAATTTACATTCCCACCAACAGTGTGCTAGGGTTCCCTTTTCTCTAAATCCTCACCAACATTTATTATTTGTTTTTTTGTTGATCGCCCTTCTGCCAAGCATAAGGTAATATTCATTGTTGTTTTGATTTGAATGTCTCTGATGATTAAATGATTAATAATGTTGATCATCTTTTCATGTACTATTGACCATTTGTACGTCTTTGAGAGAATGTCTGTTCAGATTTTCTGTCCACTTTTTAATTGGGTTGTTTGTGTGTGTGTGTGTGTGTGTGTGTGTTGATATTGAGTTGTATGAGCTATTTATATATTCAAGATAGTAACCACTTATCAGACATGTAATTTAAAACTATTTTCTTCCATTCTGTAGGTCATCTTTTTGTTTTGTTGATGGTTCCCTTTGCTGAGCCAAAGCTTTAATTGGACCCTTTTGTTTATTTGATTTCATTTCCCTTGCCTGAAGAGATAGATTCAAAAAATTATTGCTAAGACATATCAGTTAGTGTACTGCCTGTGTTTTCTTCTAGGAGTTTTATGATTTCTGGTCTTAATTTAGGTCTTTCCTTCATTTTGAGTTTATTTTCATGTATGATGTGACAAAATATTCTAATTTCATTCTTTTACATATAGCTGTCCAATTTTCCCAGTATCAGTATTGAAGAGACTGTCTTTTCCTCATTAATTATTTTTGCCTCTGTGATCTTAGATTTAATGATCATAAGTGTGTGGGCTCATTTCTGGGCTCTCTTTTGTGTTCCTTTGATCTATGTGTCTGCTTTGCTGCCAGTACCATACTGTTTTGATTATTGTAGATTTGTAGTATACTCTGAAGTCAGGGAGCATGATACCTTCAGCTTTGTTCTTCTCAAGATTTCTCTGGCTTTTTAAGGTCTCTTTTGTTTCTTTATAAATTTTAGGATTATTTTTTCTAGTTCTTGAAAAATATCATGGGTGTTTCGATAAGAGACTGTGTTGCCAAAATTCAACCTCTGTCTGCCAGTGCCAAACTGAAACACAGAGAGCGAGTTTTGGGTAAATGAGAAGAAGATAGCTTTATTTCATTACCAGGCAAAGAGGGGGCAGGTTACAGCAGGATAACACCTTAAAGATTGTGCCCCCATTGGAAAGAATTATACGGATTTTTTTTTTTTTTTTTTTTTTTTGGCAAGGAGTTTTATAGCAAAATGAGAAAAACAGGTTTTCAAATAGGAATCAGAATTGGGGGAAACATGCATTCTTCTTTCTTTGGGTGAATCTTAGTCATCAAAGCTGGAGTCAGGAGATTTTGGTATGATCATAAGATGGTTACTGCCTAGAGTAAGAGTACTTGGGATCTCTGATCTGGATTGATCAGAGATTAGAACAAACTAGGGAAGTTCCTGAAAAATATCATGTGCTAATAATCTTTAACCCACAGGCACTTATGCTCAGGGTGCCTAAACTTTAGCTTACAGGTGATTTTGTTTAGTGTGCAATTAAGCCAGGGAGAAGGACAAGGAAGGACTCTAAGCTCTTCAGTTTTAAAGTATTCATTTCTAAAAGCAGTGTAAGGAATGTAATTTTTCTCTTAGGTATATAAGATGCCTATGTTATTATGTGTATCCCTTGAGAGGGAACCAGGATCCTGCCCCAAGACTGTACTCTTGTGGCTTGACTGTTCCTCACTTGTCTTTGCATCTTCGTCCTTCACTGATCAGCAACTGTCTGAACCTGTCCCTAGGAACCCAGGGAAAATCATGGTGGCTGAATAAAGCCCATTTCCTAAGAACAAGAAATGGGGGACACAGGAAGGCTTTTGTGCCCAGGAGCCCACGGGTCCCTGCTTAGTTTCAACTGCATTAAATATTTAGATTGTTTTGGGTGATATGAGTCTTTTTGCAATATCAGTTCTTCCAGTCCCTGAATATAGACATTTCCATTGATTTGTATCTTTTTCAGTTTTCCTTCATCAATGTCTTATCGTTTTTAGAGTATAGGTCTTTCACCTCCTTGGTTAAGTTTATTCCTAGGTATTTAATTATCTTTGTTGCAGCTGTGAATGGGGTTACTTTCTTGTTTTCTTTTTCTGATAGTTCATTGTTAGTGCATAGAGAAACAACAGAATACTGTTCATTGATCTTGTATCCTGCAACTTTTACTGAGTTCATTTATTAGTTCTAATAGTCTTTTGGTGGAATCTTGAGGGGTTTCTATATATAGTATCATATCATATGCAAATAGTGACAATTTTACTTCATCCCTTCTAATTTAGATTTTTTTTCTTTTTCTTATCTGATTACTGTAGCTAGGACTTGAATACTTTGATAAGTAGAAATGGTGAGAGTCAGCATTCTTGTCTTATTCTTTATTTTAGAGCAAAAGCTTTCAGTTTCTCACCCTTGAGTATGATGTTTGCTATGAGTTTTAGAAATGAAGTCACTAAAATACAAACATGTCTCATTGTGGAGAAATAATGTAATCTCATGCTAACATAATCTTAATAAAATATTCTGTAAGAGTAAACAGCACATAAATTATATCCTTGTTTCAAGAATTGGGAAAAAGAGTAGCAGGGCAGTAGGAGGATAAGGGAGTCACCAGGTAGGAAAAAAGTGTCATACTAAAGAGTCAGGTGAGTAGACACCAACAAGATATTCTAAAAAGCAAATAAAATAACTATTCAATAAAATTTTACCAAGTAACAGGCAGTGAAATAAGCACTTAGGAGCTTAGCATAGATTCAGTATAGAGGCTTCAGTAGATTCAAAATGACTCTTCAGTAGATTCCAGCAAGATAAAATGCAGTAAAAATAAATAAAAGAGCTATGTTTATATTCACAAGCCAATTAAACACAGTGCTCTTTTCTTTCTTAAACTACGCTAGGAATATGAAGTGATACCCCTACTGAACACCAACTTTCAAAGCAATGAAGGAAAAGTAAAAAGACATCATATTACCAGAATGTGGACTACTTATGATAACATTCGGAAACAATTGAAGTTTTTGGAAAAAGTCAGTTACCCACAACTGTGGTTTTCAAGATTTTTTTTTCTTTTAGTTGGATTAATCAACTTGAGGAGAAAACAGAGGTAAGGGGTCCCTAATGAGGGCTTGGAGGTAGCAATTACTGAATGGAGAAGAAGGAAAATGATATTTTTGATATAAGGAATATTTATGAGCATTGAAAGAGAGAGTTGTCAAAGATGAGTCCCAGATTTTTAACCTAAAAAAAATGGTGCCAGTAGATAAACAAATGTTGGGAAAATGAGGTAGTTTGGAGGGCAAGTTGGATTATTGTAAATATATTTGACTGGGATTCATCCCACCTGAATTTGCCATAGGATGGTACACAGGGCAGAAACATGCTTATGGAGATAATTGGCTTTGAAATTCTACTTAGGAATAAAGAAAGTGATGAAAGTAATTCATTATAAAGAATGAATTTAAAAAGAAAAAGAAGAGAAAGGAAGAAACCGAAAGCTGAATTTACCTCTTGCAAGGGGGCAGGAAAGTTTGCAGAAGGGAGTAAAGACTTGAGAGACTAGAGAGACCTTAACTAGCAGCATGGAAATCTCGTAAGTTCACTGAACGGACTGTTCTTAAAGTCATAATTAATTTAGCTTTTCTTTTGTTAGGAATCTATATTTCATTCCACTTTTGCTCATAATTTGTATAGGTCACATTCTGGAGGTCAATTAGATTTCTAACAAGATTTTAATAAACTGTTCCTTCATTTCTTTTTCTCTTCTTCTACCCTGTTTTTATTTACTAGTTGACATTAAAAGGTAATGCTATAGAAGAAATGTGGAGGAAGTATCTAAGTGTTTTTCCTGATTAATGTGTTTGTGATGGTCTTGGCAGAAACACTAAGTGTCAACTACAACTAACATATTCAGTGTCCTGACTCTTTTGGCAACCCCAAACACGTATTTCGAAGCAATTTAGGAGTTTCCATGCAGCTCAGTGGGTTACGAACCCAACTGATATCCATGAGGATGCAGGTTCAAACCTTGACCTCACTCAGTGGGTTAAGGACCTGGCATTGACATGAGCTGTGGTAGGTCGCAGACACGGCTTCGGTTCTACATTTCAGTGGCTGGGGCGTATGCTTGCAGCTGTAGCTCTAATTCGACCCCTACCCTGGGAACTTCTATATGCTTCAGGTGCAGCCTTCAAAGGAAGCAGTTTATTTGGAGCATACTGGTAGACTCCTTTACTTTGTAAAGTAAAATTCAGGAAAGTATATTTAAATGAGCAAGAAGCAGTGTTTTTTTTTTTGTTTTTTGGTTTTGTTTTGTGTCTTTTTGCCTTTTCTAGGGCTGCACTCATGGCATGTGGAGGTTCCCAGGCTAGTGGTCTAATCGAAGCTGTAACCGCTGGCCTTCGCCACATCCACAGCAATGAGGGATCTGAGCAGCGTCTGTGACCCACACCACAGCTCATAGCAACGCCGGATCCTTAACCCACTGAGCAAAGCCAGGGATCGAACCCACTACCTCATCGTTCCTATTCGGATTCGTTAACCACCGAGCCACAACAGGAACTCCAGTTTTTGGGTTTTTTTTTTTTTTTTTAATACTTCGGTGAGAACAAGAGTTGATGCATCAACAGAATTCCCCACAGTTACATAATATAAATATTGTGATACCATTTGTAGAATCCAAGCACTTAAATGAAATTAATAGCAACCACCAAATGCATCATAAAGTAACAAAAACATCCAATACCTACTTAAAGTGGTTTTCCTTCTCATTTTACCTTGTTAGACTGTTCAAACATCCGCTAACCTAAATTCACCATGTTTCTTTAAATAGAGTAGGACCTTACTTATGAGTTATCTATCTCCAGAATTATAGTGGCTTAAAATATTTCCCAATCAGATAACCTATTTGTGGTACAAAGACTAGTTTTGTGTATATACAAAGGTGTTTTTGTTTAGTTGACTTAAGACTGTTCTCATTGTGTGTGAATAAGTATAGGTAATAGAAAAAAAAAGGTCAAAGCTTCATCTTATAGTAACCTTTGTATTTTCATCTTGCAAATCATTGCACTGAAAATGTGTTTGGAAATTGCCAATAAATGCTTTTCAACATGTGTAATCTATACAGTGAGTACATCACTGGAAGTTGCCAATTATAAATATCCCATATGTAGCATAGCTTTAAATCGTTGCATTGCCTACATGACTTTTATACCAACAGATCATAATAAAAATTGAAAATAAAGATAAAAGGCAATCAGACTACTCTGTGAGGAATACAAGTTAAATATCCTATCCAGATGTTCCTAAAGTGTTATTTAATCCATTTCATTTTCTCTTCTATGCACCTGTTAGAACAGATCTACTCAGAATTAGTTGAGTCACTATATTTAGTAACAAACAAACCTGCTATCAGTTAATGTCTAATTTGAAATCATTTGAATTTAAACATATAAATCAAAAAGATGACTCAGGGTATCTTTTATCGTTAATACTCTTAATCACAGAGTTTCTTTTGGTTTCTATGTATATATAGCAGGTGCAGATTTTATTTTTTGAAACCCTAGCCTTATAGAGGAATCAAATACTTTTTTGTTCCTTCAAACCACAAATTATTAAAAATGATATACTGCAGATAGATGAAACAAGTGCCCAACTTTCCTGTTCTTTTCTTCTATGTTACTTTAACCCCTCATGTATGAGGAGCGATAGCATTTAAGAGGGAGAGAGAGAAATGAAGGCTAGCATTGGAATTTCTTCCCCTCCCTTTATTTCTAGAGCATCTCCTTGTTTACATGGTGATAACACTTAGGCTTCCAACTAATATTTTGTTTAGTAAAAATGTTCTTTTATTTGATAAAAGGAGAGAAAAATAGTTTGAAAATTTTGTGTTTTATACATTTGATACAGATGTGCTCTGTTCAGATTTTTAGGCTGCATTGATTTGTCTTAACAGATTTATTTACTCTCAGCCAAACAGATCCTGAGATAAATGGTATTCTTTCCCTTTTCTCAAGAACATATTTGATGGTATATAAACTTTTATTTGTTATTTATGTTCTACATGTATAATGTTTAAAAAAAAGAAACACTTGAATCGTGCTATTGCTTTCAAATGCTGTTGCTTTGAAGCATGGCCCGAAAAATAATTATAAAATCACATTCCTTACAAATAATGAATTCACAGTTGCACAGCACAACTTGATTATTAAAAGGAAGAGGTCACTAACTAATAGTTAAATAAGCAAATTATTATGTGAAATAGGCAGGAAAAGTATTTTGCTGATTTTTCCCTGAGTCAGTTTATACTAGTTAAATTCATGTGCAGTGAACTATGTATTGATATGATTTAATATGATGAAATAAAGCAAGTGAAAACATTGTAGAACTGGAAATCTGTAATCAGTAAAAATTACACTCACTTCCATGAGAACACATCATTTCAAACTCAAATAAGACTTCTTAATTGAATCTACCATTTCTAAATCCTGAAACAATTCAAAATGTAAATCAGTCTTTGAAAAAGAATAAATCATTTTTCTTTGATATTCACTAATACTGAATCCCTTTCTCACCTGGTATATTCTAAGAAGCAACGCTATCCTGAGGCCAGTTCAGAAGTCAGCTGGTAGATGAAGTAGTGATGGACTAGTGAGAACAGGAAAAGGATGATGGGGGACATGTGGGTAGTATGAAGTGAAATGCTGTACTTCCTGGGAAAGTGCCAAGAAAATACCTTGGATTTCTGAAATGAAACTAACAGTGAATTTTCATTATAAAAGTATAATTGAGAATGTTATAACACCTGAAAGCAATCACCAAATTTTGCTGCTTTGAAAGACTCTTTCAGAGATTTGTTATAATGTGTTCCTCCGAAATAGACAGATTAGGCTAAAAGTTGTGGAAGTCATGTTATAAATTAAGCTAAGATACAAACAATGTCTAGATTTCTACTAGGTGCAAAGATGCTCAACTACATATTGATTGCAAATTAGCTTCCTGAGAGTATGGAGAAATCTGGTTGTGACATTAAGCAATATGTATTTGATTGAAATGGCTGAGCTGGTGTTCTGTTCCTCTTATACCACATCCTTTCTGGAGTTGAGTGCTCCAAGGAGGATAACTAAATGACTGTAAAGTATATACCCAATAAGTGACATGTTTGTGAATGCAAAATAACTCTATTAATCATTACTCAAAAATGGGTCTGTCCTGGGAAGGCTAAGGATAAGGAAACACAGAGGAATCTTTTTTTCAGTCAAGGTCACACAAATAGCTATGAATTTTGTTATCCCATCTATGTACTATTTTATTTGATGGTATGGACCTGAATTATATTTAATAGAGCGAAGTTCCTGTTCTGTTTAATTTAGCACTTTTTTTTCAAAATTTAGAGACAACTGATTTCTTTGAAGTTACCATAACCAATGCATACCAGCTGCTGAAGCAGTAAGAGCTGAAATATGGCTATGAGCCATTATGGCTCTAAAACAGCAATTGTGGCTCATGTTTAGAAATCTGTCATATACATTTCAGTGCTTTTCCAGCCATATGAATACACCCTTCTAACTACCTTCTCTACACTATAGTATTGTTAAATGTTCCTGTCCAGGAAAGGAAATTAGAAAAACTTCTATATGTGTGTGTGTGTGTGTGTGTGTGTGTGTATACACACATATAGCCATTTATAATTTTTATTAAAATGTAGTTGATTTACAATGTTGTTGCCAATTTCTGCTGTACAGCAAAGTGACCCAGGAATATATATATATATATATATATATATATATATATATATATATAATCTTAATAATACTTAATTTTCTGTTGATTCTTTAAACTGCCTGTGTAAGTTAGCAGTAACCATTTGAAAGAAGTGATACTGTGAAAGAGTATTCTGTAGTAATAATTTATATGCGCCAGTAAAAACTGAATTTTATTTTCTGGGAAATATGCTATTTCTAACAATAATAATGGATAATAGCAACATTTAAAATATATACAGCTTTCAAAAGATTATCATTGGTGAAAATGTTACCAAAAGTAATATAAGAAATTGTAAAACTGTTTAAGATTGTAAGGATTTAGGTATACTTTTGCAGTGGTACCTAACTCAAAATCATAGTGTAATTTTGATGATATGCCAACAGTATCTTTGTTTCCTACAAATTAGCACACATACAATGTATTTAAAAGTGAATTATATTTTAAGTGCTGTTGAGAATTAAATGTTATATTTAAAGATTTTGGAGTAGCCGTAATCCTCTTTAACATTAGATTAAAATGTGCAGCAAAAATCGTTGAAGTTCTTGATTTTCTTAATGATCTGCTCCGTAGAATTTAACTATCTATTAGTTGAAGAAAAATTAAATTTCCATTAAATACTCTAAGATTAAGACAATTAAGAAACAATTAAGACATTATATGTATTTAAATTATTCAACTGAAAAAGCATTAAAAATTTGTTTACGTTGTGTGTGCGCTTGCTTTTTCTTTCAACATATGTACATTAAATTAGTTCCTCACCATAAGACAGTCTCTGCTGTGATTACAGAGGTGAAGGTGTGCACAGTCTGACGAGTAGCAGTTGATTTCAATGAGGTGCCAAGTCCTACAAGAGCTATGAGCAAGGTGCCCTGGCACAGCAAAGAAAAGACCAACGGACTTTCTAGTAAGGATCCTGCAAACTGTACCGAAAAGACTGCTGACACTTAAAGTGCAAGGGATAGCCTATTAAATAGGGGGATAACACAGTCCCTGCAAGAATTGAAGGGTGTGGACTCCACTGTGTGGATTATTGACAAACAAGTGCAAGAGGGTGAGAAAATGTGAAGGATCTTGTATATTCTGCTAAAAGCACAGGATTTTGTCTTATAGGTGATGGGGAACCTCCACTATTTTTAACTAAGGAAATGCTGTAGAGAAGAGAAGCTGGGTATGCACTTCCAAACAGGAGCAGAGAATAAAATGATCACTCAATACCTAGAAATTCAGATGGAAGAGACTATCACCCCTTCCATCTTTAATTCTCCTAGGCTGTTTTTCTCTTCTTCCTATATAAAGCAGCTGGGTTTTGACTGGGCATCCTTTCACATTCCTCCTCCTCTGCCTCACTCCTGGATTGTTCTGTAGAAAATGTCCCTTGCTGCTGGCCAGCAGAATAATTTGGGTTAGGAAAGTCTAGCACACCATCTGAGAAATGGTGTCTTACGTTAAGACCTGCACGTAGAGGCTAGTCCATTGTCCAACAATGTTGTTCCTTAAGGGAATTTTAAAACTTTTTAAATAATACAGATAATTGTTGAGTTAATTTTTTTAAAAATCTGAATGAGTGTATTGTTTGAGATTCTCAAAAAATGTATTCTGTATTAAAATATTCTGAAAGATCGTAGTAAAATTTCGATTTTGATGTATCTGTGAGGAATCTATTTTGAACAGACCATACATGGAATAGTCATTACATCATATTTAAAGGAAATTGCCTGACAGTCT
This sequence comes from Catagonus wagneri, assembly GCA_004024745.2. Lineage (NCBI taxonomy): Eukaryota > Metazoa > Chordata > Mammalia > Artiodactyla > Tayassuidae > Catagonus > Catagonus wagneri. The sequence continues at coordinate 2,735,446 of PVHT020000173.1, read as the reverse complement.
CCAACAAGTTTGTTGATTCTGGCTAAACTTGCCAACTTAGTACTCTCAGGAAATGCTGCCACCAGTTAGGTGCAGGATTTTCTGAGTGCAATGAAATTAATGACAAGACACTATCATTTTATGAATAAAAACTATCTTCTAGCAAAATTAACTTGACAGTGGATGAATTGGTAGGCTCGTGGCTAAAGAACAAAACAGCTTCTATTTCAAACAATAATTAGGCCATATACAGAAATGATACTACATATTACACCCTGTTTTAAAATTTTCCTTTAGTTATATGAACGTGACTTTTAATTTCTCTTGTCAGATTCACCAATTTGAATTCTATTATTCATGAATGCTTGTTTTTCTTTCTCTGTCCCCCAAACATCTACAGTTATCTGTAAAATGCATTTCTAAACTTCTATCTTGTGGTGGATATATTTACTAGTTCAGGAATCTAATTGCAAAGGTTGTGGACTTTGAGGAATAAATTCAGGCCTGTCCTTCAACCCCTAATCCTCTTGCATATTCAGTGTCAATTGCTCAGGCAGATGGGAGAAGTACTGTCCTCTTTCAGTCCTTCTGGGTAGCAGGTCAGTTGTTTACATATTTAAGTGCTTTGGTAGAAGGTCTGATATGTCAAGTTCAGAAAAGCAGGAGCAGTTAAGATGCCTTCAGTGAAGAAAATACCCATGTGTGAACAAAACAACAATTTAAACAACAAAGCTACTGTGAGTAAACCTGAGAACAACATTTAGAGGAATGAGATATTACTTGAGTGAGAGTTAGTAGATTGGGGTTCCACACCTGCCTTTGCCAGTAGTAAGCTGTGTGGACTTGAGAAAAGTTCCTTAATATTTTGTTATTTCAGTTTTCTTAGCTTCAAAATGAGAGTATTTTCTCTGGTCACTTCCAATGCACCATCGATTTTCTAAAGTGTCAGGACACCATTCTTAGCAGTTGGGGGCTCTGTGGGTCCTGCAGTAACATTAAAGTGGCTGGGACCAGTAGGGCATGAATGCAGAATTTTAGATTTAATTGATACTATCATACTCAGGCAGATAGATACTATATCAGGCACCTGACCTTTCTGTCTCAAAAGGGGATATATTTTGAACAGACATATAGATTAAATAGAGAACGTTTCTCCTTTTCACATTACACACTTGTCCCTTTCCAGTTCCGCCTTTTTGCCTCACTGAGAACCAAGGACGACACTGTGATGCCTTTAATTCATAGATGTTTATTATGTGATAATCTTCTACAGTCTTGGCTTTTTGTGAGCCTGCAACATTTACCTCGCATTTTGGAGTTTGGTCCAACATCTGTTAAAGGGGTCAACCTGCAGAGTGATATCCTTTATGCATTAGGAAGGAAGGGAGTGTTCTAAGGTAAGACATTAAGGAAGGACAAATTGTCCCTGGGTGGCTTTGTTAAATACAAGGCACAGGATATTAGACTGTTTCTGTGTCACTTAATCTGGAGTAGCCAGGGTAGATTTGATTTCAGACCCCATCAGCTGAAGCAGGGAAACTGGGCTAGCAATCCCGTTTGGATGGCTCTACAGTGCTTGCTAATAAAATAAATACAGCTGATTTTGAACAAACTGTATGTAAAAGCAAGAAAGGCACACAGTGTAGGAACCTTAGATGTTAGAAAATCAAATTGTGAAAATGGTTCCAAAAAAGATATGTGTATTGTTCCCTGGTCAGAACCTCTAAAAAGATAGAAGGTATAATTCAGGATAGAAGTCAAGTTTGAAATAAAGGGAATTCTTGGAGTTCCCATCGTGGCTCAGTGGTTAATGAACATGACTAGTATCCATGAGGATGCAGGTTCAATCCCTGGCCTTGTTCAGTGGCTGTGAGCTATAGTATAGGTCTCAGAGGCGGCTTGGATACCACATTGCTGTAGCTGTGGCCAGCAGCTACAGCTCCTGTTTGATCCCTAGCCTGGAAACCTCATATGCTGTGAGTGTGGCCCTAAAAAGACAAAAATAAATAAATAAATAATAATTAATTAAGGGAATTCTCTGATGAGTTAAGGTTGAAAGGAAGGTGTGTATGTAGTAGGAAGAAAATATGCTCAAGCAAGGCCTGTGCAGCTGTTATTAGTGGGATGAAGATTAAAGTACAGAAAAAGCTGACAATTTCAAAATTAACCAAGGACAAGAAATAAAATTTTAGGCTATATTTAGAATATTATAGGTTCACTGTTTTAGGAAGACTGAATAATATTAACAGATGAACAAAGAAAGCAAAGAACTTCTGTTTTGCTTCCCATTTCTGAATCAAATTGATGTTTATACAGGAAAGATATAGAATAAATACGGATAAAATGAAACTACATCTTTTGATAGGTGAAGAATAAGAGTTTGTCCCTGAATTCATTAAATGTATCCAGTTCTCTAATCAAGAAAAATTCTGCATTAAGAAATCATACCTTCACTTCATAGAGTGCTTTGTAGTTTGTAAAGTGATTTTGAATACTTAATTCTATTCTATAATTTAAATGACCCATGGTGACTAACTGAACATGCATATTATACTACTTTATAGTGAAATAAGTAAAGACTCAAAAAATGAACTTCTCGAGGCCACGGTTTTAGTAAACAAGCCAGAAGAGTTTAGTACTGGAAAAAATGGAGATGAGAAAGAGCATGTGATGTGAAATTTTCAAAAAGTAAACCTTGGAAATCATAACAGTAAGATTGATATCAGTGATTTTCAAAAATATAAAATAAGTTATTTTGTACGTACTGTGGAAGCAGTTAAAAAGGGAGTGATCCTGTATTATGCATGATTTTGCTAATGGTAAAAGTTACCAAAATAATTGCCTTTACCTTTCGATACAAAATGATCAGATATCTTATTTGAATAATTGTCATGCTTTCTCTCCTTTTGTAACTAAAATGGGAAATTTGCACTAATCTTTATTTGGAGCGTGGAGATTTGTGACATACCACAGAACTCTGTACTTGAGTCTGTCGTGTTTTACACTCTTATCTGTAACCTAGATAGAAATACAATGCCCAGACAGAAATAACTCTTCTCTTAATAGCAGAATACAGAGAATACTTGCTTTGCACAGTTCCGATGTGCACAAATTTCAGTTACTATGGTTTTGGTAAATAGCATTAGAACAATTCAACTTTCTGTTACCACAATCTATGGATGGTGACTAGCTGCATAAAAAACACATTTTTCCAGTAGCTGTTCAGTCTACAAATCACTAAGCAAATAATAGATACCCATCTTGATCAGTAACCAATTCTACTAATTTTTTCAAAGTTAGTCAGTGATCTGATTCTGTCATTCAGGTCAAATCCAGACAGCAAATTGTGTAGTTGCCTTGCCTTCTTGTCCTCTAGTGATAAATCTACGTGCCATTTTATAAAATGAATAATCAAATGTGGGAATTGGCCAACAAAGGTGAAAGTGCACCAAATATATGAAAAATGATTATGCTGTAAGTGAAATTTGAATTAAACCTAAATGGAGTTCTAGAAGAAATAATTGACCGTGGAAACGTTGACACACTTCTGCCGTTTGAGAGACTGTAGATATGCAGCCCCAGAAACTTAGTGAAGGGGGATTTACAGACATAATTGAGGAAAGTGATACAAAGGATGACAATGTCCCAAAAGAAGTAATGCTGACAAAAAATTTCACTTTTAAAAGAACTCTCAGAGATAATTCATCACATTGAAAGATAAAGTGTCTGAGGCTGATTCAAAATTAGACAGAAGTATGACAGTCTGCAAGATATAGTAAGATATTGATTCAGTATCATAAATAATATAATGAGGATGCGAATGCAACTCAAATTAATATTTTTATCAATAACAATAACCATTATTCTCAATGTTTCTAATGTTTTAAGTTACCATGTACTAAATAAATATTAATTTCACCATCTTTCATTTTTTACATTTAAATATGTCAGTAATAGAGTTTTTAATGTTTTGGTAAAGAAGTTGGTAAAGGTTATGAGATAATTGTGGTTTTCCTCATTCATTATTAAGAACACTGTACGGTTTTATGATGCACAGTCATTTCTATAGTCCCACACTATCATGCAAAGACTTCCCGTAATTTCAAAAGACCTAAACCGTGGGCTGCCAAAAAATTTTTAATGGAATTTAAGACAGATAGGCATAAAGTTATGTATTTAGAGTCATGGGTGAGCACAAATTTAATATGAGCAAATAGAGTGACTTTTTTTGTTAAAAAAAAGTGAGATGGTTGGGATTATAATAACAGGCCTAGAATAATTTTTTCATTACCATCTGCACTTGTCAGACACCGCAGCAACTAAATATTCAGTTCTGGGCTCCATATTTTAGATAAGTCTTACAAGGGAAATAAAATTACTTCATGTTAATTACAGTTGAGGAAACTGGGAAAATGAGGTGAACCTAATTAAAAATTACTGATACAAATGAAGTGGGAGTAAATTTAGGCTATGGAACTCCAAAGAGCAAACTAAGAGGCTAGCAGGGGACTTTTCAAAGAGGCACACTTCACATTGTTAAGAAATTCTTTTTCATATTTTCTTCCCTTCAAATGGAATCAGAGCAGTGGAATCATATTGCTATGCTGCTGAGATTTTTTTAAAAAATAAATTAACTACCTACTAATAGGGATAGGATTAGTATCCCTAATACTAATACTAAAGATAGTATGCCTTCCAGAGATTTGAGCTGGAAGGTAATCCCAAAGGCCCCTTTCAAGTATAAAAGAGTATAATTCTAGAATGTTGTTTACTAAAATCTGTAATGGATTATTGTTATTATACTTTATGTGCTATTGATTAAGAGGTACTTGGATCCTGATGCAGCATGAAGTATTGGCAAGATAAATAGATCTCTGTCAGAAACACCAGAGTTAAAAATCCCTGTTCAGAAACTGTGTACCCTTGGGCAAGTTAAGCTTCCCCTTTGCCAACCATAAAATGGAAATAATACCTGTTTACACTTGTTTTCTAAGGACTGCAAGTAATATACCTTCCTGGCATTTGTAAATCTTAACTGCTATTGTCTTGAAAAAACACAACAAAAACAGCAGTAAAGGTGGATTTGGGGGAAGAGGAGAATTTTTTAAAATACTGAAAATGATCATTTATTAATTTTTTCTTTTCCATATTGCCGAAATGTTTGTCTTTAGTAGGTGTGAAATATGCATGAGACACCTTGATAATATCTTTATAAGAATTAAAAGTACAAAACATAGTGGCAGGAGTACAATGACTAGTCAAAATAACACATTTTGGGTAAGCCAAAATAACATTAGCATGAGTAAAACTTTTTAAAACAAGTTTAAAATTGAAGGTTTAAACATTCTTTTGGGGATTAGTAGATGCAAACTATTACATTTAGAATGGATAGACAATAAGGTCCTGCTGTATAGCACAGGGAACTATATTCAGTCTCCTGGAATAGACCATGCTGGAAAATAATATATTAATATGTATGACTGAGTCACTTTGCAGTACAGCAGAAATTGGTATAACATTGTAAATCAACTATAAGTCAACCAAACTTTAAAAAAGAAAAAACGACATTTTTAACCAAAGTTTTGTAACAAAAAGACTATTGAGCTGATGATGAACATTATTTTAAAATTAATTATAAGTCAAATTATTTTTATTTTGAACATTTTTTATATCGTAAAGAATACATTTTATTTATATTAAGGTCGCTTTTCTTACAAAATTATAAATTACATCATTCACTGAAAGTTAAATGGAAAATCTAGACAGGGAGTTCCCTTCGTGGCTCAGTGGTTAACAAATCCGACTAAGAACCACGAGGCTGCGGGTTCGATCCCTGGCCTTACTCAGTGGGTTAAGGATCCGGCGTTGCCGTGAGCTGTGGTGTAGGCTGCAGACACGGCGCGGATCCCGCGTTGCTGTGGCTGTGGTGAAGGCCGGCGGCTACAGCTCCTGTTAGACCCCTAGCCTGGGAACCTCCATATGCCGCGGGTGTGGCACTACATAAAGGCAAAAAGACAAAAAGACCAAAAAAAAAATCTAGACAAAAGAATAAAGTAGTCATTAGGCAAAACTTGATGAAAGAACTAACATATGTACTGAAAGTATGTATTAATCACAATTGGGAACTGAGATAGAAAATTCGAGAACCTAGAAATTTCTCAACTAGGCATTTCCATCAGGTAAACATCTCTGTTGTGGAAATGGATACATCAGCTTAACAAGCCTGACACTGTTAGTTTCAGTAATGTAATAAAATCCTCTTGTTTTGAGTCGGAGCTCACCAGTTATCCCCTTGTAGCTTATCAGCTGGTTAGGACCACAGGAATGTCTGCTCATGATAGATATCCTGCAAAGTAATCCATAGCCACAGAAATCAAAGAAGAAAAATAAATAAAAGGAATCCAGATTGGAAAGGAAGAAATAACTGTCACTGTTTGCAGATAACATGACACTATACATAGAAAATTGTAAAATGGTACCAGAAACTACTAGAGCTCATCAATGAATTTGGTAAAGTTACAGGATACAAAATCAGTGTACAAAAGGCTGTTGCACTTCTTTTTTTATTATTGAAGTATAGTTGATTTACAGTGTTGTGCCAATTTCTGCTCTATGGCAAAGTGACCTGTAAGCATTCTTTTTCTCATGATATATTCCATCATGTTCTATTGTTCACACTAACAATGAACGATCAGAAAAAGAAATTAAGGAAACAGTCCCATTTACCACTGCATCAAAATGATAAAATGCTTTGGAATAAACCCATCTAAGGAGTTAAAAGACTTGTACTCGGAGAATATCTGGTTTTCTGCATCATTCTCAGTGAGCTTGGTATGACGAAGCAGTCCTTATGAAACAGAATTTTCGGTATATTGGCAAAATTAAGTTTTTGATTTTTCAAAGATGAGAGTCAGCCCTGGACTGTGGTAGAATCACCAAGGTAATGTCCAACCCATGGTATTTCTTAAGAGTTCTTCAAATCTTTCCCTGGCTACTCTCTGACCTTAGGACTTGATCAATTTCTTTGAAACATCTGAGTCATGTCAGATTTTTCTTCAATAAAATTAGTAGCTTAAATTAAGTAATTTATAATATTCTCAGAAGAAACATGAAGACTAATTTTTACTTCGAAGAGCTTAAACCACAGAATTTTAATCTGTAGGTATAAACTACAAACATAACTAATCAAAAGATATTTTTATAATAGCTAATACAAATTAGTATTCTGCATTTTAATTATTTAAGTGCTAAAGCATACCCTGTTTCATAAGACTTTCTAGATACAGAGTATGATGGTTTGGGCCTGACGAAGAAATACAGTGCAGGAGGAAGGAATTATCAAATGGAGTATTCATAAGAATTTCTATATCAATTCCTAGGTATCACTTTTAACGATTATGAATCAGAGGGGTATTGGTTTTCTACTACTGCTATAACAAATTACCCCAAATTTAGCAATTTTCAATAGCACAAATTTATTGTTGTCTCATAATTCTGTAGATGAAAGCTCTGACTCCTCACCTGTTTTCTTCTACTTAGGTTATCACAAGACTGGATCTTATCTCTATAGCTCTAGTAGAAACCCACTTTCAGACTCATTCAGATTCTTGGCAGAATTCATTTCCATGTTTCTATAGGATCAAGTCCCTCTTTCCTTGCTGGCTTTTGGCTGGGGTTGTTCTCAGAGTCTAGAAATATCCTTTATTACCTGGCTCATGGCTTTCATCTTCTCCAGCAACAGCAATGGAAGTTCCAGTCCTTCTTCTGCGTCTTATTTCTTTGATCTTCCTTTTTGACTCAACTCTCCAGCCCTTACCTGAAAAATGTCTTTCTGTATATGATTGGATTGCTCCCACCTAGATAATCTCCCTATTTTAGGATCTGTAACCCTAATTACATGCAAAATCCCTATTGCCATGCAATGGAACATATTCATGGGTTTCATGAATCAGGGCGTGGGCATTTTGGAAGAGCTCTTATTCAATTTACCATAGTAAGTGGCTGTAACTTTACACTTTGAGATGTGCTGGTATAGAGACATAAGACTTTGGAACTAAATTTCCAAACATGGTAGAAGATATACAGATTCAATATTAAGTGAGTGAGAGGGATATGAAATGAAAAAGATCAGATATTGCATGGAACTAATAAACAAAGAGTATACATTACACTAAGCAAAAGCAGTGGCATTTCTTTCTTAAACACTTAGAGAAGACTTGACTTTATTTAGGATCTATTTATTTTAACCTGGTTGAGAAGAACACTTTACATAGTTCAATATGTGAAAATTTTTTTTTCAGTGTGCTAACATCTATATTTGACTCAGGCATTATTTCAGAGCCTATTTGATTATTAGTGTTTGTAAAATTCCTAATAGAAATTGTTTCTACTCAGCCCTATGATTTGATTGAGTTGACTTTCAGTGATTTTTTTTAATAATAATAACAGTATCTTTATGATTCGATTCCTAACCTTTAAAGAATTTTTTTAAATTTGTATAAAATTCACCTTTTTTGGTGAGAAGTTATATAAATATGACAAATGCATAGATTAGTGTAACAATTATGATACTGAACCATTCCATCACCAAAAAGCAAAACCAACAAAAAAAAACATATGCCTCTTTTTTGCAATCAACTTTTATGCCCAGTCTTAACTCCTGGCAACCTTTATCCCTATAGTTCTTTCCTTTCCAGGAATTCATATAAATATAACCATATAGTGTGTGGTCTTTTGAGTCTATCTTCTTTCACTTAGCATAACACATTTGGGATCCATCCAGGTTGCTGCATTTATCAGTAGTTTGTTCTTGTTTATAATTCCTAAACTTTTGAATGAAATCGGTTCTAAATTAGAATCTAATTATTTTTCATAATTAGTCTACCCACAATGGTTTCTATTCATTAGACACATTCAGGAATTTTTCTTGTCATAATGCTAAAATTCTGGGGTTTTTGTTTTTGTTTCTCTTTTTAAGTTTTTGTGTGTCTCATATACAGAACTTATTCTGAAGTAAACATGGATTTATCAATCAATGTGTTTGAATAGCCTGTAGTTTTGAAAGTCTGCTTAATGGAACTTTTAATATTGAACAGGCAGGTGAACATTGCTTTATTTTGAAGATAAGAACTTGACTTAAAGATTTGGTTACCTCTCAACAGTCCAAAACAATGGAGTCATAGATAGTCCAAAAACAGTTTATTTGGGTTGATACCTTGTATGTGAATTTTTATCATGTGATAATTAACGTTTTTCTCATGCTAACATTAAAGTCATTTTAAATTCCTGAATTTGCAACAGTCGGTGGTAGGACAGAGGCAGCTGAGAAGCATATAGAATGGTAGGAAGAAACTAGTTTAAATTTTATGCTTCTGTAGATATTCAGCAGAGTGGATAAGCTCCATTAAGATAATTGAGATTTCAGCAGATGTGAATTTGTACTCATTAGAATTCATGATTCCAAGCTGGACATAATGCAAGTAAATAACTCTTGAGCAGGAAACTGGAATGTTGATCTTTTCTATCTTTAAATATAAGCATATCAGCTAAACTTCCATAGTTAAAAACAGACAGCTCCATAAGTCAGTTTTGCAGCTAAAATAATAATTAATCTTTATTTATTTATTTATTTATTTATTTTGCTTTTTTTAGGGCCACACCTGTGGCATATGGAGGTTCCCAGGCTAGGGGTCCAATCCAAGCTGTAGCCGCCGGCCTACAGCCACACCACAGCAATGTGGGATCCGAGCCCAGTCTGCAACCTACACCACAGCTCATGGCAACACTGGATCATTAACCCACTGAGCAAGGCCAGGGATCAAACCCACAACCTCATGATTCCTAGTCTGATTAGTTAGCCACTGCACTACAATGGGACCTCCCTAAACATTAATCTTTAAATAAGGGATTGTTCATTGTATACTTTGCTGGGGATTATATAGTGCTCTTCATGCACTATCTCAGAGTGTTTTACTAAGCAGTGAAGTATTTTGGAATTGTGTGATGAATATGAAACTCACAGAACTGCAGCAAAAGCTGATGTACTAAGAACTATTTGTTAAATCAGAAATCTGCCACCCATGTTTGATACTAGACATGTAGGAATCAGTTGGAGAACAAAACATGTTATTTTCCAACAAGCATGAAGAGAAATTTCCAAAGAGGAATCTTAGCATAAAGAAGTTTGTCTGTGAATGAAAATCCTCTAAGGGTTTAAAAAGACATGCATCAGAATTTTATGGTACAGGATAAAACTTAGGATGTTTAGCTATGTTACCAAAGAGGCTTAGAAGCTTCTGGTAGAAACCAGACAATGGGACTGAAGGGTTGAGAATTAGTACTATGTGTTGATTGCCATCAGCCTCATAAAGGTTGTGGGAGAGGGTTCTCTATAAAGCTTCCCTGACCCCCTCAGATGGCTGCTCTGTCCTACAACATTTTTTAAATAATTTCTTTTCTAGCATCATTATTCTTTTTTTATAATTTTTATTTTTTCCATTATAGCTGGTCTATAAGGTTCTGTCAATTTTCTACTGAACAGCAAGGTAACCCAGTCACACATACATATATACATTCTTTTTTCGTACATGATCATGCTCCATCATGAGTGACTAGATATAGTTCCCAGTGCTATACAAAAGGATCTCTGCTTATCCATTACAGAAGCAATAGTTTGCATCTATTAATTCCAAATTCCCAGTCCATCCCAGTCTCTCCCACTCCCCCTTGGCAAGCACAAGTCTGTTTTCCATGTCCATGAGTTTCTTTTCAGAGGAAAAGTTCATTTATGCCATATATTAGATTCCAGATATGTGATATCCTATGGTATTTGTCTTTCTCATTCTGACTTACTTCATTTAGTATGAGAGTCTCTAGTTCCATCCATGTTACTGCAGATGGCATTATTTTGTTCATTTTCATGGCTGAGTAGTATTCCATTGTGTATATATACCACATCTTCTTAATCCATTCATCTGTCGATGGACATTTAGATTGTTTCCATGTCTTGGCTACTGTGAATAGTGCTGCAGTGAACATACAGGTGTATGTGTCTTTTTCAAGGAAAGTTTTGTCTGGATATATGCCGAAGAGTGGAATTGCTGAGTTATATGGTAATTCTATATTTAGTTTTCTGAGGTACCTCCATACTGTTTTCTATAGAGGGAGGTCATACCAATTTACATTTGCACCAATACTGCAGGAGGGTTCCCTTTTTGCCACACCCTCTCCAGCATTTGTTATTTGTGGACTTATTAATAAGTCCACTTATTTGTGGACTTATTATTCTGACTGGTGTGAGGTGGTATCTCATGGTAATTTTGATTTGCATTTCTCTAATAATCAGTAATGTTGAGCATTTTTTCATGTGCCCATTAGCCATCTGTATATCTTCTTTGGAGAAATTTCTGTTCGGGTCTTTTGCCCATTTTTCAATTGGGTTATTGGCTTTTTTTGCTGTTGATATTAGAGGAGAAGCTTTCAGTTTTTCACCATTGAGTATGATGTTAGCTGTAGGCATGTCATATATGACCTTTATTGTGTTGAGGTATTTTCTTGCTAATATTAAGAAATTTATTGCAAAGAGTTTACTTACTTAATTATGGGAACTGGCTAGATAAGTCTAAAATTTACAGGACAAACCACAAAAGGGCAAGCTGGATCTCTCAGGCACAGGCTGAAAATGCTGTCCACAGAGGAGTATCTTCCTTTCTAGAGAATCCTCAGGATGGCTATTTTGACCTTTCAACTGATTGCAAAGAGAGTCAGATTGTCTAGGAGAGTTTTCCTTACTTGAAAATCAGCTGATTATGGACTTTAATCCCATCTACAAAATACCCTATAGGAACACGTATATTAGAATTTGATTGAATAATAGGATTATAACCCAGTCAAGTTGACACAGTCTTTCTCTCTCTCATAATTAATCCAACTAAACACCTTTACATTGACTAGGTATTCATGTTCCATCTTACTTACAAGTATCAATTCTTTAAATTATCACTGAGATATAGTACCTTTCAGATGGGGTGAGGGAGATACTTTGTTTCTGTATGGGAAGAATATTTATAGAAATCAGTTTTAAAAAAGTAATAAATTTAACACAAATTTAATTTTTAAATAATCTATTAATTGTTTGAGTTGTCAAAATGATACAGAGGTCAGCAGGAGGAGTAAATGTATTCTGAGTATTATGGATGGAAAGGAGAGGTGGAAGGAAAAAAGAAATGACTAAACTCAGTGGAATAAAAGACTTAAACATTGCTTAAAATTTGCTTAGTGGAATAAAAGACTTAAAATTTGCTTATTTAGTTATTGACTCTGTCAATAATTAAATAAATTTTTCTTACGGAAACAGTCAAATATATAGGCAAATATTTAGCTTACATATATTAATTGTAATTTTATTTGTAAGGCAAAATAACTTGTCAGTCTTATATTTTTAAAACATCAAATCAGATTAAATGAATTTTGGTACATGAGAAAATACGTAACCATTAAAATCATGTTGTAGGAAATATTTATGACATATAAATGTATTTAAAATGATTAGAACATTAACAAAAGTAAAGTATAATGCAAAAATACATACCATAATTCCATTATAAGAAATGTGTGTGTGTGTATATATACATGTATGTATGTGTATTTGTGTGTATATATGTATTTCCATTACTGTTATAAATAATATGATTTCGATCCTGAGAAAAACATCAAAAATTTTTAAAACCTATTTCAAAATTGAAATTAAATGGATGTTATTAAAAAGTTTCTTATTTGTAACATATTTCCTGTAAGATTTTGATAAGAAAAATAAATTTACAATAGCTAGTAAACATTTACCTGGAAAAAAATTAATATTGAGCATATAACCACCAGGACTGACTTTAGCAGAGGTCTCCTCACTTTTATCAGTGTTAGATCTCATACTTAGGAAAAACAAAGCTATAAGCTGCACAGACCACCTAGTTCTCAATCCTCAATCATGTCTTAGTGTAAATGTATTCCCCAAACAACTGATGATATTAAATCCAACTCGTTTGGCTAAATACCTGTCCTTGAGAACTCACTGGAAAGAATAATTAAATTCTCAGGTTTTAACAGTCGTCATCTTAAAAATAAAAATCACAAAAGAAGACAATAGTTATCTCTAGGTGGTAGTTATTTTATTCTGTTTTGCTGCTATCCATTTTCTAAATGTTAAACAGTTAACAGTATACTTCTTCTGTAAAGAAAAATATTAATTTTAAAATCGTGTATAATTAATGAAGAAACTTTTCTTTGTCAGATATTAAATATATCCTAAAACTTCAATAATTAATACTGTAGCAGGAAAAGAAATTAAAGATCAGTGCAACCAAATAAAAAGTCAAGATTTAATATATGATAAAAAGGCATTTTGTCTCAGTAGGAAAATGATAGGCATTAAAAATTTTGTTCAAAAAATGAGTAAACTTTTTTTATAAAATGAAATAAAATTAGATCCCTGTTTATCTCTTCACATCATACCAAAAGGATGTTTTGATGGATTATATTTTTTGGGGAAAAAGAACAGACCACAAAGAACTAGTCAAAAAAAAAAATACCTATGACTACAATGCTAGAGTGGAAATACCTTTCTTAAAGAAACATATAAAGTTCGAAGGAAAATCTCTATCAATTTGACTACACAGAAGAGTAGACTTACAAATTATTTGATAAACATAATTTTAAGTCAAACCACAATCCAGAGAAAATATTTAAGTATATTATTAATAAACTACTATTATGAATCATTATTAATTTTTAAAAAGATGAATATGGAGAAGTTCCAAAAATATATAAATGACTATTAATAATATATTTATTTGTTTCACTGGACTGACAATAAATGAATAAAAGCTAAATGAATGAAAACAATAACAGTATTTTTGCATGTTACACTGACCAAGAGATATATAATCTCTACTTTTTTCTGCCTCTTTCTTTGTCCCTCTGTTATAAGATATCTTAGTATTGTGAGAGTGAAGTGAAACAGAAACTCTTTTATACTGTTGCTCTAAGTTTAATTAGTATGCCGTATTTCTACAGGGCACTTTGCTTATGGTTATCAAAAGGCTTAGGACTTTGCTTTACCTTTGCCCACACAATTCTACTTCTGTGGTTTAGCCTAGGATAATTATCATAATGGAGCACAAATAAGCCTAAATTTTAAAAAATTTGTAGCCACTAATAATTTCTAATCAAAAATTTCAATAAATTGTGATGCAAAACAAATGGAATAACATACAACCATCCAGAATGGTTAAGTTTTTTATTAAAAGTGAAAGAGGATTATAAAATCGCATATATAGTATAACATCCTTGTAAAAAATGTTTATACACGTATATGTGAAGAGAAAGTGTGAGTGGTCATATTCACAAATATTTATAGTTGTTAATTCATAAAATTAATTTTTTGTTTTTGCCTAACCGTATTTTCTAAATTTTCTGATTTTAATATATGTATTTTCTTTTGATGAGAGGTTTTTTTTTTTTCATTTTAGGGCCACACCCACTGCATATGGAGGTTCCCAGACTAGGGGTCCTAGGCCACAGCCATAGCAATGCCAGATCCCAGCCGCGTCTGTGACCTACACCACAGCTCCTGGCAACGCCAGATCCTTAACCCACTGAGCAAGGCCAGGGATTGAACCTACATACTCATGGATACCAGTCAGATTCATTTCTGCTGAGCCACAATGGGAACTTCTGATAAGGGATTTTTAAATGTTATTGAAAACACTGAATTTCAGTGGAATTTGATATTATTTTCTCTAAAGATAAATGTTAACCTTATAGGTGATCTAAGATTTCTAAGAATGTCCTTTGGTAGGCTTTTTTTCATTTTCTTGCTTTTCACCCTAGAACTTTATATTATGCTCAATTTTATTATTCTTTAGGGGAACATATAAAAACATTTTATTTTGCTCTCCTCCAAAAATTGAACTCCATATACGGACACTTCATATAGATTTCTAAAATAACTTTCCACAAAACAGCACTAGTTTTACCTTTTAAATAATTAAAATTGTTAAAAGAAAATGTGCATTTAAATGAATTTAATGTTCGAATTGTTATTTGTCTAACTATTCTCCCTTCACAGACTTATCTGATATGCTGATATACCCTTTGGAAACTCAGAGAAAAGAACTTTTTAAATGTTAAATTCTTTACTGAAATGGGAAAACAAACATGATTATTTAGAAGTCAGCAGCTTTTTTCACAGCATTGCACAAAACTGCAAGAGAAGTATAATTATCCTCCTCTCTCCCCTCCACTGGGTACATCCTAGGTCTGGGGTCTCAAGGATAGATAAGTCTTTGTCTTCTAGACAGATATTGAGCTATCTTGATTGCGGTGTATATCAAATATATTTTCCAGTTTATTTATTATTTTTATTTTTTCCATTTGGTTGCTTTACAATGTCCTGTCAATTTCTACTGAACCGCAAAGTGAGCCAGTCTCTCTCTTTCTCTCTCTCTCTCTCTCTCTCTCACACACACACACACACACACACACACACATATACATATACACATTCTGTTTCTCACATTATCCTCCATCATGTTCCATCACAATGACTGGATACAGTTCCCCGTCCTATATAGCAAGACCTCATTGCCCATCCTATCCAAATGCAGTAGCTTGCATCTACTAACCCCAGACTCCCAGTCCATCCCACTCCCTCCTCCTCCCCCTTGGCAACCATAAGTCTATTCTCCAAGTCCATGAATTTCTTTTCTGTGGAAACGTTCATTTGTGCCATGAATTAGATTCCAGATATAAATGAAGTCACATGGTATTTGTCTTTCTCTTTCTGACTAACTTCACTTAGTATGAGAGTCTTTAGTTCCATCCATGTTGCTGTAAATGGCCAACAAGCACGTGAAAAAAATGCTCAACATCATTGATTATTAGGGAAATGCAAATCAAAGCTACCATGGCATACCAACTAACACCTGTCAGAGTGGCCATCATTAACAAGTTAACAAATGACAAATGCTGGAGAGGGTATGGAGAAAGGGGAGCCCTGCTACACTGTTGGTGAGAATGTAACTGGGTACAACTGCTATGGAAAAGAATACAGAGATACCTCAGAAAACTAAATATAGAACTACCATATGGTCGAGCAATCCTACTCTTGGGCATATATCTGGACAAAATTTTAATTGAAAAAGATACATGCACCTGTATGTTCATTGTAGCACTATTCACATTAGCCAAGACATGGAACCAACCTAAATGTCCATCGACAGATGAATGGATTAAGGAGATATATTATATATACGCAATGGGGTACTACTCAGCCATAAAAAAAGAACAAAATAATATCCAGGTATTTTTGACTGGCTCAAACCATCATGACAGCATTTGGAACAGTATTTTAAAATTAGTTTTAGAAATTTAAGGAGGAATGAAGATTAGTATTACAGTCCCAAATTAGGGTTTACTTTGGTTGCTTAACTAATTTCTCAGCATTCTGAAGTTTTCCTCTCATCCTTCTCTGACTCAACCACTCCACTACCCAAACTGAGCTTTTATTAATAATTTTTACTTCAGTCCTAACAACAGCAAAAATAAAAAGAAGTAACAGTGATGTGGTTAATTACACAGTATAAATGTGTTCATTGCTTTATGTGTTGTGCCAGTTAGGATTAGTTTGGACTGTGAGTAACAGGAGAGGCAAAAATAACAGTAACCTAAATATAATTTTCTCTCATATCAGAGAAACAGTTTAGGTTTGATAGGGTCACCACCAAGTTTTCAGGAACACTAGCTACCTTTCTTGTGCAGCTCCATTTTCTTTAGCATAGTCCTTCCAACTCACATTCCAAGGGAGCTGCTTAAACTCCAGCTGTTACACCCACATTCCAACATTCCTGCCAGCAGGAAGGAGGAAGGAAAGGAGACATAAAAGATGCAGTTTAGCCATTTGGGGGGAGGTTTCCTGAAAGTAGAGATATTCCATTTCTTCTTATTTTAGATGTCCAAAATCCTAGAAAACATAATAATTCTTAGTGTATATTCAAGAGTTCTTTGTAAGTAGATAAAAATTGAGATTTTTACTAAGTGATTACTGGTGCAACTGGCTCCCATAGTCAGTAATACCCTTGGCTTCACAACAGCCCTTTAATGCAGGTATATCTTAGCTTGCTTTGCCTTTTATTATGGCCTGTAATCTAGTTCACTTGAGATTGGATTACTGTCCAGTTATACAAATTTCTGTGAATATTTTCTGTTTACCATAAGGAAGCAATTGAGACATAGTTATGGCAGCTTCTCTTTTTACTAGATTGTGACTTCGGGCAAGTTACTTGATATCTCTGTACTTCAATTTCCTTACCTATAGACCAGGGATCTACTGTGACATGGAGTGGGTGTGAGAATTCACTAAGTTAATACATATAAAAAATACCTGGCAAGTTGTAAGTCCTTAGTGAGAATTAGGTAATAACAATAAATATAATTATAAGCAAATTTATTTTAACAATACTTACTACTTTCAACTGTCTTTCCCATCTTTTAGATTACTTTGTGGTTTTATGGCTTTTATTCAGTCAGTATGAAGCAAAAAGAAAGTTCAGTACGTTGGAGGGCTATTGGAGAGATGATCAATAATCTTTTCATAAAATCCTCAGCAATATTTTTCCCTTAATTGATAAGTTTCTCTGAGATAATCGGATTGGATTTTCCATTGTTTGAGGCTATCTTAAATTTCTGGCTGTCAGGGAATTCTAAAATAATTCTGCTTGTTAGTGTAAGACACCTGAGACTCTTGAGAAAAGAGGAGCAGAAATGATACATGGACACAGTTGAGTTGCTTTATTTATTTAGGGTTTCCAGAGATAAAAAGATTTTGATGAATTATATCAGTAGTAATTCATCCTTTTGTTCAAGGAAGTCATGGATCACATGATTGTTAGATAATATCCAGGTCTCATTGGCTTCAGATTCCTGGAAACATTCTAACATTGGCAGGTCTAAATGTTTGTTCTTTGTACGAGTCAGAACTTGGGAGAAACCAGATAACATACTCAAAGGAATAATTTAGGACAGTTAAGTTAAAACACCCTTTATAATGGTGTGGCAGTGTTATGGCAGTGAATTCAAGATGGTGACAAGGCACCCAGAGACTAGAAGTAAAAGGAAGCTTTACGCAAGAGACTTAAAGGAACATAGCGTTGAGCAGAGGGAGTGATGGTCACAGCAGAGGAACTGCTTGAAGACACCAGGGCACATAAGCCAGGTGATGCTATGGATGCTGCAGAGGTCATCTCCTTTCTCCCTTCTCATGGTTTCTGTGTGATTGGTGTCTGGATTCCAGAACAAGCCATTGAGGAAACTAGGTCTAGATTGCCTCATTTACAAAACTTTAGGATTGGAACAGTTCAAAAATTCAATTAAAAAATTCCTTATAACTCCTTACCTAAAGAACATATCAGCCATGAGTTTTCTATATTAATAAACTTAGACAAAGCCAAACTTAGACAGCTTTACTTTGGGATAGATCAGAGGCAACTCTAAAAATTTTAGATTTTATATAAGTAAATTGTAGGTCACACATGTTGCAAAAAAACTGGAAAGAGAGAATAAAGTGCTAAGATTATGAATAGGAGGTAAGAAAAATTGCTTTAAAAACATCAGAGGTTGATGTCATGAAGCATGAAAAGAGATAAAGATAAGCCCAGCAAATACGGGCCATAGGAATCAGCCATTGTCAACTCCTGAGTGAAAATCAGAAATGCCTTGATTATTGGTATACAAGAGTAAAGAAAATAATTCCTAGTTTGTACACTGTCTGCAGCAATGCAAAATCTATTTATAAATAATTGGTTAAACTAGAGATTGGGAAGATCCTGAAAAGTTTCCAAGAAGTAATAAATTGTATATGGAAATTAATAGTACTAAATCCACAATTACTCATTTATGATATGTAAATAACATTTGTCTCTTTTTGTTATTGTTGTTGTTGCTATTGATTTATTTGGGGAGAGGTTAAAAAACCAAATCAACATTTTAAATATTTTCAATGTTTGCTTAGTCTTTCAATACTATTTTTCCCATAGGAAAAAAGTTTTTCAATGTCAAAATTATAGTAATATTGAAGAACTTTATCCTTGGAACTGATGGCAAGCTATAGTATATCTATGGCACATGTTCTGAAAATTAATACGTTTAGGAACTTCACAGGGTACACTGGTTAACAAATTGATCAAATAAGCCCCGACTGTATCCAAACCCCAGTCACTTAACTAACAAAAATTACTGCCTAGATGAATTTCATAAAAGTTTAAAATCTGACTTTTTTTCTTATTACTTATTTTTTTTTATTATTATTTTTTTTTTGGCCACACATGTGGCATGTGAAAGTTCCCAGGCCAGAGACTGATACCACACTACAGCAGAGACCCAAGCCCCTACTACAGTGACAGCATTGGTTCCTTAACTCACTGTGCCACAAGAGAACTCCTACCTTAATTAAAAAAAAAAAAAAAAAAAAGACTTCTAAAAAATCTAGAAAAATTATTTTTCTGGAACAGATATGTTCCTTTTTCTTCCGGTTAGCAATCTGTGCAATGTGCATCAAAAGCTAATAAAGAAATCAACTCAATAATATAGTTAACAACATGATCAGAAAACTGTGGCCCCTGAATTAAATGGCTTTCTGTTTTACTATAGCCCAAATGCTAACAGTATGGTTTTGCATTTTTAAATGCTTTAAAAATTCAAAAGAAGAATAATCCTTTGTAATGTAAAAATTATAAGATATTCAAACTTCTTTGTTCATAGATAAAGTTTTATTGGAACACAGCTCTGTGCACTCATTTATATACTGTCCATTACTGTTACAACAGCCAAGTTCAGCTGTTGCAAAAGAGACCATATGGCTCACCAAAATTTAAGCATTTATTATTTAGCCCTTGAGAGAAAAAGTTTGTTTACCTCTAGTTTACATGATGCTATTAGAGTACATTTTTATGAAGAAAGAGCAATATAAAAATATTTAAAACACAGTATTCCACTATCTTTCTATAATCTTTTAAACGGTACAAGTGTTTCCTTTTGTTTAGGCTGGCTTCAGAAATAATAGACAACAATGGATAAATTCTTGCTAATATCAACATTCTCCATTAGATGAACTATGGTACATCAAAAACATTTCTCTGAAAGAATTGTATTGTTTGGTGTGTCATTTCATAGACAACTGAGTTTTTTTAAAAGGGAAGATTGTTTTCTCCTTTTTGTTGGTGCAGTGGGAGAGTAACAAGCTTCAAGAGCAATTATCTTCCATAATGAGAAACTTGAGAGTCAGTATAATCAAAGCTGAAAGATCTTCAGCACTCTTAGAAGCAAGGATAAAAGTTAGTAAATATAGTCTACTGTGAATAAATGCTGAATAAGAGAGTCTGGGAAAAGGAGTTAATAAGAGAGAAAACATGTTAAACTTCAAAATGCTAAAAAACAGCAAAAAGGAAGATTTAAGAGTTTTATAAAGAGAAAAAAAGGCTCTTAAATCTTAATGCCAAAGTAGGACTGCAATGAAAAAGACAAAGTAGGTGCTGAGCTGTACACTCTTGTGAGAATAGTGTGTTATAAATCAAGGAAGTGGTTGTAACTTGTATGAGAGATGAAATCCATCCAGTATTTACTATAGTATCAGAATTTACCTTCAGTAAAATCTCATTGTGGTCAACAGATACCGCGGATATGACTTACTATGTATGTTTGGATTCTTTCTCAAATAGAGAAGAAAGTTTTCTTCTGTGACAGAAGGCTTAGAAACCCAAGTAAGACTTTGCTATCTGTCAGCTATAGTTTACTGTCTAACCACAGTAGATTTTAAACATAGGTCTCATGTGTTTAATTTTATTCTTTCATTTTTGTGTGCCTGTCTCATGAGCTGTGAATTCCGATTTACTTTTGCTCAAGTCTATAAAACCTTTAAGAAAATCTGTTCTAATATTCTACAGAATGTGTCATCAATCAAGGGATTATTACATTGTAAACTAGCTAAATGATAGTCCTCATGACCCATCTATTCCTAAATGGTCTAGGAGAAGTGTCACCACTCATTATTGCCACTTACAAACTATAGTGGGATACATATGGAGAGGCATTTTTGTAAAATTAAGTAAATTACAGCTGTAATTTCAAAAAAAGATGAATCCAGATAAATATTATTCAAGGAGAGAGGAATTATCTGTTATTAATAATAGAAAAGTGTTTATGACTATAGGTATTTTCTGTGCTATTATCTAATCATTTTTTTCGTAATTGAAAAAACCTGAATTAGTATGAATATGAAAAAACTTAGCTATGAATTTGTTCCTCTATAAATAAGATTAAATGATATAGTTTTCATAAAAAAACAAATGTAATTGATTATCAAAAGTTAGATCTGAATTTTATTCACTTGTAAGTCACATGAATATCCTTTAAATTCAATATTGATTATTATAAAAGCCATCATTAAATATTTATTAAATAGCCCATATCGTTATAACTTTATATTCATTATAAAATCTTGTTTAAACATTGCATATCCTTGCATGTGAAGTATTGAATCTCTGTTAATGGTAAATGGTAATCATAAGAACAACTTGAATAAATTTTTAAAATATCTTATTCTTTCATGAATGAAGCTACACACATCATTCCATATCTATCTATACAGATAAAAGGAAAGCAACTTTGTTCCGTTAATCCTCTAAAGATATCCCAGAACATGACTCTAAACCTGAATTATCTTTGATTTGAATACAACCATTTACTACTCTTGAATATTTGTTGAAACTTTCAGAAGATATTTTCTAATGATCTGTTCTCTCTTTGGAGAAATGATTCCTAAATCACTGATTCCTTGGAATTTAGTGAGTTTTTTCTTCTTCTTCTATTTATGGAGGGGATTGGGTAGAATATTTTTGATTGCTTTGAATTAATCTTATTTAAAAACACAGAAGAAATAAATTAAGCCTTTATATTTCCAGTAACTAGACTCCAAATACTTTAAAAATGCCCAGTTAAATATTGGGAAATTCAGCTAAGAATTAGTATTGAAATGTTCATAATTCTTAGATTCTTCCCTTTTGCTAGTAGCAGCCATGTAAACTCACTAATGGAATATTTTCTGTATTTACAAATGCATACTTTAACCTATTTATTAAAATGTTTCCAAATTATTCACAATTTGAAAATAGCATTTTAATCTAAATATTTTAAATTGGGAGGATCTTTTAATTTTTCTTACCAAATTGAAGAAACCAGTGTCATAGTGGGCAGAATGGGCTTGGAGCGTCCCCAAAGTCACATTGTTATGGAATTGTCATTTTTGACCAGTCTAGCAGCTTGCTGAAAAGTTACATTGACTTAGCTCAGAGCTTCCTCTCTCTCATCCCCAAGAAAATTGTTGAAAACAGTTGTTTAACATCCCCACCTACCTGAGGCGGTGTTACCATGTAGGGCTAATGAGAGGCTGGTCAAAAAACTTAAAAGGAAAAACTGTGGAATGAGTTGTCCATAGCAGGCTTTGAAAAGCTCCAACACATTCTGAGAATTTAGGAAACCACATACATATGAAGGACTGCTTACATGTCCAGGAAAGATGTGAATTTAAGCCTCTGTATGGCCAGGAAGTTAAGGCTAAGACTTATGTGTAAACTGCCTGCCAGAGTTTTGAAGATGTGCCCCAGCATACACAGAGAACCTCTTAGGAAAGAGTGGATAATGTATTGGCTCAAAGAATTTAAGGACAGTCTGGGAGGTGGGGGGAAGCACTGTGGGTTTGGGATACAAATCTGTAAAATTGACTTGTGATGATTTATATACACCTATAATTGAAATAAAATCCATTAAGAAAAAAAAAAGAATTTAAGGAAATCTCTGTCAAATTATTGGTTGATCAATAAGATAACTGATCAGAGATTTCAGTGACTACAAACAACAAAGAATATAGACTTTAAAAATGTTAAAGAATGAGTCAAGGAAAGTCACTAAATAAACAAACAACAAAAATAAAAAGTCGTCTCTGGGAAGAGGGTAATCTTTTTTTTCATATTTTGCCACATTGTTTTATTTAAAATGTCTAGATTAAATTTTGAAGCATGACAAGAAACAAGAAAGTATGGCCCATATACAAGGGAAAAAAAGTAATCAATAGCAATTCTTCCAAAGGAAGCTCAGATATTAGACTTGGGCTTTAAACTAGCTATTAGACATATATTCAAATAACTGAACAAAACTGCTTCTAATGAGTTAAAGGAAAGAATGAGAATAGTGTCTCACCAAAAACAGAAAAGCGGTAACAATTATATGAATTATAGAAATGAGTGAAATAGAAATTTTGGAGTTGAAAAGTACAATAATAAAAATTAAAAATTTTCTGGCTCAACAGTTGAACTAACAGAGGAATCAGTTAAAGACAGTTTTATTGAGATTATCTAGTATGAGTAACAGAAAGAAAAAAATGAAGAAAAATAAAGTCTTATAGAACTGTGAAAAACCATCACGGCCATTAGCATACCTATAAGAGGAAGTCTTAGAGGAGAGAGAAAGATATGGAAAGGATACTTGAATAAATAATGGCTGGAAAATTCCCAAATGGGATGAAAAACACTAATAAGAATAAAAAGAATAACAAGAAGCTCAATTAACTCCAACAAAATTCCAACTCAGGCTGGGGTGGTAAGACGGAGAGAGAAGTCAACAGATTTGAGAGATATTAAAAGGACTTTTGATTCGTTAAATACTTAGTATAAAGGAAGAACAGTTTTAAGAAATGACTCCATAGTGCTTTGTACCTACTTAGGTAATAATTATGTGTTTTGATTTTTGTGAATTCCTTACCCTGCACTTACCTTATAAGATCCTTGAAAGTAGGTAGAGTCTAATTTATTTCCTTTTTTTTTTTTTGTCTTTTTGCCTTATCTAGGGCCGCACTCGCTGCATATGGAGGTTCCCAGGCTAGGGGTCTAACAGGAGTTGTAGCTGCCGGCCTTCCCCACAGCCACAGCAACGCGGGATCCAAGCCGCGTCTGCAACCTACACCACAGCTCACGGCAACGCCGGATCCTTAACCCACTGAGCAAGGCCAGGGATGGAACCCGCAACCTCATGGTTCCTAGTTGGATTCGTTAACCACTGAGCCACGACGGGAACCCCAAATTTATCTTTCCTATGTGTTAAATTATATTGCACACAGAAGACATTTTATACACATTTGATATACTGGAAAACAAAAGTAAAGTTCAAGACATAATCCACAACCAATAATTTATATGCTTCTAGCAGATGTTATTACAGATTGAAATAAAACTAAGCAATTATTTACTTGGTTGTTAGGCCGCTGCAGAGGCCAGTGATGGGATATGCAGAATATACATAATTTGTTAACCTTGTTCAACTACCCAGTGAGCTGCCCTGCATACTTTAACTCTCTTTAGTTTTATTGCTCCCTGGAGAAATATTTTTATTGATTGCGTATTTTGCATTGTCAAAAAACGAATTTCGTTAATGCTGAGGTTATTTTATGATATCAATATAAATTTGAATGCATAAAGCCATTGATTCAGCATATGTGTCTAAACAGATGTTTCATATAATAAAGTGAACATTAAGGAAAGGTTACTGTGCACATTTGGAATGGTCAAATAGGTTAAGTAATTATGAGAAGAAAAAAAATAGATGCCTGAGACCTCATCTACAGCTACCATTAAATTGAGAAAACATGAACTCTCTTGGCAAATCGTTAGTGCTGACAGTCTATTACACACTTTTTCTTCCAACACATAATTATACAAGTATATCTCACTTTGTAAAAAGAAAAGGTGAAAACTTTTGATACCAATTATGTGAAATTTGTTTTACCTTTTTTTTTAATGAAACATGCATATGTGTATTCTCTACAATACGGATAGTGACTTTAGAACTAAAGCAGTCCAAATTCATAGTCAAGAAGCACTTCAATATGTCAGTTTCACTATGTCACTAGAATAATTTTTAAGACTGTTTCAGATCATTTGCACCTATGACAATTATTTTGGCCATCAGATTTTCTAGTTTCATGTCTAGACATCTGAGTATTTCAACCATTTGTTTCTTTCCAGGGTATTTTCCCCTTTGATTAAAAATTTTAAAATTAGAAATGGCCATTGCCACTTAAGACACTAATATATACTTTAAAGCATTAAAGTACTATTTTGACTTTTTTGGAAAAATGAAATAAAAAATTTTTTGGTCTTTTTTTTTTTTTTTTTGGCCTTATCTAGAGCTGCACCTGCCGCATATGGAGGTTCCCAGGCTAGGGGTCTAACAGGAGCTATAGCTACCGGCCTTCACTACAGCCACAGCAACGGGGGATCTGAGCCGCATCTGCAACCTACACCACAGCTTACGGCAACGCCAGATCCTTAACACATTGAGTAAGGGCCAGGATCAAACCCGCAACCTCATGGTTCCTAGTCAGATTCGTTAATCACTGAGCCATGACAGGAACTCCAAAATAAAACTTTTTTTAAAGGCTTTGTTTTCTAAGTTTATTTTCTTTTGAAAATATACATGAAGTAATTAGACCAGGAACCTTTAAAATTGACTTACAACATCTTATCTACCACTTTGTGAGGCTGTTTTAGCATCAATTGTATATAAATACAGCAGAGACAACATTAATAATGTATGATTAGCTGTTTTTCATGTTAGTACTTGGATGCATCCTTGTTATATATAATCAGGTAGTATTTTAAGCAAAGGGAATACTTGAGAAATCAGAGTTGCTAAGTTATTCTACATTATAAGCAGTTGAGGGATGAGGAAGGCTAATAGAGGGAAAAAAAGACAGGCTGAATTTGGGCAACCGGGAACTGAGATTGGTAGAAATGATTCAGGAAACAGTTATGTTAAGAAAATCAGAATCAGGAAGAAAAGAGCTAGGAAGATACTTGCTCTCCATTGAAAGTATTTATCTGTGAGATACTGAGTAAATAATTATAGTATTTTAATTATTTTTTTCCAGCATGAACAGTGATTCTCTGAATTTAACACCTCATTGAACTTGGGCCACTCAAGACCCTTGGATTTATTCAGATCAAACACACACACACACACACACACACACACACACACACACACACACACACACACACCTTTGCTAATATTCCTACTTAATTCATGATAAACACAAAAATTTGAAAATTGTGTTTATTGGTGTATTTTCTAGCACGCAGCAGCTAAGTTATAAAAATGGGTCTCAGTGGCCTCTAACAAAGATACTGTCATTTGAGCACATACTTACCTGGCCTCAATTATTTGGTCAATAGCACCTACTGTTACATGAGTTAAAATAAAAGCCAGTTGACCTAGGAAGATACCACGTGATTTTTAATGGAACAATCTAGAGAAAACATTATGGGCCAAGACTAGACTTTGACCTTCTCAGACTCTTTTTGGGCAGGCCAACTTCATAATGGTATATTTTTGTAAATATGCTTCTGGTAGACATGAAATACTTTCATTTCTGAAACTGAGTGTATAAGTTAGTACCTACAAGAAGCAGCTGTAATGGAAGCTGGCTGGGTTTTCTTTGATTCTCTCTTTTTTCTCCTCCTAACTCACTATGAGAACTTGGGCAGTATCTGTCCACTAAAAAGCACGTATGGAATTGGTTTTTATTCAGTTGTGCTAAGAACTATATGGAGAACTTGTAAAGAGTGTGAGGCATGTGTTGAGTTCTGTTTTAACTCTTTTCTATTATTACATGGGACACCCTCAAACCAAAGACTGATTACTTTCTAAATTGTCCACTTGAGCAAGTTGAATGGTTTTCTAGTTTCCTAGTCATCCTTACAATAGAAGTAATGGATAAGATCTCAAAATGGGTAGCTTCCTACACTGTTAATAGAAAGGAAAATAGGTAC
Source organism: Catagonus wagneri (assembly GCA_004024745.2). Taxonomy (NCBI): domain Eukaryota; kingdom Metazoa; phylum Chordata; class Mammalia; order Artiodactyla; family Tayassuidae; genus Catagonus; species Catagonus wagneri. Next base: position 2,708,540 of record PVHT020000173.1, on the reverse strand, counting down.
AACCTTTCTTGGGGTACAAATGTCTGCATAAGTCAAAACTTCAAAATTGCCTTTATCTTTTGTGCCAACAATTCTACTTTTAGAGTTTGAGTCTGAAATTAATCTATATCTCATTACAAGGTAAAAATATAAAAAATGTATTTAATTATATATATGACACTAATCAGAGTAATATTTATAACAGTTAATAAAGGAAATATTCAAATATCCAGTATTGGTTAAATAGGTTGTAGCAGACTATGATATATCCATGCAAAAGTATACTAGGTAGTCATTCAATAGTATGTTTATTGACCGTGAAAAATGTTAAAATATATTAATGGAAAAGTTTGCAAAATAGTATTATAGACATTATCTATTATCTAATTTTGCTTCTCAATATCCCCTAAGTTTTTATTTCAAATAATAAATGCTGATTCTAGTAAAGCACTAGAGAACTTGTTAGAATAATGAAATCTGGCCTTGGTTGGTCTGCAACCAAGAATTGGAGGGGTCTGGGAAATAGGAACCAGGGGAGCAGGAAAAGTCAATTAGACAGCATCACTTCTGCTGTCTTTGCTGCTATAACAAATGAAGAATTCTGTACTTGCATCACTCAAGATTCAGAGTCCAGGAAAGGGTATTATTAACGTAAATGATGCCATTTTCCAGGTCCTGACAGTTTAAGAAAAGAAAGAAAACTGAGAATTTTCTACTTCCCACTTTTGGGAATGGGATATAGTTATTAGGAATTAGTCTTCCAATAAGATTTTAGGCAATAGGAATAAAGTAGTTTCCCCAGAGAAAATCTGAGTGGAAGGATATTGCCCGACGTGGCATATGTCCACCACAGTATTTATCTTGAAAAGAAAAAGTTATGCCCTCCCAATAAAGCCCATTAGACATCTACCATAAATCTAGCACTGTTAGTTGTTAAGAGAGTCAAAAAGAAATATTATGTTTTGCTTATCTTCCAAAAAGAAACATCCGTTTTAAAGTCTACTGTAACAGGAGTAAGACATTATTTCTTCTTATACAGGAAAATGAGATATGCATTTTAATATCATTTATCAATATCTGTGTATCTCTGGAGATCCACTGCTTCCTCTCCTGCAATTTATCTCAGAATTTGGAATATAAATACTCAGTGTGTCGTTGTTGATAACAACATCTCAGAAGAACCCTGCTAAGCTCTATCATTTTAACTCTTCATTTGGAAGGAAAATCATGTTTATGGAAGTCATACAAGACAAGTGATAGAAATGCGGTTTTGCTAACATCATTTGAAAATAGCCCTAAAATATTTTCACCATCTGCTATATGACAGAGACCATGAGCTATTCTCCAAGAAGATCCTCTACATTTGACCTTGAGAACCCTAGTCCATCTGCTCTGAATTAAAACTAAACTAGTTAGTACCTGAGTACTTGGTTCAGAGCCAATAATTCTCTAGGATGCAACTGCAAGGTTGTTGTGATTTGAGATGACCTTTTTTCAGTGGGTTTGTTGCAATATAAAGTTAAGAATATAATTGCAAGTACAGTGGAATTAAGAGTTTGAGTCTAGAATGAATCTATATTTTTGTCTTTTGTCTTTCTTAACTGTTACATGGTTATGAAAATCCTGCGGTTAGTAAGAATGTATTTGCTGTAAACATTAATGAAAATGGCTCTGAAAAAACAAGATTTATTTTTAAGAGTTGTATATTTTGATACTTAAAACTGCCCGGATATTTATGTTTTCAAAAATAGAAAGTATCTAACAATTTATATGGTTTTATTTTTAATTTATTCCCTTCTATATTAGAAGTAGTTGCTTTTCCCTGAAATTCTTTTATGTTAAAATGTATAAGAATGCATAATAACATTGTAATTGTATAATTATATTCACTGTCACCATTTTGATTTTCTAATTCAGAGGACTGATATAATTTTGAATCTCAGAGTTCTATGACAGATATTGTTGCCTACCTACAAGCTAACTCTTATTTATTCATATAGAGGGCCAAGATCCTTTGTTTTTAGGGCAGGCGTTCTCAGACATTCCTTATCCTAGGAGATAAATCATGATTGCCAATCATGATATTCCCTTTTGTTAATGATTTATATGGAAGTGGACATGTGATCCAGTTCTGGTCAATGAGACATAATTGGAAGTTTTCTTGGTAGCTACTGAAAGAGAAATTTTTACTCGATAAAAACAGGAAGACTCCAGTGTCTACAGCCTAAAACACAGGTCACAGCAACACCAGATCCTTGACCCACTGAGCGGGGCCAGGGATGGAGCCAGCATTCTCATTGGATATTGCTCGGGTTTGTTGCTGCTGAGCCACAGTGGGAACTCCTCTCAGGCTGCTTTTAACATCTTACTTCTGTAATATGAATCTGAAAAATTGTGACTTTCATCAAATTATTAACCATTAACTCTTGAAAATTGGTTTTCATACATTCTATTGCCTCATTTTATAACTTTTCCATCTTTTATACCATTTTCCTTATCCTATCACTTCATCTCTCTGTAACATTTTTCATATCATTGTATTTCTTGGCAGAATTCTGTTACTTCCTCACATTTATTTTCCATTTCACTAATTCTCATTTCGGCTTGAATTATCTGGTCTTTAACCCTTCCTTCCAATGTTTTAAATTTTATTTCCCTGTATGTAGGGTAAGCTGTATGAGGTCAAAGATTTTTGTTTATTTTGTTCACTGCAATACTTAATATTTGTTAATAAATGATTATATGTTTTGTTCCTAGAAATTCAATTTGTTTTTTTCTAGTCTGCTTCTTCAATTTGGTAGTCTTTTATTTCTCTGTTAGATTTTTAAGCAATAACAAAATGTGTATTCTACATCCAATCATTCCAAATTTGAATATCTTAAAATTCTGGTTCTACTTGTTGTTTCTGCTACCCTTGTTCAAGGTAGCTGGTTTTCTAATGTGTTTTAAATTTGCTTGAACTTTGTGGGAATTCTCTGAGGCCTAAAATAAAGGAAAAGTCTTCTGGGGGAAAAAAAGAGAGAGAGAGAAAGGCTCCAGAAGAGAAGACTCTCTTTCTCTGCTACTTCATTCTTTGTATGACTCCGGTTGTAGGAGAATTTGGTATTTGGAGTTAAAGCAGCTATTTTATAACCATGAGATTAAAACCTACAGAAAGAAGGTGAAAGTAAATAATAGAGTTTGAGTTCCTGATGACACGCTCGAACTGATATGCCAAACCCTGAAACTGCCAACCTTCAGGTTTCTTATTATATGATATAATCAAGTGTCTTTATTGATCAAGCCACAATAAGTAGAGTTTTCTTTATATTGTAGCTGAATTTACCCAAAGAGATATGGATCCTAAATGTCAACTGAATCATATACTACAAATCTTCTTTAGATTTCATGTTTGACTTTCTGATAATGCATACTTTGATACCCTTATGTTGATTTTCATATACTTGATTCAACTTTTCATACTTCCATTGACAAATATTTCAAACTACTATTTGATGTTTTCTAGCCAAAATTTAAACAATGTAAGCATTTACACATCAATGCTTTTGTAACTATTTTAATACATTATTTCTCATTTTATAAGAATGAATAGAAACAGAAAAAATGAAAGCATTCGAAATACCTTGTGAATAGAAATGTTGATTACAAAAGCTCAATATAATTGAGATAAACATGAAATAATTAGATGCACCAAAACATATGTACCCTTCACCTTAATCTGATGTCAGTTGGCCTAAATCTAGTTTACTGTGTATTCAGTTATGAGGTAGAATTAAACAGAAGGTAATATATATTATGAAATATCGGTGTGTATATTCAAAGATGGTAGCTTAAAGTCAAGGAGAAAATAGGTACTTTATATTTAACTGTCTAAAATTGGAACTACCTTTGGTTATTATTTTAACAAAAAGTGTTGGGAGTTCCCGTTGTGGCTCAGTGGTTAATGAATCCGATTAGGAACCATGAGGATGAGGGTTCGATCCCTGGCCTCACTCAGTGGGTTAAGGATCTGGCATTGCCATGAGCTGAAGTGTAGGTCGCAGACGCAGCTCAGATTGGACATTGCTGTGGCGTAGGCCGGTGGCTACAGCTCTAATTAGACCCTTAGCCTGGGAAGCTCCATATTCCGCGGGTGCGGCCCTAGAAAAGACAAAAAAAAAAAAAAAGAAAGAAAGTGTTGAACATCCATTATATGCTAAGGTTTTGGAGATCTTGTAACAAACAAGATAAAATATTTCCACTCTTTGAATTTATAACCTGGTGGAGTATATACGCTATATGTACAATGTATTACATATATAGAATTCTTTATCTGGGCATTATGAAGAGTTGACTGTTTTCATTATTGTAAAAGCAGATCTTTTCTAGTCTGTGGGAATTTGTGAAGATATATTTGAGGAAGTGGTATTTAAATTGAGATCAAAAGGATGAGAAGGAATAAGACCAGAAGGGAGTTAAAAGGAAGAAGTCTATTTTAGAAAGAGAGAGGAGAGGTTTGAAAGATCTGAGATAATGAAGAGACCTGTGAGAAATCTAACATGGCCAAGGAATCAGAAAAGAAAGGAGAGAATGGTACTGGGTAGGGTTGAAGGTGCATTTTAAAAATTGTGTGAAATGAGTTTGAGAGGAACAAGAGCAGAAGGAGACTAGATATGATGCAGTAGTCCTCGTGAAGATGAAGGTGTTAAGGCAGAGGGAAGTGGATAGGTTCAAGAGGTATTTATGAAATATAATTAAGAGACTTAGTCTTTAAATGTATAAGTTATTATCCAAACTGGAAATTTTTGAGAATAAAAATTAATTCTTGAGACCCAGTTAAACAGAAATTAGCTAGGACTGTCCTGTGTAAGAACATATGGTCACCCTGGACATAGGAGTTAGTGGAGAACAAGGAAGGAGCAAATGTAGAACCAAATCCCCTTTAAACATGTAAATTTCTGACAATAATTACCTTTGGCCCTGGCCAATCTCAGGAGCCACTTAAATTCTCATGATGAACATTAATTTATGGAACAGAAGAAATTAGACTCCAATAGCTGATTTTCCTGGTAATTTGGCATCTCTTGCTTGTACTTGGCCTCAAGGGTTTAATTCTTTGGGACAAAAGCATGATGCTTATAATTTTAGATGATTTAAGAAAGTCTTTTTTTTTTTTTTTGTATAACATTTCTCTTAGCCTGTATTTTTTGAGTCTCTTTGACTCTGCTACGAAGAAGTGTGTGTCAAATACACTAGAGATTCTTTTTTTTGTAGGTGTAACTGTCATTTAGAGGTTGAATTAAAGACTGTTCACTAGGAACAGTGACAACTATAGAATTTAGCCTTTATCCAGTCTCCTCCCTAGAGATTTACAGGGCAGCTGCTGAGAGTTTCACTTAATTATATAGATTTACAAAGTATTCCTGCCTTTGTATATTGTCAAGGATTAAATGTGGTCAGCCTGTCATGCAAAGACTTTATTGCTATGCCAACTATTTCTCTTGTCTTATCTCTCTCTCTTGTCTCCTATTCATAATTCCACTCTGCTAATTGCACTCAAAAATACTTTTATTCTCAATCTCTCTTCTATTTCCAGGTAATTTATTTTTAGAAAAACTAGTTTTATTTTTTTGTTTGGATTTTTTTCAATAAAAAATAGTGTCTTCTAGAAATATTCTCTAATTGATGATATCATCAGTTTCTATGATTTAACTTTCTTTTACATCAACTGGATAACAGTCTTTCCTACCAGAAATTAGAAAACTCATTTCGAAAGACAGTTAATATCACAAAATGTGTATTAGATTCAATTAACTGAAAATAATTTGAAGGGTAGTGTGCTTTAGGAAGGAAGTGGCAATAATATCCTTCAGTCTGCCAAGGAAGATGCTAAATCTGATATACCATAAAAGATCTCCAGTTAAGTAGCAGATGATTCTGTGTCTTGATAACTTTAGAATAGTCATATTTCCCTGAGTTTGTACTGAAAAACTTGGTATTTCTGTTGTTTTATGTAGGGACACTTTCAGTTAACCCATGTTATAAAATTAGTATAAAAGTTCATTAAACTGCAAGGTCTTGATATTTGTTCTAAATCATCAAGGGAAAGTTCACTTATTCATTTATTCACTTATTCAGTATGTATTGTTTGAGTTCCTTCCAATGAGTCAGACACTATGTTAAGTGTTAAAGGAGCAAAGATGGGTATGGTCCTCTCCTGCTCCCCTAAGAACTTACAGTCTCGTTATTATAAACAAATATGTTGAATTAAATGTTGTTCACATTCTACTAGAGTCTCTTGAGGGTACAAGGGAGTGTTTGTGTCACCCCATGTAGGTCAGAGAATAGCTCTATAAGGAAGTGTTGCCTGGCAAGGTTTATGGTAATTATTTCCATAAAATGAAGAGGCCAAAATTAGTATATTTCTCTTGAGTATTGCTTGACCTAATCTAACAATAAGATCCCCAAATACAGTGACTTAGAAAAGATGGTTCATTTCTCTCCCACAGCACTATGCAGAAATAGGAAGGTACTCTAATGTACATAAGCGACTCTATGGCAGAGTCTCTTTGGGAACCAGATTTCATCTGTTTTGTGTTTCACCAATTAATGTTTATAGATCACATGGGCTGCAGATCCATATTCTTGAACAAAGGAAGTGAGGCAAAGAGGAATCTGAGAACAAGTATATTCTTTCAAGAATATGATATACAAGTTGAATACATACCTTCTGCTCGTATCCATTTGTCTAAAAATTAATAAAGTAGACATATCTAGCTACCAACAAAGTCTTGGAAATATAGTCCCTAGCTGGATGACCATGTATCTTGCTGAAATTCAAGTGATGGGGGAGGGATACTGTTATTAATAAGGAGAAAGGAAGAATGAATTGTGGGGAAAAATTTACCTCTGACACAACTTGGACAAATGTCTAGGTGAAGGAAAAACCAAGACTATAAATACACTTATTTATACATAAATGCTTAGTTATTCATATATAATACATAGAAAATTTTAAAATATTGAGCATATATAGATTAATTCTTTATGATTTGGTCTTGAATTTAGTATATGGGTATTTAAACAAAACACTTCATCTCTTTTCTCTGCTAGAAAGATAAGTGTGTTCGACATACTGGGATCTGGTTCACACACTTGTTTAAAATCAGCTCTGTGTTCTCATGCAAGTCATTGAACTTGGAGCCTTAGATTTACTCTTTCCAAAATAAGAGATGTAAATAATTACATGATATTTTTGGTTATTTTTTTCTATGCAAAAAGTGTTATGACTTAGGATTTAGTGCCATGCTCTACTTATTTAAATTAAAGTGACTATATGCCACATCTTAATCTAATCATCTGTCAATGACATTTAGGTTGTTTCCATGTCTTGGCTATTGTGAATACTGCTGCAATGAACATGTGGGTGCATGTGTCTTTTTCAGGGAAAGTTTTGTCCAGATATATGCCCAAGAGTGGGATTGCTAGGTCATATAAGATCCTGCTGTATAGCACTGAGAACTATATCTAGTCACTAATGATGGAGCATGATAATGTGAGAAAAAAAGAATGTATACATGTATGTGTGACTAAGTCACCTTGCTGTACAGTAGAAAATTGACAGAACACTGTAAACCAGCTATGGTGGAAAAAGTAAAAATCATTTTAAAAATTAATTAACTAATTAAAGGTGAGAAATATATGAAGAGAAAATTCTGCCACTCTATCTCAGCAGAATTTTTTCGTATAGTGTGATGAAATGACTTAGAAGAATTCTTTGACTTCAAAGAGAACATTCTGTGTGGATGTATTCCTGCATTGTATCACTTATAATACTCATACTTTACTGTTGGCTCAAAAAACAAATAATTTCTAATTAAAGGCTTTTAAGACTGGCCAAAAAAAAAGGAAAAAAGTAACGAGTTCCCTGGTGGCACCGTGGGTTAAGAATCTGTCATTGTTGCTGTTGTGGTTCAGATTTGATACCTGGTCTGGAAACTTCCTCATACCATGGGCACAGCCAAAAAAAAAAGGGGGGGGTTTAAGACTTGCATTGCTAAGACTACATACACAAGATGTTCTGAAGACATTTATTATATCCAGTCTCTTGGGATAGAACATGATGGAAAATAATATGAGAAAAATAATGTGTGTGTGTACATATATATATGACTAGGTCATTTTGCTGTACAGTGGAAATTAGCACAGCATTATAAATCAGCTATACTTTAATAAAATAAATAAAATTTAAAAATATATGTTCATGAGAGGTTAAAAATTTTTATTTGATTACATAATTAGGAGGTTTGAGGTGAACTTTTGGCCAGGACACCATCTGAAAATTAAACTAAATTTAAAATTTAAAATGTAGAGGTTCTTTCAGACTTCCCGCGTGGCTCACTACATAACTACTTGGCATTGCTTCTACCTGTGGCTTGACCCCTGGCTTGGGCACTTGCATATGCCGCAGGTGCGGCCACTTGTTGAAAAATAAAATAAAATAAAATAAAATAAAATGTAGAGGTTCTTTTAATCAAGGGGTATGTGAAAGTATCTTAAGGAACTTTAGCCCTTACTATTTACCATTTTGATGGGTTTTAAATAGATCTTATTGTTTACAGAGTTCTCTTATTGGCAGTGGCTTGGTTCGTGTTGACTTTTTGATGATTTAAGAAGAAGGAGGAGTTCTTATTGTGGTTCAGCAGGTTAAGAACCTGACATAGTGTCTATGAGGATGTGGGTTCAATTCCTGACCTTGCTCAGCAAGTTAAGGATCTGGCGTTGCGGGCATAGGTCGAGATGTGGCTTGGATCCAGAACTTCCATTTGCTGCAGGTACAGCCATTAAAAAAAGAAGGGCGGGGCACTGAAGGAGGAGGAAATAGATTCATGTGAAGAGGTGTTTGATAGATCAGTAGGTATGGTAATATACTAAAGAAATTTCATCTGTTTGATTTTAGTGATAAATCCTAAGAAGGACAGACTAGGATTATTGGTCTATTTATTAATTAGAAGTAGGTAAATAAATAAAACCATTGCTCCTTCTCCTTCCTAGCTGACTATTCAAGCTTTCTTATACTCACCATCTACCGATGAAGGGACCTACCTAGCAGATCACTAGAGGTGGAAGAGTTTTGTCCAGAGGGAAAATATATGTGGGTCAGTATGAGGATTCATGATGGAGAGCAGAGCAGTTTGAACTTTGTAAAGAGTGTATCTTTTTACAACATGAAAAACAATAACATTTTGCTAAACTAACTGAAAGGAGCTTTGATGAGACAATGTGTTTTCTCTTTTTTTTAGCATTCTTAATCAAACGTTATGAACGCTTTGAGAAATATCTTTATATTTTTCATCTGTGTACATAGCTTCCCAAATTAGTTTAACATTGTGATGAAGTGTAGTCTGATATTTGCAACCACTAACCCAGCTACCTTTTTCACTAAACAATGTATTTCTGTAGTATTCTCATGTTTTTCTTAAGATCCTCCTATAGTCTAATTTTTTTTCCTATAATTGGTCTCAAACATTAATGGGCAGAGGAAAATTCCACTTGAACCTATACTTACACTGGCATAGGCAATGGCCTATAAACTATTTCTTTATTTTTTTTTTAATGAAGATTCCTAGAGTCTGCTCTGACAATTCTGTTTGGCAGAAATGAAGCAGGGCTCAGAAATCTTTTTTGGGGGGCGAGGGGCCTGCACTCCCAGGACATGAAAGTTCCTGGGCCAGAGAACAAACCACAGCAGGATTCAGAGCCACAGCAGTGACAACACTGGATTCCTAACCTGCTGAGCCACCAGGAAACTTCTAAAGACATGTTTTCTTGAAAAAAAAATCTTTTGTAGCTGCAGTACAATTTTAATTTGGCTGCTTTATGTACACCTATAATTGAAATAAAATCCATTAATAAAAAAAAAAGAAAACAGATAAAAAAACAATTTTAATTTGGCTGGCAATAATATGGGGTGATTAGAATCCGAAGCAATCATAAACCCAGTTGCATATTTGTTGGAAACACAATTTTCGACACAGCATATGGTAATAATTAAGTGGGTGAGCCATACTGCATTATTGAGCTAGTCCTATGTAAAAGAGGGTAAAACAAAGCCAGAACAAAATGAGTTTTCTCAGTACACCCTGTTGCTATTTTTACAAATTACTTTTACATTTTAGAGTCAGTGTTTGTAGAACGGCCCAACTTGATCCTTTCACTTGGAATTTATCAGGCACCACAAGGAGGGCATACTTAAGCATTAAGCTTTACAAAACAAGCAAAGAAAATAGTTGAATCCTAATTGACCTTCACCAAGTTGTTGCTTTCTTTTCTGAGTTTGTGAATAGAGTTGAACTATATACTCCTTTTTTTAAGGTAGTTATTGGCCTCACCAAAAATTCAGAATAGTTGTCTTTTCATCGCACTTGCTGTTCATCCAGACCTTGTCAGAAAGTAGATAGGGAGTCATATGAAGAATCGGGAAGCAGGGGTGATAGAGAGGGGAACCAGAAGGAGTTTCCTGACTATAACAGTGGTGCATGGGTACACCTGGATTTTTTTTTTATCATAGACTTATAAACAGATTTTTAAAATTAATTGGAAAAAATTAGAGCGCTTTTAGGCTTTATAAAAACTGAGCAGAAAGTACAGAATTTTCATCTTGCATTTTTTAGAAAAAAGAGTTAATGGTAACATTTCTATTCAATGAAAACAAACTACCATATATATATATATATATATATATTTATATTTATATATATATATATAAACACACACACACATATATATATATACATATATACACATATATACACATATATATATTTTAGGTATTCACAATAACTGCCACATTTTTCTCAGTCAGCCCTACACAGTCTAACTCTGATGTTTGCATTTTTTCTTCTTATGTTCCAATAGCAGAAATAGCAATATGTGGACCTAGAGCATAGGTGATAGAGTTGTAGTCAACAGTGTGCCTATAGTATGAGCTGCACAAATATAGTCAACTCTGGACCTATAGTGTACGTTATACAGTTGTAAATAATCAAGAGCCAATAATAGTAGTATAGTTAAAATAAATCATGGGCCAGTAGTATGGGCTGTGCATTTGTAATTAATTCTAAGCCAATAGTATCACAGTTGTAATCAAAGACTATGAAGAAGAAGTCAGAAAAAAGGGTTCTAACGTGTTAATATACACTTGGTTTTTGCCAGAAATGTCTTGTGGACTCTACATATTATTTTGCTTAATTCTCACAGAAATTCTATGAAGTAAGTATTATGATTCCTATAATGAGAAAATTGAACCTAAGGAAGGTTAAATAACTTTCCCCAAACCCGACAAATATAAAGTGTGGGACAAGTACTTGAAGGCAAAGATTCTACTCTTTCTACACCATCATCCCATCTACCCTTGACTTACTTGTCCAGCGATGGCATGTATGAGATAGTCCAGGCCAGTGGCAGACTTTGGCATTGACCTAGGGCATTTTTGTATCCCCACCTTGGCTGTGAATTTCTTTTCTTGGCTATAGTCTAGGTAGTCATTATTAGTTAACTATAAATGGCATATAAAGTAGAACTTATTTGTCAGCATAATTTTAGTCCCAGTGCATAAATTCTATTTCTCTAGTAGTTCCTTACCTTCATGATTCTTCTTTTTTCCCTCATTTTCCATGTTACTTCAAACATCAGTCCTAGCTTGAGCAGGTCTTATTTGGGTCTATGAACATTTGATACTTGTTGGCCTGTGCTATCCTAAACATTAGAAGGCTCATAACTACAGTGTGCCTCCAAATACGCTCCAAAACATTTCTACTTAAGTTGTATGACAAATACTCAATTCCTCTTCTCAGTCTCTTTTGAGCTTGTATGTAGGAAGGGAGGGTCTTATAATGGAAGACCTGAGAAGAAAATACTTTTTCCTACAGCTCTTTAAGCATCCCTCAAAACACATCTCAGAATGCATCAACTGTATATAATCTTGAGATTAATCTCAGTTCTATCCATGCCCAGTAACATCTTCCTGAAAATTTAGGATGGCATAGGACCTCTTACTTCATAGATTTTAAAATGTAGTTTAGTCACTGCATAATGTCCAATCCTCCTTAAATGAAAATACAATCTAAGTAATAACATTTTTTATGCAGATACCACTTAAAGGCTCCTGAAATTAGTTTAACAATTAGTTAAAAGTTTGTTTGCCATAGGACTGTGGCTTCAGGATAATCCCTGCCTAGCCTCAGCCGTGTGATATCCCTTAAAACCCATCTCTGAAATAAATTCTGGAATCATCATTGGCTTTAAAACACTAGACTATACTGTTTTCTTGTTTTTAATTGTTATTTTATTTAAGCTTTTGTTATAAGGGAGAGGCTATCTTAAGTTAGTTCGTGTAATGGAAATTTTTGAACCTGCGCAGAAGCCCAGAAATAGCTGAATCATTCAGCCTCAGGCAGGGAGGAAACATTGGAAAGTCAAACCCCAGGAAGTGTGGGACATGTGGGCTAAGCCCCAGGGTCTTCATTCTTGTGTTTCACTATTACTTGGAATCAAACATTCTTTTGGCCTTTTCTCTCTAGTTTAAGTAGCTACATCACACTCCACTCTGTATATTTAACTGATTCCTGACTTCCATTTCCTCTTAATTTCTGCTTTTTCATAAGTTAGACCCATACAAGACCTGTTTTTATCTCTCCAGAATTCTGCATTATACTTTTTCTTTTAACTTTAACTTTCCTACTGTTGTCAGTTCCACATTTATCCTTATTTTCATGAGAGTGAGAATCTAATTAACCTAACATTCAAGTATTAAGAAAAAAAAAGCCATCCATAATCCAAATATTTAAAGACAATGGACATTTTTATATTTGCACAATTCCTTACAGTCTATTCTTTAAAAACATATGTGCATACAAAAGATAATTGTATAAAATTAGGCCCATAATGTTATAGTTTTCCATTCTCATTTCACATTGAACCTTATATCATTTGCATTTTCCGATGACATTAATATTACTTTAAAGTGTGTCTTTTAATAGCTATACCCCAAAAACCTTAAATTACACGTTATCTTGAAGATTTTCTGTGGTCTCTTTTCTTATGCTTATTTTGGTTTAACAGTTTCATAGAGAGCCATCATTAATTTTGCAGCAGGTTAGAGAAAGGCCATTGATTGCTTCTCCTTGGTTCATCATGTTCCCCACTAATGCCACCTTCTGCCAAAGATGAAGCTTCTCCAGCCATTGGTTGGGTCCCAGCAACAATTCACACATTTACTGCATTTGATGCACAACATAGGATTGACCTATGCCATTCATGAAATATTGATGATTTCCAATACATTCACTAGTGCGCACAGGTAGACATATTAATTTTTAATTTAAAATGAAAAAGTACAGAGAGAGCATCATGCTATTTTAGGTTCCTCATACCAAGATTGGCAACTTTTCTTACCTGAGTATACAATAAAGAAACCTATGTCTCCTTTTACCTTATACTTATAGAACCTTGTTGAAAGGTAAATGTATCTCATGGATTTAAATATAAGCCATTCTGATTTTTAAAATTACAGATATTGATATAAATAGTCCAATAACCGATGTGCTTGGAGAGTAAGGAAATTTTATTAATTTTATGGTCAGTGAGCCTGAGTTTAAACAAAAACAACTACATTTATTTACTATTTATTAAGCACTAACTATTTTCTCTGAGCAGGGACCATTTGTATAGTTACTTATAGTCACCTGCCCACTCATGGAATAGCAGACAACAGCAGGGCAAGTGAAGATCTTCTCTCCTATCTTCTTTTACTGCCATCTCTGTGGCAGTGTCTCCCTATCATACTTTTAAATGCTCTTAAGATTTCTATACATTATTTTTTGAGTTTTTCCCCAGATTGGTACATAAATACATATGATACCAGGTAGAAAAATATGAATCAATTCTCAAGCATACAGAGTTGGGGATGTGCTATAGCATTAATACAAATGTATGATATACCTGTATAACCACCAAAATACACTAACACTGAGAAGATAGTAAGTTAAAGTTAGATGAGGAGGTAAGTTAAAAGAGAAGATAGTTATGTTAAAAGAGAAGATATAAGTTAAAGTTAGAAAATTAGAAGGGAGGGCTGAGAGAGTTCATAAGACACAGTGTGTGAGTCCACTTGCAGACTATGACAGCCCAAGTAATGACATCAGATTGCTAAGTATTTCAAATTAATTTTCTCAGTTGAGAAAGTCATAGGTTTATATATCTACAGAAAAATAGATATATCCATAGCCAAGGCAATTTCTTAAATTTCCTGTTATTCATTAAATCTGTATCTTATTCTACCTTTTTTTACCTTAAAACAACATAAAGTATTATACTAAATTTAGGTTTCCACAATGCAAATTGCAAAGCATTTTTGGACATGTTTCAGAGTATTTTGGAGCCTTTAGTTGATGTTTTAAAACCTTTAAGTTTCCCCACTAAGTATCTAACTTGTAACATTTACAAATCTGTTTCCTCATCTGCAAAATGTGAGCATTGGACCATGGCATCTTTCAGGGTCTTGAAATCTAAATATTCTATCATTCTGTCTACATAAAATCTGGATAATCTTTTATGTTTATACTGAGCACAATGTCAAGCAGCATAGATTTAAAATAGGTTTTGTGAGTCTTAAAAGTAATGTTTTAAGAACAGCATGGTTTTTAAAACAACAACAGCAGACAAAAACAAAATTGTCACTACCCCAGGAGAGTCTCTTCTAATTTCTGAAATAGTATTAGCTCTTTTATGTATTGTTTCTAGTTCCACTTCTTATGAAGAAAAACAGTAAAAAAAAAAAAAAGAGAGAGAGAAAGAAAAAGAAAAAAGGCAGCGGTCAGGAATACGAACAGTAGGCAGTATTTATACCTGGAAAACATTTTGTCCATGAAATTTAGTCTTGGGAGGAACATAGATTTGAAAGAAGTTGCATACTGTATTTTAATGGGTGAGTAACTTTGTCTTTGATGTATTTTAATAAACACTCATGAATAGCATGACATGTTATTCACCTTAATAATTACATATACCATGACTTCTTTGAAATATTTAGTTATTAACTTAGCTGCCATTGCCAAGGTCGCATATAATTAAGCTGAAAATGTTAAACAATGGCATTCACTTTTCTCATCTACCCAATTAAAAGAAGAGAATTGTTAAACACTGGAAGAAGTGCCTCTGAGGAACTTTTTGTATCTCTGATACTCTGTGCAAGTATTGAACTGAATATCTGAGTGAATTCTAATAGGTAGGAATTATTATAATACAAGATACTCAAAGACTATTTTGACCTTGAAGGGACATATTGTAAGAAATACCTTTTCAAGTATGACCATCTTGAGTTTTCTAAATTAAGATTGAATTCCTCTCTGAAATTTGGAGTTAATAGTGGTATATAAACTAATTCACTGCAATACACCTGCACATAAAATTCTTGAGAAACCAGTGTGCAACGGATTTCCATTTAATCGAAAGATTTTGGACAAGTTGTATTCTTTACAACTTATTGCCTAAGATTAACATACTGGCACTTCTTTTTCTCCCTAGCTTGGGAACCTCCATATGCCGCGGGTGCGGCCCTAGAAAAGGCAAAAAGACAAAAAAAAAAAAGTAGTCATTGGTTTTCAGCTTTAAAATGTGTAAATACATTAACTGATACAGATAGAGCAATTTTGGTTCATTTAAATCACCATATGTTTTCGAATTTAATTCATTTTCATATTATATATGAGTTATAAGTTTTGTCAAGATCCCAAGTAATATGCTCAGTTGGCCGGGATGATAAGATTCAGTGGGTGCAGACCAATGATAGGGCACGTATGAGTCAATGACAGCACCAAAGAGCCAGTTCCTGGGAAGAGTGGAAAAGCCTTCAGCAGGACCACCTTCGTGGATATGTGACCTATGCAGTCACACTCGCTTCTATTTTCAAACGGCTCCTGTACTTGGTTTAATGCTATGTTATTGCTGTCTTGAAATTCTTAACAATTTTAAACAAGAGGATCCCTTTCATTTTGCACAAATCACATGTGCAAGTTAGGTAGCCACTTCTGACCATCTGCATACCACTTGTCTGTCATCCTCCTGTATTCATTGTTTATTTATTATTAAATTTTTTTGTCTTTGTCCCTACTTGCTTGTTTCTACTCGTCCATCTGAGTTTCCTCTCTTCTCTCTGCACTCTGGTTTACATTTAGCATGGCTCTACTGCCTTTTCACTTTGGGTCTTCTGTACTCTCCCATAGTTTTGGTCTTTTTCTGGCTTGTCACATTGCCACTCCCCAAGAGTTTGTAATTGGGAGTGCTGGGCTTTATATCCAAAAAGGACAGTTTTACCTGTTTATTAGAACAAATACTACAGTTTTTGAGCTTTCCAAAAGCTCATAAAATCTTGAAGACCTGAAGACAAAAAAAAAAAAAAACATGTTGGCTCCAAAACAGGTAGATAAAACCACAATATCAAAATGATAAAATATTTAAATTATATATCAGAATCACTTATGGTTAAATTTGTTATTCATAAAATGTTCATGATTCTTGAAAATTATTTTGTTAGATATTCCTTACTTCTGAAAAATTCCAGAGGAGGCATATTTATGATGAAAAGCACGGCCAATTGTAAATTGATTCTCTCATAGACAAATAAAATTATTAAAAAATCATTACATGCATACATTTTCACATAGTTTATATGATATCGGGTGGTGGGCTACCAAATGAGTAGTGCATCCAGCTTAAGTAAGTATTAAAATAAGCTGATATCCCATACCTCAAGCCAAGCCGTTCTTGGACAATTTTCTTATGATGAGCCACATCATAGAGTTCTGCCTTCCTTGGGACCTAAGTTTTATAGATGGCTATAACTGAATTAGATTCCCATCCCTAGTACAGTCAGTTGTGGTTAAAGTTTCTGGATGATGCAAAGCATGGTGTGATCATGACCTTGAAAACATAACAGCTTGATCAGTCTATCTTTCCCATTTACAAATTAGTTCTAATTTTTATTTGTTGCTTCCAAGTAACAAAGTAAATGTACTATTAAATACTCGGTGTTTAATTACTTTGTAGACTTCTATTGCTTGATGTCTCTGGATTGTTTTAAATATACTTTATAGGAGATGTTTGCAATAAAATATTTTAGATATTCTGATGTATGCTTCTGCTGCAGAAGAATGAAAACTGATGGGTAATTTATTTTTAAAATATTTTTAAATGCTGTACTGAGTTGTGAACTGGCAAAATAATGGTATTATCAAAAAATATGTATCCCAAAGCTATCAATGGCCTTCATTCAGATTTCACCAGGAGCACATCTGGAATTAAATTGGTTGGAATTTATTACTCATTGCATTAAGGGAGAATACTCACCATAAGGAACTATGGAGTATCTCAGAAAGTGATATCAGAAACCACCTACTCTAGGATTTGGGCTTTAGTTAAGTAATTTGAGAGATCTAAGGAAACAGGGCTTGCCTGTAGATTGAATGTGGTTTTAAAAAAATGCAAGGGCAATTCTATGACTGATTATCTCAGTAAATCTTACTGGGGGAGGGGGAGGAAGAGAGACTAGAATGAGGATAAAGCAGTCATTGATAAAGTATCATTCATTCATTTTAGTTGAGAGTGTGATGTTTGGTATTCTGTGAATGGCACAATGACCTTGTTTTTGTCACTGTTTAAAGACAATTTTGAAGTGGATTTGATTTGTCTGACTTTATCTTTTTCTCAGAGTATTATCAGTTGAGGTTGGTGTTCTGTGAAAGCACGTTCAATAGAAGAATAACAGAGCCTAGCTGTGGGTGCCAAGCCAGCTTCCAGATATCGGGGGCTGCTCTTTAATTTCCTTCTCAAAGCTAAGGCAAAATGAAAGAAGAGTTGGGAGTGAAGTATACAAGAAAGTTGGCTTTCACTCAGGAGACTTCCACCAAATGTCGTTGAGCCAAACCTCCATTTTGATTGTCAGCTGGGGTAAAAAATGAGAGGAAAAAAAGATTATGGATTTCTCGAGAATTTATTTCTGATCTAAGACACATAATATGAAATCAAAGAGGCCATGAGTTTCATGTCTCCCTCCCCATAAACCCTACACAGAAGGTGATAACCAGGAAACTTATTTTGTCTTGGCATTGACGTTGGGAGGAGGAAAGAAGGAGTCCACTGAGAACTTGTACACAGAAGCCAGTTCCTATGCATGCTTGGGGCCCCAGTGCACACTGTTTATGTGACCAGAAAACAACAGCAAATTTTAATTTAAAGTAAAGTGGTTCAAAGATCATAATACTCCTGGCAAAAGCAAATTTAAAACTCCTTTGAAGAAATTTAACTTCAACCAAAGCTTCAAAATTTCCAGAGTTCATGGTCAAAAATAAAATGTACAGGGAAATAAGGCTCCTTGAGTGAGAGCCAGCACAAACAGATCAGAGTCTTGGAAACCCCGATATGAATGTTATATGAAACAAAATATGTGCTTAGTATATACAAAGGCATAAAAGGGGATTAAAATATGAGTAAAGAATAAGAAATCATAAAGATAACAAAGCAGATTTTTTAAATATCCTAGCAATTAAAAGTATAATGATTAAAATAAAATGTTTAACGATATAAATTAAGAAATGTATAGATTAGTTACATACTTATGTTGGCAAAATTTAAAGTTGGATTAATCAAGAAGTTTAGGAATAATATCCATAATAAATTGGCAGTGTGCATAACATAGAGGATCCTTTGTGCAGTAGTGCTTGTATCACTTTTCCAGATCATTTTTTTTCTTTAGACATAGAAACTTCTAGGAGTCCCTCAATATATTTGCATGAGCTTTCATCTAGATATTTACATTATCATGCCTGTCGTTATTTTATAAATATGATTACATGTCTTTTTTTCCTTGCTGATCTGTGAACTTTGATGGCAGGGGGAAAAAGTTTTATTAATTACTCTTAATTTTCTATTAGTATTTGATACTATAAAGAGTTTGTACTAAGATATAATATTTGTTGAAATAAACTGAATTCTCCAGCGTTTAGTTTACTCACATTTTAATCATGTGACTTGTTTTCTCTGTCCTTAGATCTTGTTTTCTCTTTGGATGAGTAATATGAAAAATTATAAAAGCAGTAACTTTTCTAGAGTTTGTACATGTTTTTATGAACTTGAACAGTATGATTTTTCTTGAAATTAGCAATATTTGCCTCACCAGAGATCACAGGAACACAATATTTTTTGTTAAACTGTTGTATGTTACTCTTTGTGTCTGCAAAATGTTTATTTTATTTTGATAATCTATATTTCCTGACAATATTTATTAGAAAAGCATAAAGATACAAAAAATTTCGTTGAGACAGTTCTTAAGC
The DNA here is from genome assembly GCA_004024745.2 of Catagonus wagneri. NCBI lineage: Eukaryota > Metazoa > Chordata > Mammalia > Artiodactyla > Tayassuidae > Catagonus > Catagonus wagneri. Next base: position 2,689,194 of record PVHT020000173.1, on the reverse strand, counting down.
TTAATGACTTCTGTTAGTATAAAATAACTAAAACCCATGTAGTAAATATTACGGTTTGAAATTAAAACTTAGGACTTTTAGGAGTTCCTGTCATGACTCAGCGGTTAACAAATCAGCCTAGCATCCATGAGGATGCAGGTTCAATCCCTGGCCTTGCTCAGTGGGTTAAGGATCTGGTGTTGCCGTGAGCTGTGGTGTAGGTCTCAGACATGGCCTGAGTCCTGCGTTGCTGTGGCTGTGGCAAAGGCCAGCAGCTACAGCTCCGATTTGACCCCTAGCCTGGGAACCTTCATATGCCCACGGGTGTGGCCCTAAAAAGCAAAAAAGAAAAAAACAAAAAAATTTAGGATTTTTATAGTGATAGTGTACCAGTTTATCTGAAATTTACTCATTAATTATTTACTCATTATTTTTTTTTATTTTATGGAGTATTTATGCATTTACTCATTATGCGTTAAGTTCAAAGCTAAAATACACTAAAAACACCTTTAAAGTTACAATGAGACATTCAGTAAGAATGGAAAAGTCATTTAATTTTCTGGCTTAAGACATGAAAAAATGAAGAGTTAAATACCACAGATACAATGATATTCAGCGGCAGACTTTTTTGACAGTTGTTTTTCTAAAGTAAAGATGTTGTGGGTGTGTGTAATATTATTTCAGTATTATTCCTCTATCAATTGTTACAGTGCCTTGTTAGTGAAAAAGAATTTAATGTGGGTGTATTCTAAGATTTTTACCTATTTTATGTATCTGTTACTCCAATTTTTTTTTACCGTTGTGACTAATGTTACTTGTAGAATTGTTAGAATAAGTGTTGGATAGTTGTTTTTTATAAGTTAACCTACAAGTGATTTTTTTTTTAAATTAAAGAAGGAAGTGATAAAAATGCAGCCTTCTGTTAAGATGCATTTTAGTGAAACATATTCTGCCATTTAGAATAAAGGACACGCCAAGCAAAGACCCACTCTTATACTTTGACAGTATTTCACTGTTATGGTTGGATAACTCTCCTAATAGGCCATTATAGATGGAGACTTCCATTTCCATAGTTCAGACTACAGTGGAAAGGAGTTTTATGTTTATTGAGCTCTAAGAGTCAGCTTCCACTGCTCCTATGGTACACACAATCACCATTCCTACTCACTCTATGCAGAATAAGCAGTGGCCCCTAAAATGTGAAAATGATATTAAGACATTATTTATGTAATTACTTTCATTAGAGACCCTTATTGTGGAAGGATTGTGGAAAATTTGAATAATTAATAGTGATGCTATATAATAATATAATAAAATGTATAATTCTATTCCTATTCAAATGGTATACGAAAAATCGCTTATATGCTTAATATATTTATTTCACAGAACTCTCTACTTTTATCAGTTAGTTATCAATGCATCATAGTACTCTTCCAGATTACTTTATTTTATGAAACATATATACATGGTTGTATGTGTGTTGCACACTCATATATACATGTTTGTGTATAAGCATTTTCACATTTTGCTAAAGTCTATTATGATTTATTGCCTCTATGTTTCAATATTGTTAGGTCAATGAATAAGTATGCTGTATTATTATTTTATACTACTCTATTATAAAATTTAGGATTCCCTTTTGTATAGATATGCTTATTTATCATTTTATATTTCTTCCTTGCTTTTCTTAATTTAATGAAGAATAACATTATCTATGTTGTTACACTATTTTATGGTAAAATGGTAAACTATTCTTTTTTTCAATTTAGAAAAGAAAATGAAATGACTTATTAAATTCCAGAATCTAGGTAGAACATTTCAGGTTCCATTTCATGAAACACAGTTAGATAATACGAAACATGTTTAATCTACTAAATACCTTTTTAGTGAGGCACCTTATTTTTTTCCTCAAAGTATTTAACTTTTAGAAAATATTTGGTTCTAAGATTAGATGCTAACCGGAATTAGACACTGCTTTTTTCTCCCACAGTGCCCTAAAATAAATCACATCATGCAGTTGAAAAAGCAAGTTGCTTAGAATCCTGTTCTGTTCTCAATTCTAAATCTTTCTAGATTTGAGACTTTGAACAAGTTTTGTAAACTCTCTAAGATTTGGATTCCTTGTGTGTGAAAGTAGGAATTGTAAAACTTATCCTTTAGAATGTTTTCAGATTTTTTTCTTAGGTACTGAGTATTCTTACTTTTTGGAGATACCACTGTATTAGTTTTGCATTATGTATTAGTTTATGTGTGCTACGTCTCACATAACAAAGTACCGCGGACTGGATGACTTAAACAACAGAAATTTATTTATTTACAGTTTTGGAGTCTATGTCAGTAAGACTGATTTCTTTTAATGCCTGTCTTCTTAGCCTATAGATGGTTGTCTTCTTTAGTGTCTTTGCATGGCTTTCACTTTGTATGTGTCAGTGTTGTAAGCTCTTCTTCACATAAGGAAATCAGTCATATTGGATTAGGGCCCACCCCACTCACTACATTTAAGTTCCAAAAATCTTTAAAGGCCCTATATCTAGGTACAGTCATACTTGGAGTTATTGGAGGTTAAGACTTCAACATGTGAACTGGTGAATTAGGGGTTGGGGTGTGTGGTAAGATGGGTCAAATCAGCCAACGGGTAGTGACTCCATATCAAATCAAACATATTAACTAATTATTTTGAAATAATCTTAGATTTAGAGGAAGCTGCAATGATGATGCTAAAATGGAAGTTCCCATTGTGGCACAGAGGAAATTAATCTGACTAATATACATGAGGATGTGGATTCAGTCCCTGGCCTCGCTCAGTGCTCTGGGGATCCGGCGTGGGTGTGAGCTATGGTGTAGGTCGCAGATGCGGTCAGATCCTGCATTGCTGTGGCTGTGGCTGTGGCCAGAAGCTGTAGCTCCAATTTGACCCTCAGCCTGGGAACTTCCATATGCCACAGGTGCAGCCCTAAAAAGCAAAAAAAAAAAAAAAAAAAAAAAAAAGGTGATACTGAGATCCTATGTATTTGTGTCTTCTTTGCCCAAGTTCCCCCAGTAGTTACATTTTCTAGAATTATAGTGTAATATCAAAAGCAGCAATTTGATATTGGTACAAAGCATGCATATTGTTTAATGTCGTTTTATCACATGTGTAGATTCATATAGACATAATCAAGATACAGACCTTTCTATCATGATAGGAACCTCCCTTGTCCTACCCTTTCATAATCAGGCTCATCCCTCCTCCCCTCCATCATTACTAGCCACTGGCAACAACCAATCTGTTTTCTATCCATGTAACAACTTGGATAGACCTTAACGGCTTTATGCTGAGTGAAAAAGTTAATCTTAAAAGATCATATATTCTGTAATTCCATTTATATAACATTCATGGGATGAAAAAGTTATAAATAAATATTTTAAACTTAACTTTGTTGAGGTGTAATTTTATGAATAGTAAAATGCACCCATTTTAAGCATACACTTAGCTTAGATATATGTATGTAACTACCACCTTAATTAAGACACAGAACATTCACATGACTTCCAAAGTTCTCTGTGCTCTTTTATAGGCAAATCCTATCCTTACCCCATAAAACCAGTGATCTTCTTTCCATAAATATTGATTACATCTACTTTCATATAACTTACGTCATACAGTAAAAACCTCTTGTGAATAGCTTTTTCTCTGAATATAGTGTTCTTGAAATCCATCCATCCATGTGTTGCTGAGAAGTACTTCATTGCATAAATATACATAATCCGTGTATTCTTTATTCTATTGACACATATTTGGATATTTCTAATTTGGGGATATTATGATAAGACTTCTGTGACCATTTTTAAGTCTTTTGCTTTTTTTTTTTTTTAGGGCCGCACCCACGCCATATGGAAGTTCCCAGGCTAGAGGTCGAATTGGAACTACAGCTACTGGCCTACACTACAGCAAACAGGATCTGAGCCACATCTGTAACCTATGCAATAGCTCATAGCAGTGCTGGATTCCCGACCCACTGAGTGAGGACAGGGATCAAACCCAAATCTTCATGGATACTAGTCAGATTTGTTTCCTCTGAACCACAACAGGAACTCCAGTTATAAGTCTTTTGTGAACATTTATTTTCTTGGGTAAACAGCAAGGAGTGGAATTTTGGGGTCATATGGTAAATGCATGTAAAATTTTATAAGAAACTCTCAAACTTTTCCAAAGTGGTCATATTATTTTACACTCCCAATAGTAATATACAAGAATTCCATTTGCTCCACATCCTTGTCAACACTTCATATCCTCAGTTTGCTTGTTTTTTAAATTTTAGGCATTCTGATGCATATGTAGTCGAATTTCATTGTGGTAAATTTGCTCTATCCTAATGATTAAGGATGTATAACATATTTTCATGAGCTTATTGGCCATTCATTTATCTTCTTCAGTAAAGTGCCTGTTAAGTACTTGTGCTAAATTTTGAAATTCATTTGGTTTATCATATTATTAAGTTGTAAACATTATTTATATGCCTTGGATACAAATACTTTGTTGGTATGAATTGCGTGAATATTTTTCTCAGTTTACACCATGCTTTTTTAATTTTGTTAATATCTTTTGATGAACAGAAGTTTTTAATATTGTTAAGTCCAATTTATCAATTTTTTTTAGTCTTTTTTAGGTCTTGTCAACAAATCTTGACTTACCCAAAATTATGAAGGTTTTTTACTGTTTTCTTCTGGAAGTTTTATGACTTTTAACTTCTAAATTTAGATCTTATATCCTTTCAAAATTAATATTTGTACATGGTATAATATAGGAGCTGAAGTTCTTAGAGTTTTTTTTCCATACAGATATTTAATTATTCCAGCAATACCTGTTGAAGATATCATCCTTTCTCTAATGAATTACCTTGGCAATATGTCAAAAAAAACAATTGAATAAATGTGCCAGTCTATTTGTACTCTGTTATGTTCTATTTATCTGTTTGTCTTTTATGTTATACATAGATCTAGAAATGTCCTTGTCTTAAAATCAGTATTTCTAGGGTCATGAAATAACCTCAAATTAAATTTTACTTTTATATTAATGTGGTAATAATTATGCATTTCCTAGAAAACATAAACTTTACTGAAGCGTAAATATATTTTAGTATATGTTAATATTATATCACATTATATATATAAATATTATCATATCACCTTTATTAACTTTTAATCAGCTGATTCTCATTATAAATATGAGCAAGTATTAGTAAGCTTAAAATTAGTGAATTAAAAAAATTAGTAAATTAAAATTAATAAATACCAGAGTTCCCACTGTGGCTCAGAACCTGACATAGTATCCATGAGGATGCAGATTCAACCACTGTCCTCACTTACTGGGTTAAGGATCTGGCATTGCACAAGCTGTGGAATAGGTCGCAGATGAGGTTTCAGATCCAGTGTTGCTGTGGCTGTAGTGTAGGCCAGCAGCTGAAGCTCTGATTTGACCCCTAACCTAGGAACCTCAATATGCAAGTGCAGTCATAAAAAGAGAGAAAAAATCAGTAAATATAAGATAATTGGAGCATAAGATGAAATAGAGACTTAAGTGCAATGTTTTCACAATTATTTACCTCATTCCTATAAAATGTTTCAGTAGAATTTGAAGATATAATTTAGACAAGTTTCCAAAATCTGCAGTGATTCAATGCAAAAATAACTTGACTAAGTGAATGTTAAAATAAATCCATAGTGCATATAAGAGGTCTGCTCTCAAATTCCTGATTTTAGATTGTTTACCTCTAAGAAATGTAATGTTGAAGAAAATGAATCTTAACTACATTTCTGGGTAAAGCAATAATCTTTCAAGAAGAAATGACCAATGCATTTTTAAGGATTTTATTTATCATATTATAGTTGATTTATATTGTTCTGTCAATTTCTGCTGTTCAGCAAAGTTGCACAATCATATATATATGTATATACGTTATTTTTCTCACATTATCCTCCAATCATGTTTTATCACATGTGACTAGATATAGTTCCCTGTGCCATACAGCAGGATCTCATTGTTTATCCACTCCAAATGCAATGGTTTGCATCTACTAACCCCAAACACCCAGTCCATCCCACTCCCTCCTCCTCCCCCTTGGCACCCACAAGTCTATTCTCCAGGTCCATGAGGCTGTTTCTTTTATGTAGAAAGGTTCATTTGTGCCATGTATTAGATTCTAGATATAAATGAAATCATGTGGTATTTATCTTTCTCTTTCTGACTTACTTCATGTAGTATGAGAGTCTCTAGTTCCATCTATGTTGCTGCAAATGATAGCATTTTTTTCTTTATTATGGCTGAGTATTATCCTATTGTGGTATATATACCCCATCTTCTTAATCCATTCATGTGTTGATAGACATTTAAGTTGTTTCCATGTCTTCGCTATTGTGGATAGTGCTGCAATGAAAATATGGGTACATGTGTCTTTTTCAAGGAAAGTTTTGTCCAGATATATGCCCAGGAATGGGATTGCTGGGTCATATGATAGTTCTATATTTAGGTTTCTGAGGTACCTCCATACTTTTTTCATAGTGGTTGTACCAGTTTTCATTCCCACCAACAGTGCAGGAGGGTTCCCTTTTCTCCGCACCCTCTCCAGCATTTATTTTTTGTAATCTTATTAATGGTGGCCATTCTGACCAGTGTGAGGCAGTACCTCATAGTAGTTCTGATTTGCATTTCTCTGATAATTAATGATGTTGAACATTTTTACTTGTGTGAGTTGGCCATTTGTATATCTTTTGAGAAATGTCTGTTCAGGTCTTCTGCCTTACATTTCCAATTGTGTTGTTGTTTTTTTTGTTGTTTAGTTGTATAAGTTGTTTGTATATTTTAGAGATTAGACCCTTGTTGGTTGCATCCTTTTAAACTATTTTCTCCCATTCCACAGGTTGCCTTTTTTTTTTTTTATGGTTTACTTTGCTGTGCAAAAGCTTGTAAGTTGTAAGGTCAAACTAAGGAAATTAGTTTGTTTTTATTTCTGTTGCCTTGGGAGACTTACCTAAGAAAACATTTGTGTGATTGATGTCAGAGAATGTTTTACCTATGTTCTCTTCTAGTTTTATAGTGTGTTGTCTTACGTTTAAGTCTTTAAGCTATTTTGAGTTTATATTTGTGCATGGTTTGAGGGTGTGTTCTAGTTTCATTGATTTACATGAAGCTATCCAGTTTTCCCCAGCACCACTTACTGAAAAAGACTGTCTTTTTTCCATTTTATATTCTTACTCCCCCTTGTAGAATTGACTATAGGTGTCTGGGTTTATTTCTGGGCTCTCTATTCTGTTCCATTGGTCTGTATGTCTGTTTTGGTACCAGTACCACACTATCTTGATTACTGTAGCTCTATAGTATTATCTGAAGTCTGGGAGAGTTATGCCTCCCTGCTTGGTTTTTGTTCCCCAGGACCACTTTGGCAACTCTGGGTCTTTTATGGTGCCATATAAATTTTTGGACTGTTTGTTGTAGTTCTATGAAAAATGTCATGGGTAATTTGATTGGCATTTCATTGAATCTGTAGGTTGCTTTGGGTAGTATGGCCGTTTTAACAATATTAATTTTTACAGTCCAGGAGCATGGAATATCTTTCCCTTTCTTTGAATCCTCTTTAATTTCCTTGATTAATATTTTATAGTTCTTAGCATATATGTCTTTCACCTCTTTAGTCAGGTTTATTCCTAGGTATTTAATTTTTTGGGTATAATTTTCAAAGATATTATATTTTTATATTCCTTTTATAATACTTCATTGTTAGTATACAGAACTGCAACTGATTTCTGATTGAAATTGATTTCTGAATAGCACCCTTGTATCCTGCTACTTTGCTGAATTTGTTGATTAGTTTGAGTAATTTTTATGTGGACTCCTTAGGGTTTTCAATATATAGTATCATGTCATCTACATACAGTGACAGTTTTACGTCTTCTCTTCCAATTTGGATAATTTTTATTTCTTTTGATTGTCAGATTGCTGTGGCTAGGACTTCCAATACTATGTTGAATAAAAGTGGTGAGAATCTTATTCCAGATTTTAGAGGGAAGGCTTTCAGTTTTTCTCCATTGAGTATTATACTGACTGTGGGTTTGTCATAAATGACTTTTACTGTGTTAAGGTATGTTCCCTCTATACTCACTTTGGCCAATGTGTTTTTTAATTTTAAAATATCATGAAGCATTGAAATGTTTTACAAATGTATAGATATGTGCAAAGTTTTACAATGTATAGATATATGCAAAGCATTCACAAGAAGAACTACAGATCAGAACGTGAATAGCCAGCTCATAAATGATTCATGCTTTCTCAACCATCAAAAGCTACATCGTAAAGTTTGACAAATCAGTAAGTTAGATTGAACTAAATTAAATAAAACCCACATGTACAAATTTTCAGTTTACAAAGAGCTTTCTTATCTACTGTCCCATTTTATCTCAAAAATATTAAAAGGTAAGCAAAGCAAAGTACCTATCTTTATCCCTAATCTGAGGAAGCCAGTGCTCAAACAGGGTACTTGACATGAAGAGTTTCACACAGCTGGTATGAAGTGATCTTTAATTCACTGGTGCTTTTGCACTGTTCCTCCCTATGTGTTAGATATCAGGCATGTTTCTGATGTGATTGTGTATCAATGATCATAGTCCATGACCCAGTGTTAAATTAGTCTGTGCTATACAACTGAAGCCATCAGGATGCTATTAAAAGAATACAAGGTAGCTGTGGATATAGAGGGTAATTTCAACTGTCTCCTCTTTAAGGCTTAGGCAGTTATAGCAAGTTTAAGGATCTCAAGTTCCATCCCTATAACACCGCAAACTCTACGGTAGATTTGTAACACATGTCTATATTTTCAGGAATCTTTCCCTGGGACTTTCCAATGCACAAAGCAAAACCTAATCCCAAGAAAAGAAAGGGCATGATAGGGTAATGGATAGATAAAGTAATAAGAGAAAGAATGAATTAAAAATCAAATGACTGAAATGACTGCCAGAAGTAAATTTTAACTCTGGTGAGCCACAGTCAAAAACCCAAATCTAAAAATTCAGTGTTAACAAATTGAGCAGGTATAGAAAGTTAGATACAAAAATTACAAGGTCAACGTTAAGTCGTACTCATTTTTTAGACAAAATGCCTGCCTTTCATTCAAAATGTCAGGTTAAAATTAAATATCCATAATCCAAGATAAAATTTATTTATTTACCTATTTATTTATTTCTTTGTCTTTTTAGGGCTGCACCTGTGGCATAGGGAGGTACCCAGGCTAGGGGTCCAATCAGAACTGTGGTCGCCAGCCTACATCAAAGCCACAGCTATGTGGGATCTGAGCCATGTCTGTGACCTACACCACAGCTCACAATAATGCCAAATCCTTAACCCACTGAACGAGGCCAGGGATCGAAGCTGCATCCTCATGGATACCAGTCAGATTCATTTCCATTGAGCCCTGAATCGGAGCTGTAGCCACTAGCCTGCGCCACAGCAACACCAGATCCATGCCATGTCTGTGACCTACACCACAGTTCACAACAACACGGAATCCTTAACCCACTGAGCAAGGCTATGGATCAAACGTGCATCCTCATGGATACTAGTCAGATTCATTTCCACTGAGCTACAATGGGAACTCCTCATGAGTTTTTATTTTTAATTTACTAATGTGATAATGTTATCATGTTAAAAATATGTGGTATAAGGCAGCTGTTTTACTAATGTTAGGTAGATAAAACCTCTATTTTTAAAAATAGCTTAAGGGCCAGCTTCACAACCATATTGTATGAATCATATTAGAATGTTAATAGACTTTCGGTGCTTTTCATTCCATTGTCTCAATCAGCAAAACTCAATTTCTGGTAGAAAAACCATAACTCACCTTAAATTCCAGGACAGCATCATCATCACCATTTTTCTTTCTATCTTTCTTTCTTTCAGGAATACAGTGTTCAAAAATAGCCATGTTTTTGGAGGGTAAATATTCTAAAACAAACATTTTACAAAAAGAATTGCATGCTTTTTATTTTACTGTGTGTCGGGAAACATCAGGAGGTAATTATTTCTCTTCTAATAAACCTAGTAGGGATAATTGCAGAACTTTAAATATCTGAGTGGTAAATCATTAAGGTTTACATTTAGGATATCAGTCAAATTACCAGTCTGCTCTAGACAGCTACTGAAAGCCGAAGTTCCTTATTAGGAAATTTATCTTTTTTGAAGTTAATACAGGATTAGATGGCAGCTAAATGTGGGAAAGCTGACAGTTGTTACTGCCATATTACCTCCTAAGTATTTGAAAGTGCTACTGAAGCAGACTTTAACCGTGACCAAGGTCTAGGTGGGTGTTTTCTTATTTTGTTCTTATGGTCAGTGTTGAATTGTTCACATTTGTCTTCTGCCATTTTGGCCTTGCTCTAGCTAAATGACAAGTGAGGTAGCTTGGAGTGAATATTTAGTTGTAACTCCCTGGAGAAAGTTTCTTGTGTATGTTTTATAATTTCAGTTATATTTCTGCTCTGCCACAAAGATTGTACATGATTATATTCACCTTCCTGATAATGAGTGTATATCTCTAAGCAATTGAAAATAAAAAAAAAAAACAGAAATGCAAATGACATGGATTTCGAAATAGGAAAGCTGGGGAAAAAGCTGATTGTACTGGCAACAGAAAAGACAGAATGGCTTGACCAATTTAGCAATTAGCAACTTGGAAAACATTTGGATAAATATTAGAGTTTGTACGGAGAAAGGTACAAGCTCTCTGTCTCCTCAGCTGCAACCTAGATGTAGGTGGGTTATTAAATTGAAATGTAATTTGAAAAGTCATTAAATTACATTTGAAGTTTGAGAAAACATACCAACATTTATTATAAAGGAGGACAAAGAAAGAAACAGAACGGTTGAATATTATCCTCAGTCTTCATGCACTGTGACAGCCCTGTGCATGAAAGGTTCACACCTCAGAGAATTCATAAGTATTATGGTAGCAAGACCAACAGTCTCTTTTTCGGCTAGGCTCTTCGACATAAGAATAGCAAGGAACTAGGATACTAGGATAGTGTGTTTAAATGTTTCATTTATTTTCTTTTTTTTTTTTTTTGTCTTTTTGCCTTTTATGTAGAGCCGCATCCGCGGCATATGGAGGTTCCCAGGCTAGGGGTCTAACAGGAGCTGTAGCTGCCAGTCTTCGCCACAGCCACAGCAACGCGGGATCCGAGCCGCGTCTGCAGCCTACACCACAACTCACGGCAACGCCGGATCCTTAACCCACTGAGCAAGGCCAGGGATCGAACCCGCAACCTCACGGTTCTTAGTAGGATTCGTTAACCACTGAGCCACGAAGGGAACTCCCGAAATGTTTCATTTATTTTCTAATCTCTTACAGACCAATGCTTTTGTGAAATGCAATAGAAAATAAATTAGAAGAAAAAATTTATTTTATTTATTTATTTTTGCTTTTTCGTGCCGTATCTGCAGCGGCATATGGAGGTTCCCAGGCTAGGGGTCAAATTGGAGCTACAGCTGCCAGCCTACACCACAGCTCACAGCAACTCCAGATCCTTAACCACTGAGCGAGGGCAGGGTTTGAACCCACAACTTCATGGTTCCTAGTTGGATTCGTTTCCTCTGCACCACGACAGGAACTCCAGATGGTTTTTGTTGGTGTATTTTTTTAGATTTAAAACTCAAACAACTATACCCCAAAATTGCTATAAATTTTTCTTACTCTTGGAGTTCCCTTCGTGGCTCAGTGGTTAACGAATCCGACTAAGAACAATGAGGTTGCGGGTTTGATCCCTGGCCTTGCTCAGTGGGTTAAGGATCCAGCGTTGCCGTGAGCTGTGGTGTAGGTTGCAGACGCGGCTCAGATCCCACGTTGCTGTGGCTGTGGCGAAGGCTGGCAGCTGCAGCTCCTGTTAGACACCTAGCCTGGGAACCTCCATATGCCTCAGGTGCGGCTCTACATAAAAAAGGCAAGAAGACAAAAAAAAAAATTTTTTTTTACTCTTAATTTCTGAACAGTATCAAATTGTTAAATTCACCATCCCCGGGTTAAATATTATGTAGAACTGATCCAGAAGATCCAGAGCCCTATTCAAGTGTGTTTAAGCTATTGTGGCAAATTATTACTCTCTGTTCATACAGTAACAATGAGATCACTACAGTTTTTCTCACTAATTATTATCTTGAACTCTATTTTGCCAATGGAATTTCATTTTGACATACATTATGCTAATTAATAACGTTCCAATGTAGATTTGGAAATATTATTTGAAGGCTCTACGTAATCGCCTCTGGACTGTTCAGTCTTAAATAAGGTAGTTTAATACTAACTGTCCCTAAGGTATAGATTAAGGAGTACTTGTACAACTTTACACACACACACACACACACACACACACCAATGTTTATTCCAAGATATTTTAATGAAAATGACAGTACATATTATGAAGCCAACAAAATATCAAAAACCAAAATGATTATTTGAGTTGAAGTTAAAGAAAGACAATTCATACAAGTGATCAAATGGCATAAGGTCTTTAGGAAACATAAGATTATGTACCTTCCTTGGATTAAGTAAAGTTACATTTTGAGGCACATTTGCCTGTAGTCCAAAATTTTCTGAACATTTTCCGTGTAGATAATGCATGGAAAATTTCTGCCTCCAGGATTGTTTCACCAGTATATAAACAAAGACCAAGGGCAAAATAAAAGTTCTGTAGATGGAGTAAATTTAAAAACATTCTTCAAGAAGATCTTCTGCATCTGAACTCTGGTTCAGAAATCTCTTGGCATCTAGTATTTTTTTTTTTTTTGGCTTTTTTTTTATGAAGAGCCGCACCCACGGCATATGGAGGTTCCCAGGCTAGGGGTCTAACAGGAGCTGTAGTTGCCAGCCTTCGCCACAGCCACAGCAGCGCGGGATCGGAGCCGCGTCTGCAACCTACACCACAGCTCATGGCAACGCCGAATCCTTAACCCACTGAGCAAGGCCAGGGATCGAACCCGCAATCTCATGGTTCTTAGTCGGATTCGTTAACCACCAAGCCACGAAGGGAACTCCTTGGCATCTAGTATTTTGATAAAAAATATTTTCTTTAGAAGTCATGTACTTACCCGTGATTTTGTCTTCTATTACAGTCATTACTCATCACTGAAAATAATTTGCCACGGTAAACAAAATAACTCCACTCAGCTGTAGCCTGTTCTACCTGAAAGTTCTTTAGAACTATGGAAATATTTTAAAGACTTTGGAAAGTTAAAAACCACTTTCTTGTCTAGTTACCTTTAATAATAAATGACCAGCTGATAAAATTCCAACATTCTTGACCATATGCTTACTACTTTTGAGTGCTATTTTGTTTAGAAACTCTTTCAACTGACTAATGTTCTTTGCTGCAGGCTTAATTTTAATAATAGAGCCTCTAAAAGCTACAGATGGACTGTTTCTACTTCAAGATTCTTATTACATATTTTAAAATTTTAACGCTTGATACTAAATTGATGGCTATGAAATAAGTTTAAATCTAAATTTAATGTTATGGTTTCAGAATGGGTAATGTGCCCCATAGCCTTGTGTTGATTAAAACCAAAGGAATGATAGAGAATATTTATTTTAAAATTACTGTTAAAGCATGAAAAATTACAAACTAAAAATAACTGCATTTGACATCCGTAATTTCCCTCATAATGATTCACTGGGTCAGAATCTTTCATTTTTACTTAAAATGAAACTTACAAATTTAGATGAGGGACAAAATGATGTATTAGAGTGGGTGCCATCATTTTTTTGGTACATTCTTATAACATGATACTGTGTTTGCATAGTTCAGGGTCTGCACAGTTTCATGCCATGTAAAAATATCTTGAAGATAGTAAGGATCATTTTTATTTTATATTTGGTCATTTTTTCCATGTGATGCTTTTAAAGATGAAATTTAGATGACAGATCTAAATCAGTTTTTAGAGCAAGAAGTAAAAATCTATACTTATAAATCATCATATACTTTAACTGCAAAGAAACTTCTTACAAAAAATGTGCTTTGATTATGAGATATTTTTATTGTTTTTTGGGGTTTTTTTTGTCTTTTTGCCTTTATCTAGAGCCACACCTGCGGCATATGGAGGTTCCCAGGCTAGAGGTCTAACAGGAGCTGTAGCTGCCAGCCTTCGCCACAGCCACAGCAACACAGGATCCGAGCCGCGTCTGCAACCTTCACCACTGCTCACGGCAACGCCAGAACCTTAACCCACTGAGCAAGGCCAGGGATCGAACCCACAACCTCACGGTTCTTAGTCGGATTCGTTAACCACTGAGCCACGAAGGGAACTTCCAGATATTTTTATTGTTAATAAAGGACACTAAATATGTACTTTTACATCAGAAAGACAAATCCAGCAAACATTTTTTATATAGAGCTTTAATCAAAATATAAAACTTGAGGCATTCCCATTGTGGCACAGCAGAAATTAGTTTTTTTTTTTTTAGTATCCATGAAGACCTGGGTGCAATCCCTGGCCTTGCTCTGGGTGAGGGATCTGGCATTGCTGTGAGCTGGGGTGTGGGTTGCAGACATGGCTCAAATCCTGCATTGCTGTGGCTGCGGCTTAGGCTAGCAGCAGTAGCTCCAACTTGACCCTAGCCTGGGAATTTCCGTATTCCGTTGGTGTGGCCCTAGAAAAAAAGATGTAAAACTTGACCTCAATATGCCACCAATTAGCCGTTGTGACTGAAATATAAAGAGTTACCATAATTTATAAAAACTGCTAATTGTCCTTCATGGTCATGAATATTAATTAAGCTCTTAATATAAATGAGTCACAGAACCTGTTAAACATTTAATGTAGAAAAATCTGGCATTTTTTTGAGACATATGGGATCTTATTGTGTTGTGCTATTACTGTTTTATAGTCTAAAAATGCTTTTTATTTGCATCCATTTTATTTTTCAGTGCCTATTGAATACCTGCTAACTGTCAGACTCTGCTTTCTCATGGAACTTACATTTTTAGGAACAACCTAGACAATAAACAATTAAACAAGTAAATATGTTATATAATTTTACTTAGTAGTAACTGTTGTGTAAACAGAGTAGGAGAATAGTAAATGACTAGGATAAGGTTGTGGGTGATGAGCAAGTTTAGAGTGAGGGGTAATATGGGAGCAAAAACGTTAACCAACTAAAACAGCAAAAGAGAAGATATTTCTAAACATGTTATTGAAGAGTGAGGAATAGATTTGTTTCGGCTTCTTGGTGATTTGTAACATGCTCGTGAAAAACATGATTTTTATCTCTGTCTCTTAGCATGCTGATAAGATGGCAGTTGTTTAGAAAGAATGGTAGTGATTTATTGTGATTCCCTTTCTGAGAGTCTCTTGTGAAGGTAATCAGTGATAAGTTCTGTATAAGTATTCAAAGCTTTTGCAATTCTGTCATGGATTTGCGACTAAAATATTTGAATTCAAATTGTCCTTCAGTGTTGTATATAAATAATCTAAGTCATATAAATTGAAAAGCATAATCCTAAAATAGATTTCTGGGAACTCTGTTCCTAAGGAGAGTCTGGGATTTCTGTTTTAATTTCTTTATTATCCCCAGATTTTAGGAGGAACATAACATCAATTATTTGAGAGGAGTGTGCTATGATAATACCATTCACATCAGTACAGTACAGTAGATTCTTTCTCCTATTGCCTTTTTGTTGTTGTTGTTCATCCATCCAACATGTAAATGACTCCACGTAGCCAGGTCACCACACCTTTAACAACAAAACAAATGCCTTCTTGTTCCAATAATCCAATCTCTGCCAGTGTTGCCAACAATTCTTAATCACTCAGCTGGAAATCTTGGTGAAATTTTTGATTCTTCTTTAGCCAAATCCAAATGCATTTCATTCACCAACTCCTGCCTGCTTATGTTTTGTTTCCCCAAGAATTAAGTGTACCGTTATGCATTCCAGAGCCTGAAGTTGAAGCAGGGTTTCTAGGCTTTCTTTGGGTGCAGTACATAGGAGGATGTGACATATTCCTTCCTGCAGGAGTGGCTCATCCTCAGAGGTGTTTCACTGAGTGCCTCCTGTATCATGTGGTACATCTTCTTTGAAGACATACTCTCTTCTGTGTTCAGCTCTCTTCTCCATACCGATTGCTTATTTCTAGTATGGCAGAGAAATTGCTCAGCACAGAATCAAGAGAACTGAGTAAGTCTTGCAGCTCTGTTGTGTGAGTTTAGCCAAGTCCATTAATCCCTGAGCTGTTTTAATCATTTGTAAAGTAAAACAGTACCCTAATATTTATCATTTACAGTTCTCATGTTGGATAAATATAGCAACAAATATTAAAAATATTTGAAATAAATATTCTAGACTGAAAATGTAATAGTATTATTGTAGTTAATTAACATTGAGTGGGAATTCCCATCATGGCTCAGTGGTAACAAACCCGACTAGTATCCATGAGAACACCACGGGTTCAATCCCTGACCTCGCCTGGTGGGTTAAGGATCGATCCTGTGTTGCCATGAGCTGTGGTGTAGATTGCAGATGCACCTCAGATCTGGCATGGCTGTGTCTGTGGCATAGGCCAGCAGCTACAGCTATGATTAAATCCCTAGCCTGGGAACTTCCATAGGCTGCAGGTACAGTCCTTAAAAAAAAAAAAAAAAAAAAAAAAAAATTTTTTTTTGAGTGAATGAAACTTTAAAACAATTATACTGCTGTAGACCTCACATTCTGTATTTTATACTGAAGAATTTGAATTAAAAATCAGTTCTCAAATGATATGCCCTCTCACTGTAAAACAGAATTCCCTGGCTTGAAGCTAGAATCAAAAGAATGTAAATATTTCAAGTCATCAAGTATAATGGTAGATACAAAATTATAGATTACACATTAGATAAAGTCTTTATTCAAAATGGTGTTTTCTGTTAAATATAAACTCCATCTTTAGTAAATCATCCCTAAAGTCATCTGCCTTCCTTATTAATTTCAAATATTTTTATTATTACTCAATAAAATTAATAATTGCTATGTGGATTTTATTAAAACCAGATGATTTTCAGGTCATTGGACAGTTTATTTTTAAAGTAATGAAATTCCAGGCATTTCTCCAGATTTTTCAGGAGTCAACAATTAGATATTATTTTTAAAAGTATTACCAAAAATTAGAAATCATTTTACTATTTTGTAAAAATTATTATGCAGAAGCCTTAAAAGTCATTGTTTCTCTTTGCTGTAAAATGATTTATATAATGCTATAAAATGATTTATATAATGCTATAAAATGTTTTATATAATTAAAACATACAGTTAGAGCAGTCAATGCTTTTTTGTTTTGTTTTTTTTTTGTCTTTTTGCCTTTATGTAGAGCCGCACCCACGGCATATGGAGGTTCCCAGGCTAGGAGTCTAACAGGAGGTGTAGCTGCCGGCCTTCGCCACAGCCACAGCATCGCGGGATCTGAGCCACATCTGCAACCTACACCACAGCTCACAGCAACGCTGGATCCTTAACCCACTGAGCAAGGCCAGGGATCGAACCCGCAACCTCATGGTTCTTAGTCGGATTCGTTAACCACTGAGCCACGAAGGGAACTCCTAGAGCAGTCAATGTTGATTCTACTCCAGAAAATATTTAGGATTCTCAGACATATACTTCCAAAAATATAAAATAAACAGATGATTTTAAAATATAATTGTAATATTTATGTTTTTTATATTTACTTTTTTTTTGGCCACACTCGTGGCATTTGGAAATTCCTCGGCCAGAGACTAATCCGAGCCTTAGCTGTGACCTAAGCCATAGCCAGTGGCATTGCTGGATCCTTAACCCCACTGCACCACATGGGAACTCCTGTATTTACTTTTGAGAACAAAATTATTTCTATTCAAGTATAAAGGTGATTATTTAGCTAAAGAAAGTAAAATTTTATTCAAATGACAATTTTAAACTACAAGATTAATGAGATAGAAGCCACTTTCATGAACTGGCAGAAAGCTCATAGTATCAGTATAAAAAATAAATGTATAGGAATGACAGACCCCTCTTTTATGAGATGGAATATTTCTGAACTTTTACAAATCACATTGACTATTGTTGCATTCATGTATTTGAGATACTTATTATTATTGGGAAAATCATTTAAGGCATCAACCGAGCAGGGATATTTAACTAATATTTATTGAATCTGAATCAGTTATAAGTCACTGTGCAGGGTTTTAAAGAATAAAAATTGTGGTAGGCAGGAAAATGAAGTTTGTCACAAGTAAAGGTTAGCAAAATTTGTTCCTATTACCAACTAATTTTCATAATATAATAGTAACACTCCGTGATAAAGTTATATATTGGACAGCAAAAAAAAAAAAAACATTTTTAATTTCTTAGGCGTACCCACAAGTAGTTAACCTTCGGCTCCCTGCAACACAGCTAAAAATTTAACACATCCCAAAATGTGAAATCATGCACCATATGTGTATGCACATGTGTGTGCATTTTATCCCTCCCTTGTCAGATCTCCTCTCTGTTGTCATCCTTTCCCTAATAGAAGTAAAAATTCACTTCCAGTGAAGTTTGTAGCATCTAATTTTTTCTTATTTCAAAATATATTCCTGGGTGGTTGAAAAACATTTTTTATAAAATTTATTAAGAACAAATAGTAATAATTTGGTAAAAATGAAAGTTTATTTCAAAAAGATATTTTCAGTAGACTTTCATTGGAGTCAATTCAAGGGATAAGCTGGAGTTGTTTAAGATGGCAGCCTCTACATATCCTTCAATCAGTTCAAAAATCATGTGTAGTTTTGTATGTATTTTATATTTACTGTAGACAGAAAGCATTTAAGAATGCCTTTGGTTGGAGTTCCCGTCATGGCTCAGTGGTTAACGAATCTGACTAGGAACGATGAGGCTGCGGTGTTCGATCCCTGGCCTTGCTCAGTGGGTTAACGATACGGCGTGGCCACGAGCTGTGATGAAGGTTGCAGATGCGGCTCGGATCCCGCGTTGCTGTGGCTGTGGCGCAGGCTGGCGGCTACAGCTCCGGTTAGACCCCTAGCCTGGGAACCTCCATATGCAGCGGGTGTGGCCCCAAAATGACAAAAGGCAAAAAAAAAAAAAAAAGAATGCCTTTGGTTAATTGTATATTTTTATTGTTTCCCATTTTTGGCGAAGTTTTCCTTATATCTCTAATGGCAATATAGACCTAAATGTCTAAAAATGAGTCTTTAGGAAATTTTAATTGCTTGCCTTCAAGTCTGGATAGTTGAATTTACTGATCTATAGCACTATAACCCAGCCAAAGGTTTATAATTCAGTAAAAGTCTGTTATAATACAGTTCACTTTCAGAGTCCTTGACTACTTCCTACTTGACTCATATACTCCCCTTCCTATGCTTAGGGACACAGCACACTTAGTTGCTTGACAGCAGGCAACAGGAATAGCTTTCTTTTCCAGCTTGCAACTCATGAGGGTTTCCCTCCCTGTTTCCCTTTTCACTGCAGTCTCATACTTAGTGTACATTCAATCTCTCAAGCCCAATTTCTGCTTTTAATTTCTCTCCTGAGTCAGATCAGGGCCTTACCTTTCAGGGGTGAAGACTGTAATAACCAGGAAGAACAAGAATGATGAAGAAATCTTCCCTTGTCCTTCCTCTGTTGTCATTCTAATAGTCCCTCCTCCCCCACGATGGCTATTTTCTTACTCCCCATTGCCCACCCACTTCTACTTCCCTAACTCACAGACACCCATGTATGTATGCACACAAACACATATCCTATTCCTTGAATAATATATCTCAGTTGACTTACGTGAGCCTAGATTTCTTCCAAACATTGAAGATAACTCCCAGGCTTGGTAACCCTCAATTTTCCTATTATTATCATCCGCCCTTGTCTTTCCTACAGGTTCTATATGTCTTGATGTATCGGGGCTGAGAGTGGGGAGTAGATAAAAGTGGCTTACAAATTTTTGTGGAGAAAGGCATTTCAGATATTTTGTATTTTTATGAGTAATGAAGTATTTTTTAATGCCAAGGAAATCTCAAAATGATTTTGTGTTTGCTTCTAAAAATGGGAAATAAGAAATCTCAATTCATTTTATAGTGAAATCATACCAGATTTATACTACCGTATGATAGCAGTATAAAACTGAGGCAGGCTGGACTTCACAATAAACTAGAGCTGAGGGCCTCCTAGGAACAAGAGTGTTTGGGCTGAGCAGAGTTGTAAGGAGATACATTAGTAAAATATTCATTGTCCCAAAACCCTTTACACAGGAGCATACAGAATTTATCTCCCAATAGTCTGTTACTCTTCTACTCACTCCTAACCCATTCTTGCCCTAAGGAATCTTCAACAGTAGCAGTAAGAATTCCTACCAGGGAATTGGATTTGGGAGCTTCCTGAAAGAAGGGTTTGGAGTTTTTAAGAACCCGTTAGCCTAATTTGGAACTTTAGCCACTATTCCTTTAGTCCTGCCTCCCAGGAAGCGTTATTATACATTGCAATGTATGGCAGCATGTTTCCATCATACCATGAATGGTATGGTTCAGGTGTCTAGTTAATTTAAAGGACTCATAAATGAGCCAATGACATAATTATAATATACAACATAATTTTTATGGGAAAAAATTCTATACTCCAAAATAAACTTTTCGAACACATTCTTCATTATTTGAAGTCAACCATGTAACAGTTCAAATCATGTGCCTAGAATTCTTTTAACTTCATTAGAAATGTTTCATCCTGACACAACCTGTGGATGATATATTAGTCTGTTCTTTGCAGTGACTTTGTAAGGAATATTTTTGTACTACATTTTCATAAAATAGACTCACAAATAAAATTGCAGCTTCCTTTTAGTCAATTTGGACAATGTGTCTGTGCCATTTGTCAGCATGAAGACATTTGGAGAGGACCATTTTTATACCAGCTGATCTGATAGTTTTTAGTTGTAGCAGGTTAGCAAAAAAATAAAACAAGAGGACTGACCTTGCTTTATAGTTCTCAAAACACAAAATATGTCAAATATTTATAAATCTGATCCTAATTCACCATCAACTTTACTTATGTTATCACCTATTTAAAAATATAATTTAAATATGTGTGCATACATAACTTTAGTTGACTTGGGGATAATAGCTTATAATAAAACAAATTAAGTTCAAATATTTATTTTTCAAATACAGTTCACATTTTCAATTTTAGTTTTATAAGTGAATGTGTACCTCATATGAACAGTTTGTTGTATACTTTTTAAAATTATTGTGGATATATTCATAAATTTGATTTTCTAAAGCCAAAAGCAATTGTGATATTTTATCACTGCATTTAAAAAAATTATACTTAAACTTTGAAATTAAGTTTAAAAGGCAGCAAACTAAGACTCTAAGTAAAAAAAAAAAACAATCCTGCTAAATTATTTAGCAGTTTTGGTCAGCAGTTTCCTTTTTTGATTTTAGTAATTTTATATAGAAAGCTTAGAGCTTTGGGGTTTATTAACTTGCATTGATTTCAAACTCACTCATATCTATCCCAATAGATTATTTTTTTCTGTTAAACATATAGTGGCATAATCTCTGGTTTTAAAAAACTTGATTAAATTCAGGTGAGATTCATTTTTGGCCATATTTTTTTCATTAGCTAAATTCTGCTTTTTATAAAGAACATCTAATATTTAAGAGTTAGGTGAGTCAAAGAAATTAACAGGAAATACCCTATTCCTAGACTAAATTAACTATCCTGAGACATTACTGAAAATTTAGATATACTTGAATCTGCTTTCAGCTATGAGGCCTTCTTTTGCATTTCTGATTGTAAAATTTTGGATAATGCATGCCTAGTACCTAGCACAGTACCAGGCATACAGTTAGTAATCATTTTCCCTCTCCATGGGAACTTGTAATCATAACTATAAGAAAAACTCTAATATTTACTTTGAGACCAAGGCTAACAATGAAAAACGAAACAATAATAATATCCCATCTATTCAATAGTGGGGGAAGGATATGATAAAAAGCCGTTTTCAACAGAGCTGGAAAATATTATAAGCCACTTACATTTATCTCTGTCACTTTTCTGAAATAGTAATTATTCTCTCTAGTTTTGAATTTCCTAATGATCTGCAACTATTTAATATATTTTTGTCTCATTATTGCATTTCTTATACAAAATATGTGATACCACTGAAATTTTGAAGAAAAACAGCACACAAAGATATTAAATCATGATTAAACTATTGACTGAGCACTCTAATATTATAATTAAAAACATGAAATATCATATGCCTCAGTGTTTTCAGCTATGGAGAAACAATTAACCATGGCATATGCAATGATTTACTATGGGACTTATATGTGTGCTTCTTTTTAAAATAGTCAAAGAGGAATTATTAGAGGAAGGACAATTTTACTGGTTCATAATTCATGGAAAGACTAGTAGAGATCAAATGCATTTAGTGGTTGGTGCAGTACTGAAGTCACCTGAAAATGAGAGGGGGCCTCTAGATCATCAGAAACCAAAGACGCAATTTTCCACCTAAAAAGGGGATGGAGCCTGCTCCAGCAGACTGGATTAAATATGTCTGTCATCTGTTTTGTGACTGTGGTTCTTAAGAGAATCAGTCAACTTTGCTATGATTTATTTTTCCACTTTTTGAGGTGAGTCAAGCAGAAACTATTCTTTAAAAAGGAATATAGCAACAAGCTCTGTAAATTTTCCCACTTCCTCAACTTCCCCACTATCCAATAAATTAACATAAAATAAATTGGCAATTACTCATGGGCATATCTTAAGACAAATAGATCTTCCTCTTGTTCTTTACAGACTGCTTTGCTTGATTATTTTAATACTTTTTTGACAATAACACTGTGTGAAATCAATTTCCTATTTATCATTTTAGCTTCCTGGACAATTCAGATAATAAAAAGAAATATCAAAGGGAGATTTTACATAGCTATAGTTCTTTTTTTCTCTTTTTTTATTGAAGGTATACCTAAAGCACAATTTTATGTAAGTTACAGGTGTACAATATGATGATCCATAGGTATTATAAAACATTGGATATATCCCCTGTGTTCTACAGTATATCCTTGTAGCTTATTTTTTGCAGTTATTTTATTTTTAAAATTTTATTGTAGTTGATTTACAGTATTTTGTCAACTTTTGCTGTACAGCAAAGTGAACCAGTTACACATTTATATACATTCTTTTTTTCACATTATCCTCCATCATGTTCCATCACAAGTGATCAGATATAGCTCCTTGGGCTATTCTTGTACCTTATTAGCTTATTTTATATCTAGTAGTTTGTTCCTCTTAATCTCCTATCCTCCCATATTCCCCTCCCTTCTTCCTAATCCCCACTGGTAACCACTAGTTTGTTCTCTATATCTTCGAGTCTGCTCCTTTTTTGTTATAGTCATTAGTTTGTTGTATTTTTAGTTCCACATGTAAGCAATATCATGCAGTATTTATCTTTGTCTGACTTACTTCTCTCATAATGCCTTCCAAGTCCATTTATGTTGCTGCAAGTGGCACATTTTCATCCTTTTTATGGTCGAGTAGTATTCCATTGTGTTCCACATATTCTTTAGCCATTCATCTGTTGGTGGACACTTAGGCTGTCTCCATATCTTGGCTATTGTAAATAATGATGCTGTGAACATTGGGGTACATATATATTTTAGACAATATTTTCCATGGCTTTATTTCTTAAGGACTATAACTAACTTATGAACTATAATTACAACTAATAAAATAATTTGGTTGTTTGATTACCAAAAAAAACAAAAAAAAACAAAAAATCCCCAAACTATAAGTTGTATTTAGCAAATGCTTTATATGGAAATGAAGAATTTAGATCTCAGAGAGACCACAACTATTGTTATAGTCTGAATGTTTATGTCCCCTCCAAAAGTCATATGTTGAGATTTTTAACCCCCATTGTGGAGATATTCAGAGGTGGGGCCTTTGGGAAGTAGTTAGATCATGAGAGTGGAATTGTTGCAGGACTTACATACAAAGAAACAAGACTGTGAGGCTTTTTGCGAGGAAGCAGCATTTATTTGTGCCGGCACTGGCTCAGTGGATTCATATCCAAAGGCTGAGCCCTGAATGCAGCAGGATGTCTCCTTATATACCCCGTTAGTTTTCCCAATACATCTAAATTCCTTTGTGCCCCTTACAAGGTGTTCAGTAAATTTTGAGCAGACAATTATAGACATGCCTGTGCTCATGGATACATGTTATGTTACATTTTTGCAGAACTGCCCATACACACACAGATATTGGTATTGCCTTTTGCCTTCCCTTTGTTCTGGGAGGGTCCTTCCTCCTCCCAACTAGAGAATAAATGGGCTAAGTACCCTTATAAGAAGAAATGCTAGAGAAATGATTTCCCTCTTAGCTGTATGAGGAAACAAGGAAAAGATGACCATTTGTGTCCTCACCAGGCACTCAGTCTACCAGCTGCTAGATCTTGGACTTCTCACGATCCAGAACTGTGAAAAATAGATATTTGTTGCTTAAGCCACCCAGTCTAATGCTATTCTGTTATAGCAGCACAAATTGACCCACCTTTTATAGATAAGAAAAATAAGACCCAGAAATTATTAAATAATTTGCAAAACCACTCAATAAATATGTGTTGGAGCAGTAATTAAAACTCAGTTTCCAAATCTACAATTTAACATTCTGCCTACAACAGTACTTGTGATTTATTTATTCAGCAAACATTTCAGGGCCTCATTTCTTAGTATTAAGAAGGTGCTACTTTAGAGATTGAAGTGGGGAGAGGGGAGAAGATATAAAATGATTAGGAAATCCTCTGTCCTGGGGACCTTACAGTTTAAAACACAACATAAATCAGAACCATTAGTTATCGTAAGGCCTGTTAGAATGTACAAAGTGTTTAAGAAAGATGACCAGTACTTTCTGGCCAAAAATCACAAGAAAGGCCAAGGGGGAGAGGGATCATTTTAAGCCGAAGAGTGGATAGGAATTCTACTGGTAGTATCAAGGGAAGGCATTCTTATCCATGAACTTTCTTTAGTTGAAAACAACAGAGGGGAATTTGGAGAAACTGGCTAGAAAAACACAGGAAGGGGACAGTTCTGTACGTCCAAGAAGCAAAAATTATGTGTAAATTCTTCAGGGTGCTACTTTTAGGATGCCTGCACTTAAATACGCTTTCTTGGGTATCTCCACTTATAAAGACAACTCCAGGAAAAGAAACTTTAGGATAAGGGAAAACAGGGCAAATCAACAAAAAGCCTAACTACATTTATATAGAATGAGAGCGATACAGTGACTTGAAAAAGGAAATTAGGGTGTTGTTCCCCAAAGAAGGTAGTACAAGAAGATAAAGTACAAAGATGGGTACAAAAGATAAAGCACAAATAAAAATAAATGCCCATTTGCATCTTATGGAGCATGAAAGAAAAAACTGAAGTATAGTGAAGGAAAAATAAATAAGGTCAACAGAATATTTGAGTAGCCTCATTTGGCTGAAGCACAGGATGAATAGATGACATCGGGATGAACTAGACTTTGGCTGGTCACCTCCACCTTCCTGTTCATACACACCCAACACCATCCCAGTCGTTGAATTACTCTCCCTAGTTTACAAGTTTATAAGGTGCATATTGATTTGAGAAGGAGTTAGCTCAAGGAACAGGAAAATTTGAACCTATCATCATGCCCACAGATTAGGGATGAACTACGCTGGCCAGCTATTAGCAATCGACTCTTGGCACAAAGTTATAGAACCCGGTGTATTTCTCCCTCAGTCTTAGGGAGAGTGTCTTGCTTTAGCAACATGGCTAGAACAAAAAATTTTTCTTAAGGAATATGCCAAGGAGACTGTCTGAGCCAAGCTGCATCTTATTTCTCTATCCAGCCATTCAAATAGCGGATGGAGCAAGACAGTTATGCTGAGAACATTTCTGAAAACTATACAAAATGTAGAGATGGACACCATTTTCAAGTGGTAACATTTAGAGTTTTCTCCCCAAATAATCCATCAGAATTGCACCCTGGTTCTTCCTCCTCTCCCCACATCATCTTTGCTTTGAACCTAGTGCCAACTAATTTGTGTGAGCTTCACTTTCTTCATTTGCAATATGAAGAGTTTGGATTAAGTTCTCTCCTAAAGGTGCTTCTTAAATTACACTTTGATATCATGTCAAAAAGCTTATTTGGGGAAGTTCCCATCGTGGCTCAGTGGTAACGAAACCAGCTAGTATCCATGAGAATGAAAGTTCCATCCATGGCCTTGCTCAGTACTTTAAGGATCTGGCGTTACTATGACTGTGGCTGTGGTGTAGGTGGGTAGCTACAGCTCCAATTCAAACCCCTAGCCTGGGAACTTGGCCCTAAAAAGACAAAAAAAAAGGGGGAGTGGGAAGAAAAGCTTTTTTGAGGTCATGTTGAGAATATGCTTGACTACTTTGTACTGAGAAGTTTGGTCTTCAGACTCTAGATTATGAAAATTTGTAACATGGTCTTTACAAGAAGGATCATAGGCTTCATATTTTTCCCAGCTCTCTCATTGACAAATTGACAAATATGCAATGTCAGAATTTATTGCATCTTTTATTTATTTATTTATTTATTTATTTATTTATTTATTTATTTTGTTTTTTAGCACTGCACCCATGGCTTATGGAAGTTCCTAGGCTAGGGGTCCAATTGGAGCTAGAGCTGCCTGCCTATGTCACAGCCACAGCAATATCAGATCTGAGCCACGTCTGTTACCTATACCACAGCTCATGGTAAAGCCATATCTTAGCTCTCTGAATGAGGTGAAGTATCGAACCTGCAACCTCATGGATACTAGTCATATTCGTTTCTGCTGTGCCACAATGGGAACTCCTAATGTATTATTTTATTTTGTAAAGTGAAGAAATATTTTTTCACAGTTAAGTGAAATAACTAAGTAATTATTGAAATATAATAGTAAGCAATCCCCACTGAATTTTTTTGAAAAGAAGAGTAGAATGACTAAGGCATGCAATGGGATGGTGAATTTGACAGTACTATGTTTGACAGAATGACTGATATAAGTATTCTATAAGCTACCAAATCTAGATATCACTAAGAAACAACAAAACGTAAATTCTACAAACAATAATGATAAAACAAAAAATTATAACTATGGCAAATAAGATAGAAGATTATTTCCTTCTTTTAATCATAAATAACATTTATTGAACACAGTATATGGAATTTTTTAACTTGCTTTTTTTGCTATTGTTTCTTGTTTGTTTTGTGTGTGTGTGTGTTTGCTTTTTGTTTTTTGCATTTTAGGCTGCACCCACGGCATATGGAGGTTTCCAGGCTAGGAGTCAAATCGGAGCTACAACTGCCAGCCTATAACAAAGCCACAGCAATGCAGGATCTGAACTGTGTCTGCGACCTACACCACAGTTCACAGTAACACCAAATCCTTAACCCACTGAGCAAGGCCAGGGATTGAACCAGCAGCCTCATTGTTCTTAGTCGAATTCCTTTCCTCTGTGCAGCAAGGGGAACTCCTTGACTTGCTTTAAAATGTTAATTTATGTACCTGAAATCAGCTGAAATCAGGCTCTATTTTTCAGCTCACTGTTGTTCAATTCTTCTGTAATTGAAATTTGTAATTTAGGAAAAATTTTCCTTTAGACGTGTATGTATACTTATTATGTATGTATGTATATAAAACATTTCTATATATGATATGTTGGTTAGGATTATGTATAGTTGCAAACAACATAAAGCCATAATCGTTTTAGAAAATTAGTATTTACTTTGTCTTATAACAAAACATCATAAGGTATGTGGTTGCTGGTATTATTTTAGCTGCTCAGTGAAGCCATCAGGAGCCCAGCCTGTTTCTTTTACTCTAATATCCTTAGCATGTTGGATTTTTCCGTTGCCCATGTCACTTTGTGGTCAGACTATCTAGTGGAGAGCAAAGGGGCCATGGAAGTCCCAAAGAGGAATACTCAGTCTAGCAAGGAAAAACTGGGTGGGAAGGGTCTTGACATCAGATATCAAATTAGTTCAAAGAATAAAGAAATCCCCTTCTCTGTGTTGAGTCTCAATGGCCAGAAACATAGCCACTGGAAGCTTAGAATTTTCAGTAGGTTTTTACATGGGGGGTAAGTGGGGGGAGATACAACCAGTCATTGAATGAATAGATATCCACTTTTTGTTGTTATTTTCTTATGAAAATAAATTTTGAGAAGGCTAATATGGTATTTTTGTAGTAGAAGAAATGGCTTAAATTGGTAATGTATTTTCAGAAACAGGAATCACCTTGAACTACAAAATGTAAGCTTATCCATGTCATATTAGGTAAGGGATTCTAGCTTGCTTTAGTGGACAGATTACAGCTGTTGTTCTATAGTTAGCATTTTCTTGGGCTGCCAGAAAGCATCTCATCATTTGTCATGCCCTACATATTAGATAGAAAGAAAAAGAGAAGAGATGGAATACAGTTGCTCAAGGACCTGAAGACTCAGAACTCGGCAATAATGGCAATGCAGAACAGTCAGGCGCCACACTTGCTCCACAGCTGTAATGAATTAGCACAGGTAGCCATGTTCTTCTGACCAAGGGAGGAAAACAGAATTACAGAATTTCAGGATTTCAAATTTTTATCTAATTCAGTGTGATGTCAGCAAGTTCAAGGCTCGTGGAAATGCAGACCATTTGGAGATGTAAACAATAGGTAACTGTTAATATGTGTGGTGGTGGTTTCAGGTGACTTTCCTTTCTAATTGCTCAGCTTTATTTGACTGAAAAAAATGATTTTAAATTTAGAAAATTATATGTGCAAGCATTCTGGATGTAATATTTATGTGCAGCCATTAAGCAATGGGCTTTCTTTTGATGTCCTTTTTTATCCACTAGTATGTTACATTGGGTGGAAAAATAAGTTGAAACTCTTGAACAAAATAACATAGAAACCCTGGAGACTAAGAATTTTGATAGTCCAGTTAAAAATAATACTTTGTATGACATCTTGCTGAGGCTGTGCCAGCAGATTAAAGGCAACTGAAACAGTGGATTTGGAAACTTCAGAAATGTAGCAATGTATAGTTTGTAAATATATTAACTACTAATTATATTAAAGGTATTTTTGCACGCCCACATAATGCTATTTTATGTAATCATAGTGGTGTAAATAGATCGATAATGAATTGTAATATTGATATTCAAGAGGACTTGAGAATATGACCTTTGTGACTCTTACAGATGTCCTATTTTCTCTATCTTCAATTTTTGGTCTTAGTTACCCTAATACATATGAAAAGATAAGGGCTTTAGGAATTCTTATTTATATTTTTATAGGTATTTTGATTTTTAATTCATTCTTTCAAGTATAAAAATAGAGCTCCCTGGTGGCACAAAATGTTAAGGATCCAGCATTGTCACTGCTGTTGCACAGGTTTGATCCTTGACCCAGGAACTTCCGCATGCCACAGGTGTGGCAAAAAATAAAGAATAAAAATAAGAAGGGTCTCAGAAAAATCCTCGTAATTTAATGTAATTATCTTTAAATGTGAAAGTAATCTTTGATAAATTCAGTGTAGATTTTTAACCTATAGTCGAGTTTATTTTTCATTAGTTTGAGAAATAGACTCAAAATTATTTCTATAATAATGATAAATAGCTATAATAATTAAAAATATATAAAATCTTTCAAACTTTGCCTCTAGTTAAAAACATCTACACATATTTTATATGACAGACACATTACTTTGATTTATTTTATAAAGGTAGTATAAAGTATTAGTATTTGCATAATTCTTTTGTTAGCTTTTTATATCATCCTATTTATCTAAATTCAAAGTAACTTTAAATAACTTAAAAATCTTTTCAAATCTTAAAGACATACTAAGTGAAATAGTATAGTCACAAAAAGGCAAGTATTATATAATTCCATTTGTATAAGATACCTACAATAGTCAAATTCATAGACAGAAAGATTGGGGGAAAGGGAGAGTGGAAAGTGAAAAAAAAAAAGGTTTTTTAGCCATGTAATGAGATGTACTGTGACATTATGACATGTTAGTATTAGCTCAAGAGTAACATGTATCTTTTGCCATGATACAGACTTCATTTTAAATGAAAAACAAGAGAACATTTAAAAACACTGAGTACAGATGCAATGAGCCTTATTATCTTAGGGAATGTTATCTTTTATCATGATGGGCAGTAAATGTCTCAGAGGGTCAAAAGACCGATAGGAAATAATGCATCTTTGAAATGGGTTCATGAGTATGTTTATGACGATCAAATTACATACTTAAAATATTTTCAACATCCTTTATTAAGAAACTCTATTTTTCTAGGAGGAATTGTTGATAAGGATCTCCGTCACTACCTCAACTTACGATTTCAGAAGGGTTCTGTGGACCACGAACTTCAGCAAATCATTCGAGACAACCTCTACCTCCGCACGGTGCCATGTGAGTAACAAGTGACGTTATCTTTTCTATAGTAACAGATAAATATTCAGCTTTATAGTTATTGTTTAATTTGAAATAAAAGTTAAATTGTACTGATTTTTTTAATGGTCAACTTTTGGAATAGTTTAAGATATGGAAGTTTTATTTTTTTCTTTTTTTAAAGTTTGAGATATGGAAGTTTTAAATGCAAAAGCTTATAATTGCATTCATGTGGTTAATGACAGTGCCATAGCCAGAAGAAAAGTATGGTTTTCAAGCTATAAAACCTAATTTAATTCTCAGGTTTGTATTGAGAGATATTAATTAGTCCAGGATGTTGGTGATTTCACAGTGAATCACAACTGGGGTAGAACTCCACACAAGAAGATAGGAGAGTTCAAATTCATTAGCTGAAACAGCTATTTTGTAAACAGAGTCTACACAGTAACTCCCAGTCTCATCATTGGTTTGCAGCAGGGGAGTCTTACAAACGAAAAGGCGATTAAGCATTGAAGAGTAAAGCTCAATGTTCTAAAACTCTTAAAAAGTGATGTTGAGTGGTGGGCATAAATTTCTAATACACAACTTATAGAAATCCACAAACAATAATCCCTGATTATGAGCAGGTGCTACTTCAAAAGAGAGGAATTGGTAAAATGATAAAATCAGAAATCAACTTGTTAGTACCTGCTTCAGCTCATTTGAGAATCTTCTATTTACTTCAGGACAATTCAAGAACTTTTCAAGCCAGGATCTGTATCCTAGATATATGTCAAACTCAGTTTCCTTCAAGGTATATTCCATGACTTCCGGAAACTTTCCAATCTCTCCAGAAACTCTCATCTGTGGTGCTTTTATGTTCCTTCTGTTTTAGTTTTATTCTAAACATTAATAATCTCAAAGCTATGGAAGTTTTGTATTAAATAAAAAGCTGGGCTGAACAAAACTAATAAGCAGGAAAATATATATATATATATATATATTTTTTTTTTTTTCCTGGCACTAAACTGCCAGAACTATGTAAAAGGTATGGTTTAAGGATGAAATACTGAAAGCATAGAAATGAAATGGATAATTTAACATCCAGACCTATTTACCCACACACCTTTTAGGAAGGGTGGCTCTTTGCCATTTTTAGCACTTAATGTTCATCAAAACAAAAATTCCAGGCCATGACTATCAAATATTCCTAGATGAAAATGCTAATTGATGGACATCTTGTCTGTTCAAATGCTACCTCTGTCAGTCCATGTTAGTTAAGTGAATAGACTTTTGGATTCTTACTTTAAAGCTAGAAGTTGAGAAAAGTGCATTCTTAAACTTGTAAGTTTGACATTAGAGTGATGGGCAGAGGAAGATGGATTAAAGTAAGTGACTGAACTATTTATAAGGAAACGGGTGGACGCATTTTCAAAGCTGTGATGTTGTCAGTACAGCCATGTGAATTTATCTTTTGTGACAAGAAAGAAAGGAGACCTGAAATACTGAATAAAGAATCCTAGGCACTTTATTATATTTAAAAGCTGAGGGAAATAGATAAGAGGCTGACATTTAAGAATACTTATAGCCCTTGCTAAGGTGATGACATAAATAAGAAGTCTTAATTAAATATGAAGATAATAGGAGTAAATTTTGCATTAGTTAATTCTTAAGTCATCTCTCTTTAGAGTACCAAAGAAACACTATGATAGAAAAATAAATGTGAGTAAAATATCTAGGCTTATATGAGTAAACATAAAGAGGTTCATGATGTGATTTTGGCGTAAATTCAATAAGAAATCAATGAATAGCTCCTGTAGAGGAGATGATTAGAAACTTAATGAATCTGAATATTACGATAAAACAATTATTCTTTGAATTTGTAGCCATGACTCCTAATGGCCAGTTCCAAGAATAATATCACTAACAATGCTCTTAACTTGGCAAGTGCAAAAACAGGCTAAGGTAGAGATGACTCTGGTTTACACTATCTATAATCACTTTTATGGTAATGAATCAGACCTGGACAATCCACCGTCTTCACTCAGTCTATCTTTTAATGAAATGTTCAGACATTTTCAAAGAGTGTATAGCAAAGATGTGTCAGCAAAGATGTGTCAGACAAAGATGTGTCTGAAAAATCCTAGCATTGTTTAGAAATTTACATGTGTATTTAGCATATCTATTGGCTTTGAGTATGGAGTTACATTTGTTACCTATTCTTTGCAGATAATTTACATTAATTTTCATGTACCCAGCACCACTAAAGGAAAATGTATTACTTTAGAGCATGTCATTGCCTTTATATACACATACATTAGTATGTGTACCTCTTGTTGCAATCTGCTAACAGGAATAGGTCATGGAAACAAAGTTGTATTTAACTTGTAACTATGAGAGGGTGGTTCAATTTTTTTAGTAAAGGAAGACTGGACTGAGTAAATCTGCTTACTACCACCATATTATTCCAATAACAAAAACTACAATTAAAAAGAAAGGAACAAAGTCTTAGAGTTACATTTCCTTGGTGCCTAGTGAGTAAGAGAGAACTCTTGGGAGAGGGCTGCAGAGACTCCATGTCCTTACACACACATGCACTCATCCAAATCTTTTTGTCGACAGCTCAGTTCCATATCTCTCTCTGAAAGAAATCTGGGCCTGGCTGCTGGCTGACTTCTGAACTAATCATGGGAAGAAGATAGTCAGCCCAAGTCTCTACTGGGCCCTAACTGCATATAACATAAAACCTCATCAGTCTCTTCCCTGCCCCATAAACAAGCATTGGCTGCACTTAGGCTTTTCATTTTGTCTTCCCAGAATCTTATCTCAGAAAATAAATCCTCAAAAGTGTATTTTTTAAAAATTGTGTCTCTAGGCTTTGAAGGAAGGACTTGGTCACAGAGACAGGACTGTTGGACATTTAGTGAGCATAAGTGCACACACACACACACACACACACACACACACACATCGGCTTTCATGACATTACTTTATCATTCTCTCAAATAGAATTATGGAGAAAAGATCATTAGGAACTGATTCTTGATATTTTCTGTAAAACTTAAGCCAGTCGTATTACTATAATTGTACGTAAATATATTAGTGTCTTTTAGTTGCTAACTGTACAGTTTATGGTGCTGGGGGGACTAAATGTCTTGAGGACCCTGGTATCTTAAAGTGAAAGTTAGTTTTTATTTTTTAAACAATAAATGCTGAAAATAGGAGTTCCTGTCATGGCACAGTGGTTAATGAATCAAACTAGGAACCATGAGGTTTCAGGCTCGATCCCTGGCCTCGTGCACTGGGTTAAGGATCCAGCATTGCCATGAGTTGTGGTGTAGGTTGCAGACACGGCTTGGATCTGGCGTTGCTGTGGCTGTGGCTGTGGACGGCTGCTATAGCTCCGATTAGACCCCTAGCCTGGGAACCTCCACATGCCGCGGGTGTGGCCCTAAAACAATGAAAGACAAATAATAATAATAATAATAATAATAATAATAAATGCTGAAAATGGACCTTCTTACAATTAGATTTCAGGATATATAGGAATTTTATATAATGGAACCTCAGGAAAAATAAATAATGATGAGACAAAATTGCTATAATCTGGAATGTGGTAAATGACCAAGAAAATGTATATAAAGTATTCAAAAGAGTTTAGAACATCTGTCAAATGGAATTTTGATTACCTTGATAGTATACAAAAGGCAATTTCAGAAGCAGTAAGTAGCACCCAATAGAGATTAGATGGAATAAGTGTATAAGTTGAGGCAGCATGCATTGTCCTTGGGGTAATATAGATTCAAAAGTACAGGAGGAAAATCAGTGGAGTTAATACAGAAAAATATTGGATTAATTTTCAAATATTAGTAAAAATAGTTCAATATTCTATTGAATGTAATGATTATATATGTTTATGTAATATATATTTATCTTTATTTCTTAAGTCTAAGCAACCGTAATTTAACTGACTGCTTTTTGGGTTTTTTTTTTTTTTTTTTTTTTTGCTTTTTAGGGCCTCACCTGCAGCATATGGAGTTTCCCAGGCTAGGGGTCTAATCAGAGCTGTAGCCGCTGGCCACAGCCACAGCCACAGCAACATGAGATCCAAGCCACATCTGCTACCTGCACCACAGCTCACAGCAATGCCGGATCCTCAACCCACTGAGCAAGGCCAGGGATCAAGCCCATAACCCCATGGCCCCATGGTTCCTAGTCGGATTCACTTCTGCTGTGCCACAACAGGAACTCCAACTGCTTTTTAAATATAAGAAAAAAAATCCATTTATTTATTTCCATTTATTTATGCAGTTTTTTTTCCCTATACTTAGTGTTTATTATAGAAACAAATTAATTTTTGAGGCAAGTATAAGCAAATATATTAATTGTAGATACTTTCCCCTTATATGAGGAAGGACTTCAGTGACCAATTTTTAAAGTTTCAAAATGAAATGGAAGGTAGTTAAAATTAAACTTCTCTCCCAAAAACATACTTTGTCATTTGGTGGGA
The DNA here is from genome assembly GCA_004024745.2 of Catagonus wagneri. Taxonomy (NCBI): domain Eukaryota; kingdom Metazoa; phylum Chordata; class Mammalia; order Artiodactyla; family Tayassuidae; genus Catagonus; species Catagonus wagneri. The sequence continues at coordinate 2,654,307 of PVHT020000173.1, read as the reverse complement.
TGGTTTTATTGAGAAATATTTTAAATTTATTTTAAGCCAAAAGAAATACCAGTGTATACCAAGAAAAAGACAGGAATCAATAAAACAAAGGTCCAAAATGCTTCCATAAAAAGCAAATAAAATGAAAAACATAGATTTAAGATCTGAAAGAAATTACTTTTATGGAAGAGTTGATTGAGGTATAACTCACAATGATGTTTCTATGTATTTAAGCACTTTTAATATAACTAAGCCGTGTTACAAAGAAGCATTGTCAAGAATAAAATTGTAAGGTTTCTAATATATTATTTAAAAATCCTCTGTTGTATTAAATTATCTTTCATGGAAAGCCAAATGGAAGCAGGCTCTTAAAATGTTATAGGACCTGTCTCCTTTGAAGAAGAGAAGTTATCAACAGACCAAAGGGTACAACTATGTAGAGTCAACGTCCCTTTGTCCTAATGATATAATCCCATAGGAGAGAAGCCAGTGACCACATATCTATTAAAGAGTATGGAAATACCGGAGAACTTTGTAGTATACTTCATGGGGAAAAATAATTTTAATTCCTAAACAAAAATCAGTACTTTTAAAGTTTGTGAAATATGTGTTAGTATTTAACAAGGCAGTATTTTTTTGTGGGCATAAATGAATCTAGTTATTCATAAGTTTTTTTCATGAAGGTACAGTTCTAAGCATATGGTAAGAATAGAATCAACCTATGGAATACCAAAAAAAGAAAGAGAAAGAAAGAAAGAAAGAAAGAAAGAAAGCTAAAAACACCTTATTCCAATGAAATGAGGTTCTTTGAGTTAAAGGTGTTCAAAAACATAATTAAATACTCAGAATATCTTTAGGCAATATAGGCCTCTCCACTTGAATGGTAGGTTGAACTGTAGGTAGACATGCAGGCATAGACTTAGAGATATAATATCTAATGTATTTTAAGCTAATATAGTGCAACAGTGGCATATTACACATCTGTTTCAACTTTAACCTTATTGCTTCAAATGGGAATCATCAATTTAGAAGCTCTTTTTTGAAGTTGCTTGTAGAATATGGACTGTGTTCTTCCACAATTATTTCAGAATCAAGTTGCCACGTTTTTGTTCTTTGAAAGTGAATTTGATTTTTAAAAATAGCCTAATTATATTTTGTGTTGTGTTAAGAATAAGGGTTATTAGAGAATAAATATGGTTATTATAGCTGTAGGCCAAAAGAGAAGGAAATCTATAAACAAATGAAACTAAATTTCTTGAGAGATTTATAAACTGCCATGGAATGGAAAGCTAGGCCGAAAGAAAAAATTCAAAAGCTTCTGAGCAGTAGCAAATACTTGAAAGGATTCTACTCACTTATTTACTCAGATGTATACTTGCCTAGTATATTTATTAAAAATGTGTTACTGCTTTATAGAAAGCTGTATTAGGTTTGCCCCTTTTCCCTTACCACACTAATAATAAGATATAGTTTCATGCCATATATAAGCACCACAAATTTTTTCTTTTTTCATTGAACAAAATGAATGCATCTTCCTGGTTACGTAGTAACATTCATTGGTTTGGCTGACAGAGTACATTATAGGAGAGAAATGCTACAAAATATGGATTAAAATGAAAAGTCAAGGAACATTAGAAGAGATTGTATTGACTTGTCCATTTGGCACCACAGGGCACTAGCTTTAGAAAAAAGGAGTATATCTTGTACAAAAGAAAAAAAAAAATAAACACCAACAGTGAGCAACCTTACTGATCTTCCAAACCACATAAAATTCCCTTTGCTCTGGAATTCCCGTCATGGATCAGTGATTAACGAATCTGACTAGGAACCATGAGGTTGTGGGTTTGATCCCTGGCTTCACTCATTGGGTTAAGGATCCGTTGTTGCCTTGAGATGCGGTGTAGGTTACGGAAGTGGCTTGGATCCCACATTGCTGTGGCTGTGGCTGTGGCCGGCAGCTATAGCTCTGATTAGACCCCTAGCCTGGGAACTTCCATATGCCGTGAGTGCGGTCCTAGAAAAGGCAAAAAGACAAAAAAAAAAATCCCTTTGCTCTGATTTGATTGGCTTTTTTTGTGGTTGTGACCCAGTCTTTCCTTAGTTTTTTTCCCTTTTGGTTTGCATCTCTCTTTCCACTTTATAAGAGGAAGGATGTCTGTAGGAAATCTGGGTTTGTAGACTCTGCAGAGGGCATGTACGCTCCTGGGTTTCAATGGTTCCAGCCGTTGCCCAAGAAAGAACTGGTGATGAATGTGTGAATCTGTATTTCCACCTCCGGAAAAGCCAGTCATCACTTTCAATAGAAAATAGCTCACCTTCCAGGGAGCCCAGAAATCTGCTCCCTACAGATTTCAAAATGTAGCCCATTTGGATACAGGAAGGTCAACTCACCTCATTGTACGCCTCTGCACTTTTTGAATAAACGAGTTAGGATTCTGTCGAGTTTAGACCTATCCAAGTTTCCAAGTCTGCTGATGAGTACATAGGCTTTTGAATGATTATTATGTGGCTGAAGGAAAACTATAGGCAGATAGCAATGGGCACTAATGTTATTATAGAACTTTAAGGCTATAGATTTGTAGTACTCGGTTATAATTGAAATACGCACGATCAAAAGAATAATGAAGAAAGAGTACTAATTGTAGTTCTTAATATCCTTTGTTTATTGCACTAATTATTTGCACATTATAGCTTAGCACCGTTAAAGCAAATAACGCTTTGCTTTACCTGCTTGGCAACATGGCACTGTGGAAAGTGCCTTAATCCAAGAGCTGAGAGCCTTTAGTTCTGGACTACTCTCTGCCACTAATTAACTGTGGGACTGTGGAGGAGGCTTTTCATTTGGGACTACGGAGAGGGAGATAAGAGAATGAGATGAAGTCTAGTGGTTCTTTCTGCTCTAAAATGCTGTCATTTTCTGATTCTGTTGGCTTACTTTATCATTATTCAAATCAGTTCGTCAAATTGGCTTAAATTATTCTGAGTATGTAATGCCCTCAGTACTGAGCAGGTGTAAATAGTTTATGGAAACTGAAGATGTATCAAATACAGCAGACACTTCAGGGAAAAATAAAGAGCTGGATTTAAATTAAGTGCAGTTCTGGATAAAACCAGCCATGCATTTACTTTCAGATTTTTCTATGAATGTCAAGTTAAAGATGCCATCATAACTCTGATGTTCCTTGAAATCTACCTTCACTATTCATGAAACTCTGAAATATGGTCTAGTCTTAGTAAGTGGATGGGAAAAATAAACATAATGAGAAACACAAAACTTTTAAAATTACTTTCCTCCTTTGGAATGTTTAATGAATAAAGCCTTCTTGAAGCATTAAGTGTATTGTTATGTGATTATAATCTTTATGCTAAAATGTTTAACATGAAATATAGAGTCTTCTGATGTTGAACTTTAATATATGTCACTTATTCAAGTGAATGGCCCTGGGTGAATGTCCAAACAGATCCAGCTAACGGGAGGCTAAATCAGTGCTTGGTATAATCTTTACAGTGCCGTTTAAAAATATATAAGAGTCAGTAGAATAATTAAAGATAAGTAGGATTGACAGTCACTTTAATTAAAAATAGGCATAAATTCTACCTTTCTTAAGCAAGTCAAAAGTTTAGAATAGGATTAATTCCAGTTAGTTTCCCAGTATCTGTTCCATGCTGTTACCTTTCCTACTTAAAAGGTAGCTTGCAAGAATGTTGTTTTTTAGTCATACAAAATCACCTCCTGCTCAGCACAACCAACTTGTATGGATAAATGATAATTCCTTAATTTGCCCTTCAGAGAAAAGACTGAATTGAGAAGTTAATATCAAACTGTGTATATCTGTCCTTTCCCATTTTTGGTAGAAATTCTTATTGTCTTTTTCCTCTTTTTAATTGTTTGACAGTAATGAAAAACTCTACTGATCAGTAAAGAAACTGAATATTTGTAGAAAGTCTGAGATTTCATGTCCTGAATCTAATTCATTTTAGCATTCCCAATGAGGGAAAGGTTGACGATTCCCCAACTAGAACCAATCCCAGGTATAAGGATCCATGAACATCAGCCAGAACAATTCTTTAAATAGCAGATATCATTTACGGAGCATTTCTATGTACAATATGTGTTTTTTATATGTTACTTCATTGGATTTTCACAACAGTCCTATAAAGTAAGTGTTATTCACATGTTTGCAGAAATGGAGAAATTGATGCTCCAATGTTAAGTAATGGGCCTGGCATCATGCAATAAGTCTATGGAGGAAGAGTAAGGCTATCCCAGGTAGATCTGGCTCCAGGCCCACACTTTGTATGAGAGGAACTTTCTAGCGGACGCTCTCAGGAGTCATCAACACCATAAGTGCTTCCAAAGAAGTTCCAGCATGCTCTTGGAGTAGAAAAAGCAGAGAATTCTACAGGCTGACAGACTACCTAGTGAGCATGAATGGCGTTCTGCAGGCTGACGGTTTCACTGATGAGCAGTAACGGAGTTCTATCAGTAGAACTAAGTATATCTGTACAGAAATTCCCACAATTAAATACATATATATATATATATATACACACATATATATATATATGCACATATATAAACAATCATCAAGAAAATTTCAAGGAAAGCTCTGATTAGCTAGCTTCAAGTCAGTTATTTTCCTCATGACATGAGCCTATTGACTGGTCATTGGTCGAATACCAAATTGTTTTTTCTTTAGCACAACATTACTAGAAATACTGGAATATAAAATATCTATGGGGGAAAAATTAATTGATAAACATATTATTCTAATAATTAAAACTGTTACCTTGTTATAGAGAGATCAAATATGCAAGTAAGTCTATATTAAAGTTTTCTTTCATTTCTGAACTTTGATTCTAAAATCTTAATCGAAGCTCCTCTGGAACTTCTACCTGCACTTATACTCTGAATTCTAATCTATATCTAAAATTCTAACTACATAAAACTCTATAATAAGTATTTATAAAAGTTCCCGATTCCTCACCTTGGCATTTGATAAAAGCATTTAGTTTGCAAACCAGTGTGAGGGTGACAAGGGATTGAGTTGGGAAAAAGGAATGAATTAACATTTACCAGACATCTACATGCAAGTACTATAACTTTGCCATTGCATTTTGCAATCCTCTGAGAAATGTGTTGTGCTTCCCATTTTTCAGACCAGGAAGCTTAGGCTTAAAGAAGTTAAGAACCTTCTCCAGATCACAGCTATTAAATGAATGACAAGGAATTCAAGCTGTATAATGCCAAGATCCCTTTATGGGATATATTATGTTATCTCTTTAGTTACCATAGCTCTGATTTCCCGTATAGTCTGAACAAATTCTGGGAAGCCACTAAACATAGAAGACTACTTGGATATGTATCTACATTTTTAATCTAATGTTTCCATAGAGGGAGAAACACTCTTGAGAATAGATAGAATATTATATAAGACCTGTAAATCACATATTTACTTCCATAGCTATTTGCAGGAGCCGCACTAGTATCATTCCTGAAAAGCTTCCAAAAAGACCAAGGTCAGTTGTTGATTGATATTATTGAAAAACAGCATGTCCTTCTCCTGTTTTTATATGGAGGTAACCAGAAAAAAGAAAACATGCTTATTTGCTTCAGAATTCGTAGCATTTTAATGGGGAAAGTGGCCCTTCTATTGAAGAGAAGCACTGCTTTCTCATCTCAGCACAGGTGGTACCCCTCTGACTCAGCTCTCCTTTGTAGCCCAGTACACTGTAACTACAGCTTCTCAGATCCTGAATCCTCCAACTAGCTAAGCATTGTTCCATGGTGATGCAACTTGGTAAGACCTGTTTGATCCCTTCACCAGGAACATATGGAATTGAGATGTCCACATGTGTTCACAGATTCTTCCTGGCTTCTGTATAAATGTCCCAATTCTGACTCAAAGGGTTCAGGTTAATACCCATGGTAATTTCTGGTGTCCACTGAGCAACTTAAATCATTGACGAGCCAATGAGTGGCAGGGCAAGCTTAACTTCTGTGAAGTTGTCATTCTCTTTTTATTGTTTTCAATGACAAAGTTGTTTTTTTTTCCTATTACATGAAGCAAAACAGCATATATTATGTCATTTAGGATTCAGCCCAGGAAATAAAGCCATGCAAGGTATTTTTAGGAGGAGATGAAGGATTTAAGGAATTATTGCTTAGAAGATAGCTGGAAAAATCAGAAAGAGTGTTACAGAATAGATCTTCAGGAATAATACTTAAATGGTACACCACCCTACCAGGATAAGTGCTATTTCCGAGACCTGTGGCTATGTTTCTCAAAGCCAGAATTAAGAAATTTCTAGATTTCATAAAACCAGATTTCAGGAATTTCTACTGTGGCTCCAATCACCACAGATGCCTCTTAGTACTTGAGAATCTGGAAAATGGATGCTGGAGTCTTCCTGCAGAAAACATCATATCTCTAAGACCTGTTGGTATGAAAGAAAATATCACATTTAAGCATCTTTTTTTTCTGTAATAACCTAATAGGCATATAGTATCAGTGTCTTAAATTTATTATTTTTTTAAAAGACTGCTCTAAGTTTTAAATTCTTTTTTTGAGGAATCTATAGTCAAATACTTAAAATATAAATACCATCAGATGTTAGTGAAAATATTTGTGGTGCATTTTTAAAGGAAGATATTAATTTTTCACTTATACTCAAGCTCCTAATGACTTATTTACTGTAAGCTAACTGGTTATATCAATGCTACCAGGGAAATGTATTTTTTTCTTTAGAAAACTAGGATACTTATGCATTATCAGTGTATACTGGAATTTTTATACTCTATCCACAGAATGGGACATTTCAAATGTGTGTAAGAATCTTCATTCACTTTATTTTTTTATCCACAACTTTATTATTAAAAAGTATGAATATAACACTAACAAAATTTAGTTCATAATTATATTTCTCACATGAAAATGCAATTGACCAAGCAACTACAGTAGTCTTGAAGAACTATTTATATGCAAAAGTATCCCTGGGTAGTTTGTGAGGACTACATTTTTTTTGTTGTTGTTGTTGTTCACGCAAAAAAAAGGGCCCCGAAAGGGCCACTTTTGGATTGGATGCTTGCTATCTCTTGCCTCAGTTTGTGCAGGTTGTTATCCCCTTGATGGGGGTACACAGGTATAAGGCCTGCATCTGCTTCCAGGGAGATGGGAACAATGGGCAGGACCACTAGCCAGTGCCTGGCTGCTGGGCTCTTGACAGTGGCGAGCACCCACAGGGAGGTGGCATAGGCACCTCCTGTTTGCAGGGCCCTGGGAAATAGCCGTGACCCTCAGGCAGGTGTAGGCATCTCCCAGAGCATTTGGCGGCAGCAGCAGCAGGGTGTGTGCATTCCCAGAGGAGTGAGTGCAACGATGGGTGGCGCTCAGTTGAGGTGCCCTCCTCTGCACTGATCCCTGAGGTTTTTGGGGCCACGAGTGGTGTCTGTTCATGGACCCCTGGTGTTGGTGGGCCATGCCCACCTCTGGAGTCTTGAGATGGCTGAGGAAGTTTGCCTCCACTGCCCATAACCCACACAAGAAGTGCCCCACTGCCCAAGAACCTGTGCATGCAGAGAGAAAGATATCCATGCGGCGGTCCCGCCCTTCCTCCTCTCCCCTTCTCCAACCATGGCACCTTGCTTCTGCTATGGGCTCAGGCCTCCTCCTGGATTTCCTTGGCTGTGGTGCTCTGCTCCCCAGCCCATGGCATACCACTTTCTAGCTCTTCAGGCTGTCTTCCCACAGCCAACCCTAGTCCTCTCCCTGGGACTGACCTCCGGATTCTGAGTCTCAGCGCCCAGCTCCTGCCCAAGAGTCTCAGACTGTGGTGTCTAGGGGTGGTGGTACCAGTGGTTTGTGCAGCTCTCTCTCTGCTTTGCCCTCCTCAGTCTAGCTGCTACAATTTTCTCCAAGGCTTAGGTTCCCTCTCCATCCCTGGCTGACCTCCCTGTCAGTTAGGTGGCCTCCCAGGGTGTGGATTCCTTTCTTTTTCATAGCTCCCTCTCAGGAGTGCTGGTCCCGTACTGATTCCTTTTTTTTTTTTTCTCTTTTTCTCTTCTTTCTCTCTCTCTTTCCTTTCCTTTGGTCCTACCCAGTTATATGGAGGGTTTCTTGCCTCTTTTGGATGTTTAAGTTCTTTTTCCAGTATTCAGTAGATGTTCTGCATGAATCATTCTACATGTGAGTTTTTTTTAATGTGTTTGTGGGAGAAGGTAAGCACCATGTCTTCCTCCTCTGCCATCTTGATCCCACCTCTCCTAAAGGTTTTCTTGGATTGCCTTGTGATGGTAAACTTAGTTAATCACCTTTACCAATTAGAGGCACACATTTTTGATCCTAGAATACATCTGGATCCTCCAGAATCTCTGAACAAAACTCTTATGCTGGACAAGGGATCCATGGCTTCCTCAGTGGGAATCTGGTAGTAAATAGAAGCTGTGATAGTTAGGGACTTTTGTGATGGTCCCATCTTCCCTGTGTTCCCAGGAAGCCTAGAGTTATATCGAGTTTGTGGCCTAGCCATTCTTCATTATTATGAAAGGGATCAGTGATGTTCAGCAAGTTAAGTAAGTAGCCTAAGATCATCTGTCTTATAATTGTGAGAGTAATTTTTCATTGTAAGTTAGTAAATGGACTCCCCCACTTTGGTTTTTCACGTTTGTTATCAGTGCTTGATTTCCTTTGGTACTGATGAAAGTGATTCTCCAGGCTTCCACATTTAGGGACTAGATTTTAGAACATGGTGAGTTAAGTAAGAAACTAGCTTCTGGGATTCAATCCAGTTTGGCCATAGTTAATTTAAATTTTTAGTAAGTACGGAGTGTATATATTTTATATATGTATGTATAGATGGATGGATGAAAGAATGAGGAAAGATATGTTTCATGTCCAGATGCACCTCAACTTTGAAAGCATGTAAAAAATAGCTATACATATTATATAGCGATAATGAGAGAGAGAGATGAAAGAAAAAGAAAGAAGGAGAGAAAGAGAAGCCAGTGGAGCAAGAATGGCAACAGCAGGTGAAATATTCTGTCATTTCTGTTTGAATCAGTGCAATATGGGGTGACTGAAACTAGAGTGTGTATGCTGGAAATAGTGGTATTTCAGCAAGGCTTAATGTGAGTCCCCAGCCAATTACTTAATATCACACACACACACCCTCAAATCCCTTGCATATTTGAAGGCAGAAGGAATGAATACAGAGTATAGGCAAAACATCTTAAGAGTGGGATAGGTATGAAATCTAGGACACAGGTATAGGAGCTCCCACTGCTGAGAGTACATGGAGGGTGAAAGGATGAATTCAGAATCAGTTACATGTTGTGATCTTTATTCTAAATCTGGGATACTGAGATAAATCTCAATTCATAGCCTGTAACAGCTTTGAGAGACATGCCTCTAGGATTTTCTTTTCTTCTCAGCCCCATTGCACTATCATGTCTTTCATCAACCCTGCAAAATAAAACGTTTCATGAACTTCATTCAGCAGCTGCCAAGTAAATCAGAACACTTCCCTTGAGACTTCTGCATGTTTCCTACTAGTATATGAGACATCACAGATAATTACAATCCAAAATATTTCTGTAATAAAAATATGACAGGTGGTTAATCCTTGACTAAGATAATGAAATTCATCTCACGGCCAATTCTTTGGGGTAAAGATAGTTTTTACTTACAGGAGAGATGAAAGTAGCAGCAAAACTACTACTATTAAACAATGTAATTAGTACTGATATAATTAATCTGGACATTTAGTCAATGAGATAAAATGTCTTCAGCTCTTTTTTCCTCTTGAGTAGTTCTCCATTCAGATGCCCATGCATACTGACACTGGACATAGTTGAAAATGAAAATACACAAAGCACCTATGCACATACATTGTTACAGTTATGAAACTATTCTTTTTCTTCTGTATTTCTAACCCTGAAAGTATACTGCTGATTCATGTCGACCCAGTCAGTTACTCTATGCCATCATCTATTTACTAGGCCTTTTATGTTATTTTCCTCCTCTCTCTAATCCGTCCTCCTCCATATCTTGGCTTTAAGTATATACCTTGAGGCTGACTATATAGCAAGACTTTCTAATATCCTATGACCTCTCTTTAGTGGTGACTGAACAGTAGTCACTTAATTTATAGCCATGGCCCAGTAAAGATTCCATGGCAAATAAAGAATAATTTCAGTAACCACCACATGAAATACCAACAATCTGTAAAATTTTGTTCAGGTCTATTGACTTTCCTCTTTCAACGCTTCTAGACAAGCTATCAGAAGATCAATTAAGCATTGGAGAAATGCACAATAGCACAGGACTTTAATGAATGAGTTTAACTGAAAGATTAAGAGAGAAGAATACATTTCCAGATTTTTTTCTTCCTTGTTCAAAATGAACTTTCCATCTGGTAAGAGTTGCTTTTTCCTAGGATTTTACAGATTTAGCAGGCACATTACTGATTTTGTGCTAATAATTAAAATCTAGTCTACCTGAAATAAAAACCACCAGAACTTAATTAAACCAACATTTTGCTTGCTTTGGGTTTAATTTCTTGGAAATAATTGAATCTTGACTGTAGAAGAGCTCTATGTAGAGCTCAACAAATACAGTATGTTTCTCTGTTTGCAGCTTTCTTTGTAGTTGGATAAGGACCACATGACTAGTTCAAGGCAATATAACTGAGGAAGAAATGAGCTGCTCCCCTTCCTGCATCTCTCTTCTTCTGCTGCAGTGAACTTAAGGGCCACATATTTTAGTTGGTGTACCCATCACAAGAATGGAGACTGTCCTGGACCATATTAAACAAGCCAGATTAAGACTTTCAATGTTGAGCTTTACATTAAGATTGGAAGTTTATGTGTTATATATCACAGCACAGATTAGAATTCTGACTAATACAAACCAAAGTATACTTTACATGAAAAGGAATCCTAGGCCAAAATGCTTTAACCCCTTGCTCAGTTCTTGAAAATTATAAATCCCTTTTTTTTGTCTTTTGCTATGTGTGTATATATCAAAGTGAAAGAAAGATGTCGTATAGAGCATGTATTGTTACATTGTTCATCAGTGCTCCAACCTGGTAGGCTGGTTGCTTCTTTTATGAAAAATAATGGAGAAATAAAACTATTTTAAATAAAATTTATATAGCTATTCTATTTTCTAGAGTAGGAGAGACTTTCAGACATGATTAAGGAGAAAAGAGAGGAGGAAATAAAAGTTATGTGGTGTTCTGCGAAAATTTATATAGTTTGCACCTTGAATTTGATAACTTTAATCACTTACATAAATTTGTGACTTGGAATTTTGTTTCATTATGAATGAAAAAAAAAAAGGTACCACAATATCCTTTAATTGCTAGTTAATGATAAACCTTGAAAATAAAATAATCATTTTTCAGTTACGCTCCATGCAGAGACTAGAAAGCATCGTTATCAACATGTTCAGAACATGATCAGCATTAAGTCATCATATTCTGGCTGCATTAATGCTGTTAAATTGACATGATAGTCATTATAAGCAGATGCTCTTCCCTGGAATCAGTTATTGCCCGAAAGATTTTAGCAATTGAAGTTGTATTCATTAGCACACCTATATCTATAATTTTCCAACTCATTAATATGGTTCTCACCTCCTTTTGCCTCAAGTTTTGAAGCCATGCAAAGTTATAAAATAAAATTTCAGCTCCTTGCCATGTTAGAAAAAGTGCCACATAATTCATCCTCCAACCAAATTACGTTGATCTTCCTAATGAAAATAAATCCCTCCAAGTTTCTGCTTTGAGAATATTCTTTGAGTTTAACAATAAATGCTCCAGAATTCAGGGCTGCTCCTTTATACCTTGCTCTGGCACATACTTGTCCATAATCCCCAGCCTGGAAGGACTGACCCTGCTGAAGAATATCTCTATCTTCTCTGATGCCTAGCTAATCACAGGTAAGTATATTCATCATTTTCTTTGTAACATGGAAGTAGAAAATGGTACAGTAAGGTATTAACTAGGGGAGCAAGAGAAAAATAGAGGGAATTAAAAATAGAAAAAACCCACCTTAGTATGTGACAGCCAGTGTTATTGTAGAAGACAAACAGTATGGAGATTTGTCCACAGCTGGCTCTGTTGCCGATTCTTTGGCTTTAGCTAAATCACTTTAATTTTGTGGCCTTAGTTTGTTCATAAAGAAAGGCATTGTACAACTAATTTTATTAAGGGTCCTAAATTGAAAAGGAATAATTGGTTGGAATGGGCAAGAAAAAGAACAAACAGAATGATGAGTTTCGTGAAGGAGTAAACCAGTCTCCCATGAGTGATCTTTCATATAGACCAAGTCTGAGTTCAGAAGGTTTTGTTGTTGTTGTTTGTTTGTTCATGTATTTAAAGGGGAACCATTTTTTAAATAGATATATGATAAATAAAGTGAGGATGGAAAAATAAAAAGAACTTAGTCTTTCTATCTCATTTTTCTTATATCCAGAAAAAGGATCATAATTTTTTTACCCTTTTCATGATAATGTTAGGATTAATTGGTATTCATGCAAAAGTAATTTGAAAATGAAAAATGTCTTTTAAGTGCTAAATAGTGTCACTTAAGATTCAGTTTCTTGAAATGCCTAACTGTTCATTAGTCTTTATAAATGATGTGCATCACAGAATTTATAAACATGGCCCAGTAACTGAAGGTTTTTGACAAAATATTATCTGAGTAAAGTTACTGCCATCACCAAGGACTGTTTGAGTTACATGGAGAGTATTACCTGGAAATCTTTTATGGGGATATCTTCACATATGTAAGTGACCAGATTAACAAAGATGACCTTGCTATGTACAATGATTAACTGTTATACAAGTCAGAATTAAATTAAAAATAAATACATATCCAGCAAGATGTCATAGTCTGTCCTAATTATTCTGCCATGACTCAAAAGATGAATATTTTATTTGAGACACCAGGATTACAGGGTCTCTTAATGCTGAAAGCAAAACCACTTCAGTGTAATATCATATGGGGATTAAAAAGTTTAGTCTTAGTTTAAACAAAATAAGTGACTTACTGGAGAGCCATGGTATGTTTGTATGTGTGTGTGTGTTAATATAAATATAACATATATATTATTTCATACATATATATGAAATAATGCTTACAAAGTGAAAAGGGACCGTTTTGCAACCTGAGTTATGGAGATTATCTTCCTTGATTTCTTGAGTAGTGAAAGCCTGCATCTCTCACAGTGGGCTAGTACTTTGTTGCTTGATTTAAGTCAATTTTTTGTTGTTTATAAGATATCAATAAAACTAGTCAAACACTGGGATTGAATATTATAAATATTTTTAAAGGACTATCTGTGGATCAAAAATGTTCTCAAAGTGAGAATTCTGCTAAACAGTATAAGTGAGTCTGCAAAATTAAAAGCATTTAATACCTCCAGTAGCTAAACAAATTAATAAATGTAAAATACTGAGGTAATAATAAAACCACGGATACAGAATTAAATTTCCAAAGTAATTGAGAGTAATGATTGAGGTAACTGCTACCCTAAAATTCATTCCAGAGAAGAGCGATTCTTATGTTTCCAAGGAATAAATATTTGCAAGAGTGAAAATATATTGTTTAGGAAGCATTTATAGAAAGGAAGCAATAACTATATCTCTCTATAAAGATTTCAGAGCTTTAAAACTTTAGTAGTGTTTATTTGCTATTTGAAATTTGAAAAGCACATTATTTTACTGCAGAGAAATAATCATTTTGTGAGTCAGCATCCTAAATGGTAGAGCTATTTCTTATTTTATATATATAAATAAATATATATAAAATATAAATATATTTTATATATATAGATAAAGTATATATATATATATATACTTTTATCTGTAAGAGTGCATAAAGGCTAGGTGATAAAATAAATATAGTTATTTGCTCCTTGGGAAACTTATAAATCTTAAAGAAAAAATTGCAGAGTTCCTGTCATGGCTCAGTGGAAACAAATCTGACTAGCATCCATGAGGATGCAGGTTCAGTCCCTGGCCTTGCTCAGTGGGTTAAGTATCTGGCTTTGCTGTGAGCTGCGGTGTAGGTTGCAGACACTGCTCGGATCTGGCATTGCTGTGGCTGTGGCATAGGCTGGAGACTATAGCTCGGATTCAATTCCTGGCCCAGGAACCTCCATATGCCACAGGTGGGGCCCTAAAAAAAAAAGACAAAAGAGAAAAAAAGTTGCTTTAACCTACAAATAATGAACAAATGCAAAAACTTATACTCTTTAATATCTGATAAAAAGGTACTTAACTATCAAATATTTGAAAATGTTTAAGTAATATATAAATACATATGAAATATAGAAATAGCAAGCACCTAATTTGGTAATTTCCGATTAGTAGTTAATAAATTCAGATACTGAATTAAATGGTAAAATCCTCATTCAGAAAGGTTTATTACCTTTTTAATTGATATAAGTTTGGCACTAATTAGTTTTTTGAAACATGAAAGTTAAAGGTAAGATAATCACTCGAGATTTAAAGTGTCTTCCAGGGAATTTACCAAACTGTAAAGTTGGGTTTCCAACCAGACAAAAGGGGAAGAAAAATACATGAAGTAAAATTGCAAATGTTTAAAATTTACACATTTTCTTAGAAATCAGGATAAATTATGGGAGCAAATCATATCAATTATTGTAGTTAAGTGGGATGATTTCCTGGAATAACTAGGAAATAAAAATGATATGGGAGAGCAAAGGTGAGATAAGCAAAATAGTCTAAAATGTGCATATATATTATTTTCCTATTACTGCTATAAGAAATTACCACAAAATTAATATATTAAACAACATAAATTTATTATCTTACATTTTGGGGAGTCACAAGTCCAAAATGAATTTCACTATGTGAAAATCATGGGGTTAGCAGGGCTGTCCTTCCTCCCAAAGATCTAAGGAAGAATCCATTTCCTTCGCTTTTCCAGGTTCTGGAGATTGCCTTCATTCTTTGTCTCATGGCCCCTTTCTTCATCTTTAACTTCAGAAGAATAGCGTCTTCAAATCTTTCTCTGGCTCTTCGCTCCAGCCTCTTTCTTATAAGACTCATGTGGTTATATTTGAGCCTATTCAGATCACCTAGGATAATCACCCCATATCAAGAGCCTTCATGCATTCATTTACATCTGCAAGTCACTTTTGCAAATTACCTGACACAGGCACAGGTTCTGGAGATTATGTAGGATGTAGACATTTTTGTAGGAGGGGACATTATTCAGCCTACCAGAGTGTATATATTGGAGTTTTCACAAAAGCTAGAGTTCGAAATCAGAAGCAGAACCCAGAGGATGTACTCAAAGAACCACAGTACCTGATTTTTGTTGTTTGGGATTTGTAAGTGACTGTCTTAGCTAAGGGACCGGCTAAATCCCACTGTGGTTGTTTGCAGGTTATCTTTTTCTATTCTTAATCATTAACCATTCAGTCCCATGGGTAGGAACTTTCCTGGAAAGACAGCACACTTTGCCTCCTCAATGACCCTTTTCCTGTATTTTACTTAATCCTCCACTTCCTCTTTATTGTCACTACCACTGTTATCTCTTTCTATAATATTAAATGTTGACTGATTTTATGATGCCATTATCAGACATCAGAAGCAACTCCACAGTGCCTATAAAGAAGGAGCTTAGAGAAAATCTGGTTGGAATGTTCACTGATTTATTCACTTAGAAAATATCTGTTGAGTGTTCATTATTCTAGGCACTAGGGGGAAATCAGTTAAGGCAAATGAAATTCCTGCCCTCGTGAAGCTTTATTTTTAGTGAGGCAATGTAGAAATTAGGAGTTCCCAGTGGCTTGTGGTTACAGATCCAGCGTTGTCACTGCCATGGCTCAGATCATAGCTGTGGTGTGGATTTGCTCTCTGGCCCACGGGTGCAGCCAAAAAAAATGGAAGAAAAAACAAACATGAAATTAAAGACTTCGGCACCTGAGGATCAGTAATATGAAGAAAAATGAACAAAATGAGAGATGATATGTAGTGTGTTCTGTGTGTGTGTGTTGGGGGATATATGTGTTCTATTTTAAATAAGATTGTCAGGGAATGTGTCACATATGAGCAGACTGGAAAGAAGGAAGAGAGAGCAATAGCCATGATAATATCTGAAGAAAGTGCCATCTAGGCAGTAAGGAAAAAAGCTTTCAATTAGGACCATACATAATGTGATGAGTATGAAGAAAAGATAGGAAACCAAATATGCTGGAATGAAATTAATAGGAGACAAAGGGACTGGTATAAGATGATGTCAGAGGAAGGTTGAGAGTGGGAGAAAATATAGAGGCATGTAAACCGTGGTAAAAACTTTGGTTTTATGTTAAATGATATGTGAAGCTAATTGGATGCTTTTGGACACAGGAATAATGTTATCTGCCTTGTATTTTAAAGGGATAATTTGACTGAGTATGGAGAATACCGAACAGGAATAGAAGGGAAAACAGGAAGGTTAGAAGGTTGTTGTAAGTAGAGAGGATGGTGATTAAGGGACAACAGTGGAGATAATAAGAGGTTAAATTTTGGATAATTTTTAAAGGATATGCTGATAGAGTGGATGTTGGCTGTAAAAAAATGAGACGTTAATCTGACACCACTGGGTCTGAGCATCTGGACTGATGAAGTCCCTTTCTAAAGAGATGTGAAAGATTGCAAGAGAAAGATTTGGCAATGGGAAATTGTTGAGTCCCTTTGGAGCATGTTAAATTTGAGATGCCTGCTGGACATCCAAGTGGAGATACCAAGTAGGCAGTGGGATGTGTGTCTGGAGTTCAACTGAGATTCTGGGCAGAAGATATGAATTTTGGAGAAATCAACATAGAGGTAACATGTAAAGCTGTGAAAATGAATAAGATTACCTAGAAATTGAATGTAGATAAAAGAAAAGAGATGCTAGGACTGGGCCCTGGTTTCTTTAAGTATTAGATGAGAGACACAAAGAGAGCTAATAAAGAACACTGAGAAGAAAATAATGAAAGCATTTCAAAGAGGAGAAATTATCTGTGATAAATATTGCTGATCGGTTAAAAAAAAAGATGCAGACTGAGAATCAACTGTTAGGGGACAAGTGTAGGTTGAGTAATGCAGTAAGGACATTGTTTTTACATAGAGTGGAAGATGGTTTAGGATGGCTTCAGTAGTGGCTGTTAGAGTTTATAGGGATGGGGACTTTAATCACACCGTATTCAACAACCGAACCCTTGTTGTTGTCCTAAGGTTTTAGAGAGAAAAAGTACCATTGTAAATACCCAGAGAGGACATTCTATTCCAGTATTATAAAATATCCTCACTCTAAAAGGATTAACATAGAGGAAGTCAACAGCTCTACTCCTAAAATTTTATAAGTATTATTAGGATAGTGTTTTTCTTAAACCTAGGAAATTATAGTCTCCATGTAAGTACATTTATTTCCCTCTTGGCTATAACCTCCATCTCTTACTTCTGATTTTTTTTTCTTTCATATCAAATTTGTTCTCTAAATAGTAAACATTGTCCAGTAAACTATAATGTGAATTATGCATATACATTTAATTGTTTTACTAACCACATTTTTTAAATTAAAAAGAAACCAATGCCATTAATTTTAATAATATATCTTATTTAATTCAATATATCTCAAAGAGTATCATTTCAATATGTAATCAATATAAGAAATTGAGATATTCTACCTTCTTTTTGGTCTTTGAAATCCTGTATGCGTTATAAATTTACAGCATACCTCAGTTCAGTTGGGGAAACTCTGTTCAATAATCCTGTTATTGCAATTTTGTTTCCAGAGAACAACTCGGACTGCTTAACTGCTAGTGATAGCCTTTCATTTTCGTTTTCGTCCTCTTGAACTTTTGGTTTCCCCCTTAAAGAAAGAAAATGCAAAGCAAGTAAGGGGTCTAGAAGATGGTAAAGTAGCCACTTGCCCTCTAAATAGGTACTTTACATTAAGTGTTCCTCCCCATGTTTATAAATGCATATAATAGAAACATTTATTATAGTTAGAGATTATGACTGTGAGATTCTCTTGGGGAAAGGAGACTAGGTTATGGACCTGCCTGAAGGAAGATGATGTATGACCCTAAATAAAGTTGGGATTTGGAAATATTGCCTACACTTGTGAAAGAGAATTAGAAAACTCTGTCTACTGGGCCAGAGACTTGTCAGGGAATTTTGTCTTTGTCTGGAACTCTTGGTAGTTAAAAAGGAAATTGTCTTCCATGAGACATATAGACTGGTGTAAACCACATGAAATTGCAGACTCTGAATTTATACTAGCTAAACAAATCAGAAATCCCAAGCCAAGATTGGTTCTAGATAGAATTACCAGTAGATGCAAACAAATGCAAAAAATATTTGTAATCTATTTCTATGATCTAGAGTGCATGGACTCCCAAAGGGAAAAAAAAGAAAAATCTCTTCCAGGGTCAAAAATTATAAACTATACCAAAGTAAATCTATCTCTGAAAAAGTTACAACAGAAAGAAGTAATAAAATTAACAAGCTTCAGAGTAATAGGACAATCTGAAAGATGCTCTAAAATAATTATACTTCAATTTATTGGAAAAGTAAAATGTGAAATAGAAATTATAAGAGAATAGAACATTGTAGTATAAGAAGAGACATATTGGAAACAAACATATTTCATTTAATTTCATTTTCTAGAAATGAAAACATATAATCATGGAAATGAAAATGTCAGTGAATGGGTTTTAAAAGCCATCAGAATAAAGAATTACTGAACTAAAATTTTTATCTAGGATAGCATCAAGAATTCAACATAGATGAAAAGATGAAATATATGAAAGAATTTAAGACACAAAGGGAGTGGAGGGATTAAAATTCTGTCATAGCCTTTTAATTCTATAAGGATTAATTCTAAAGGTGAAACCAGAAAAAATGGAGGACGAGCAGCATTCAAAGAGATAATGCCAGGACACATAATTCTTAAATGTTTTAAGCCCAACGGAGCCTGAGTGGGATAAATAAAATTGTCTATATTAATAAACATAGAAGAACTTAAAAAGGTCCCTTCCCAAAATTCTTGAAGGCAACAAGAATTTTAAAATTACCTGCAAATGATCAACAATTAGACTCTAACCGTAAACTTTTCAACGACAAAGGCAAGAGGTAAACCCTATACTTCAATATGATGAAAACTGAACCAAGAGGGAAATCCCTTACCAAAGATGTAGTTTGAAAGAAGTGTGGGGACTCAAGAAATAATGATGGATTAAGAAATTCTTAAATCTAAATAGGAACTCAATGTAAAACAAAAAACAATAATTATAGTAATAGTTGATTTGGGGATGTTTGAATATTTGTAAGGTAGAATTAAATGTTAGAGATTTATGATATCAAAAATGGAGAGTTTTGATCAGAGTTAAAATCTACTTGTTTTGATGAGATGAAGAACAGAAGTGGTAATTAGCTTCAGTCAAGCATGTACAGTAGAATTTTAATAATGACTAAATATGAATTACTTTTAAAACATATCATATATAAAACCACAAAACATCTCAACAAATGTCAACTAGTAGTAAATATATATATATATGGAAAGAGATTTGCATCTATGTTCGTGTAAGATATTGATTTGTAATTTTCTTATAATGTCTTTATCTGGTTTTGGTATTAGACTATTGCTGGCCTCATAGTAACAGTTAGAGTGTGTCTGGACCTGGTTTTTTTCATGTGTGGAAGATTATCAATTAATGATTAATTTCTCTAACAAATATAGATCTATTCAGGTTGTTTCTTTGTCCCTATGTGAGTTTTGATAGTTTATGTATTTCAAGAAATTGGTCAGTTTCATCCAAATGATAAAATTTGCCAGCGTAAAGTTTTTCATATTATTTCTTTATTATCCTTTGAATGTCTCTATGATCATTAATGAGGGGCATCTCTTTCATTTCTAATATTGGTAATTTGTATCTTTCTTCTTGCTTAATTTGGTTGTAGTTTATCCATTCTATTCATCTTTTTCAAAGAACTAACTTTTGTTTTCATTGACTTTCTCTATTTTCTGTTTCTAATTTCATTGATTTCTCCTCTAATTTTTTTCTTTTTGTTTTATACTTCATTTCCAGGTTTCCCAAGATGGAATTTTAGGTTATTAATTTTGGATCTTTTTTATTTAATATATGTATTTATTATAGCAAATTTTCCTCTAAGCACTCCTAAGCATCCCACAAAATTTGATAAATTAAATTTTCATTTTAATTTAGTTTAAAATCTTTTTAGATTTCTCTTGAGACTTCTTCTTTGACATATATATTATTTAGCAATGTGTTGTTTATTGTCCAGGTATTTGAGGATTTTCTAGCCGTATTTTGCATTGATTTCAAGTTTAATTTCACTATGGTCTGAGGACATACTTTGTATGGCTTCGTTATTTTGAATTTGTTAAAGGGTGTTTTATAGACCCAGATTTGGTCTATCTTGGAGAATAGTCTCTGTGAGTTTGAGAAGAATGTCTGTTTTACTGTTGTTGGATGGAGTATTCTATAAATGTCAATTAGGTCAAATTGATTGATGGTGCTATTTAGGTCTTTACTGATTTTCTGCCTGCTTGATTTTTCAATTATTGGTAGAGAGGTTTTAGAGTGTCTCACTCTAACAGTGAATTGTTTATTTCTTCTCTCAGTTCTGTTATTTTTTGCCTTATATATTTTAAAGCTTTTTGGTTAGGTGCTTACATGTTTAGGGTTGTTATGTTATCTTGGAGAATTGACACCTTTATTATTATTGAATGTTCTATTTATCCCTGGTAACCTTCCTTATTCTAAAGTCAGCTGGGTTTGAAATTAATACAGCTACACCGTGCGTAGGACATTATTGGGCACAGATATACTCAGTAATAAAAATTTTTTTGACTGATTAGCAAGGTTCAGATGTCTGAGAGTTGAACATGTTATTCATCTTATAAATGAAGAGAAGAATGAGATTATAATAAATATATTAAATTCCAAGAAGATATATGCTGTATTTTTCAATGTGCTAAAAATGAGTTGATATTTCAGTTAGCAAATTCAGAAATGACTGCATAAAAGGAGAATAATGTGACCTTTTTTAGTAACATAGGATTTTTAACTGTCCTGCAATATTGAAGTAATGTTGACATTTTTTACTTTACTGATTGGGATTGGCTGGATGGAATATGTTTTAACATTGTAGGCTTTATGAATGATGTTATGTTTTGTTTCATTGGCTAATAGGTGTAGATCTTTTGGGGTCTAAGGTTCAAAAAGTCAGATTAGAGTTAAAAATCACCCGCAGTAGAGAAAAAATTATTTCAACTAAGCTTTCTCTAGTTTTAAAATATCCTCCAACAAAGAGCCTTGTTATTTAAACCAGCCTAGTTCTTAGTAGAATGAAAGATTCAATATAGAGCATACATTAAAGTATATTCTCACACTTCCTTAGAATGAAAATGTAATGAAGTAAGGGGAAGATATTCAAAAACACATGTAGACTTTATTTGAAATTTAGAAAAATGTAGATGCTAACCTAGTAGTATGGGGCAAGTCAAAGAACTGTATTCTTTGTGAAAGACAGGGTTCTTCCCAAATTGAAAGGGAGGATCATGTTTAGGACTTGATGCTCATAGCATTCCTTAGCTACACTGGCAGTGTCGTTACTACAAGGCAAATGCAGCTACATACTTTGAATGTACACTTGCTTAAATATTTAAAAGTAGAAAAAGAAAAAGAGCTGATCCACCGAAATGAGAAGTGACCAGAGGTGGCTACTGTAATTGGATGAAATTGAGAATTGTCTTGTAATCTGCGGTCTCAAGCTATAAGCATACAACCGGGAAACCACAGAGATATGTGTTCCGTTATTCAGGAGCCTGAGTATCCCTTCTTGTTTTGCCATTATTTCTGGAACCTTTCTCCAAAGACCTCATTTGTACACAGAGAGAAAAGAAAGACAATCAAAAAAGAAAGAAAGGAAGAAAAGCTTATCCAGTTGAGAAAATTTACTCCTATCATAGATTTTATGTTCAGTGGTACAACTAATAAAAAAATTCCCTAACAGCAAATTCTTTTGAATCTATCATAGAAAATCTATAATTGCAACTTAAGAGGTAAGCTTGGGCTTCTTTCACAGAGGGCTGGAAATGCTACCTTTCCGTCAATCTACCTAATGACATTGTAAAGAGGCCCTTCTGTGGTATTTGTTTATCATTTGATTTCAACAAAAATAGGTGTACAAATTGTCAATACAGAAGGAACAACACCCAAGAAAGGCAAAATAAATGTTTCAGTAAAACAGTGGTTACAACTGGAAGAACATATAGAATTTTATACTGTCTCTTTGAAAATAGAGAGAAGAATCATGAAAAACCTAATTGTATTATTTGAAAATGGAGTAGGAAATGTGCTTCTGAACAGATTATGTTTTAGCATTGCCACGGAATCAAAACACATCAGAGAATATCATGTCCTAGGGAGGACTTATGACAGTCAGAACATCTGGGAACCACTTGTCTAATTAGAAAAGAGAACAGTGACCCTTTCAGTATATCAGATTTTAGCCTGGAACTTAAGAAGTATTCGGTATATAGGCCAGATTTATTTAAAAGGCAAACCACACACATACACACAGGAAAGGCCAGAATCATCTGTTCTCTACTTCAGTTGACTTTAGCATTAAATATTTCCCAAAATGAGCCTGTGCCTCTTCTCAGCTAAACATCAAACAATGAGAGAGGGAAATTTAAGAATTTAACTTATCAGAAAAGTTAACCAAGTACTATATATCCCCACTGATACAATACCATTAAATGTATACAGCAATCAGTATACATACAAAAAAAGCACTAGAATCTGATATTTAAATATTTTGTATAACAAAATCTGTAAATATAGTCAATTACTATTATCTGTACAGTTCAAATGACTAAATGCTGCTTGGATTATATATATTATATAATATATATTCAATCTATTATCCATTTTTCTATTGAGAGAGTATGTACTATGGAATCTAATTTTTCAGTCACCCTTTTAAAGTTTTCAAAAATTCAGAGCATTATTGCAATTGCAAATAATTGCAATAAGGAAAATAATTTAAGAAGAATTAATAGGAGGTAATTTAGGCTGTGGAAGAGAAAATCTAATATTTCATTCTCACAGTTAGAATATACTAGGAAGTGCCATAGTTTTTTCTAAAAATATATTGATATTTTTGAAACAGCCAAACTAAACTCTTTTTAAGTATTGTTAGGGATTGTTAAGCATATTTAAAAGCATGTTGGACAAGAATATCATTAATTTTCCTGTGGTAAAGGAAAAAAAACTTCTCTGTAGAAGCAACACTGAGTAGTTATGCTGCAAGCCACACAAGAATTTCAAAAAAATACTTTTCTTAGACAAACAAATTTTTTTTGTTTTTTTTTTTTAACTTAAGAACTGTGTTTTATCAGGTAATAGGAACTCATGTGTTGTTTTTTTTTTTTTTCAACCAGTGGTCAGATAGGTTTTGCCAATTAAGCTTGATTTCTCTTTTTTACATTCCTGCTTACATGCTGAAGATCATATGCTAAGAAGTATAGATTTTTAAGTAGCATGTTAATAATAAAATATTCAATTAAATATAAGCAGATCATGAGGTAGACTTGGTGATGAGAATTGTGGCCCTTTAACTCTTACTTTTTAGGTAACATAGTCAAGGCAAACATTTGCAGAACTCAAAAAAGTAGTGCTTACTCTTTATATGGCTCTGAAAATATACAATGAGTATATTTCTACTTTATGGAGTACATATATAAAACCCAAGCAAGCTTACTAAAGTAGAAATTTTCTGTAGAAGTAGAAGTAGAAAGTCAAGGTGCTCACAAACCAGTTAACTTTCCATGCAGTCCTTTCTCCTCAATATTTTTACTCAGAGTGTACTGTATATTCAGAATGCCTCCACGTATTTTCTCATTTATCCGCATAAAACCACCCATTTTACATGTAAAGAGATGAGGCCCAGGAAGAGTGAATCATTGTCAAACCACATAGTTCTTAATTAGCAAAGTCAGTCTTTGACTCCAAATAGTTTGGCTTCAGAGTTCATATTAATTATTGAGTTATACTACCTCCAATGTAAGACCCTGAAGTAGGGCAGCCAAATTTAGCAAATAAAAATACAGGATTTCCAGTTAGGGTTGCCAGGTAAAATACAAGATCAAAACATGAAATTGGTTGTTTATCTGAAATTTGAACTTAAATGGATATTGTGCATTTTATTTGGCAACCCTACTCTAAAACGCCATTCAAATGAATGCGTATTTTCCTACGTTGTAATACATGTGAAGAGGTATTATTATACCTACCATGGAATATGTCTATTTTTTTATTTTTTTATTTTTTTTTGAATTTTGTTGCAGTTATAGGTGTACAAAAATCATCACAAGTCAATTTGATACCATATATGTCTATTTTAGTATTTTAATTACTTTCCTTTTTTTTTTGCATGGAATTGATTAGATGCTAATATCCATTACTTAAATGAATATAATGTTTTTATTCCCAATTGTTTGAAGATTTATCTCTACTTTGGAAAGAAATAGCAGGAAGGAAAAGGTGAAGAGCAAATATGTGTGGAGATCCTTCATTTCTCCCAAAGCCTGAACAACCTTTTGATCTTGATTACACCTCCTTATAAACACAGAGCAATTCACTAGCTGAACGATAAAAAAAAAGGGTCTTCAAGGGGCTATAGTATAAGGATTTTTTATTTGAGAAATTCTTTTATCAAGATATATCTGTTTCTCTAGATTGTTTATTGTAGTCAAACTGCCACTTTTTGATTTATTAAACATAGACAATAAAAGTTAAATAGTCCTTTTCATTAAATCATTTTTTAAGTATTTACAGTTGTCACTCCATATCCATGAGTTCTGCATCCACGAATTCTACCAGCCACAAATTGTTTTACAAAGAAAATTTCTGGAAAGTCCCAAAATCCAAAACTTGAATATGCTTTATCCTGGCAAGTTTTTAAATTGCACAGAAAAAAATAATTTGAGAAATCATTGAACTAGATATTGGGACTAAATGTGGTAGAAGCTGAATGTGAAAAAAATGTACAGAATGTCTTCATGGAACATTTTGTCCCCTAGTTTCTCAAAAGTCACAGACTATAGATACTACAAATATCTCAATTGATTACATTATAATAAATGAAGGTGGGATGAGAAGGGTTTTATGAAGTAAGGAGAAAAGAATAAACTGGCTTTGTAGTTCTCGATTTTATGCATAGGATCTCATGGTTAATGAATAAAATACCTTCTTTTGGAATTTAACATAGTTGTTTAAAATACTATGGCAGTACGCCTTCTAGAAAGCTGTATGTATTAAATAATAGTTGCATGTGACATTCTATCAGCTAAATGTAAAGTTTGACATTTCTATTGTCATAATTACTACAATCTCTATTAAATCCTATGTAGACAGATTCAGATAAACCTAGGTTAATATTGCTGGATATGTGCTGTAATGTGGTCAGGGGATTTCACCAACATCGAAAGAAATACCTTTTATAGTTTTCTACGTGGAGGGAACTTGGGACCTGTAATCTTGCATATGTTTTGTAGGAGATTGGGCAAGTCATTTCGGTTCTCCAGACCTTCGTTTCTTCATCCATAAAACAAGTGTGAGGAATAATATTGTCTCTAAAAGCTATTCTTTAGTTCCACAATGTCCCAGCTGAATTCAAGTGTCATGACCTAGAAGAAATGATCTCCAGGTAACACACTTGAGAGAACATTCAGAAAAGAGTTATTTTAGAAGTTCACATCTGCTTTTATGGCAACAGCTAGGTTGGATCACAAGAGAAAACTATATCCTTACATGTGTAGCAATACTGGATACTTGGAAGTTGATCCTTATCAGTCACAGTTAGGAAGATGTCTTCAACTACTCTAAAATGGATAGTTTCTGATATTGTGGTGAATTGAAGAAAAGGTGAAATATTGAGTGTGTAGATTATCTGATTTCCTAAAGGAGGAGGTAAGTAAAAATGAAAAGGAAAATCTCTTAGGCTAGCAAAATCTATAGACAGACAGATAATTATACTGATTATGCCTTCACTTAAAATAGCCCACCTTATTTTCTCCTATATTCAATCATTATTCCTCCCTTTTCGACCTAAGACTAGCACAGAGAACATAATTAACTGACACTAAGAAATGTGCTCCAGCAATCTTCGTAAAGCCACTGAATCTTTCTAAAATTTGAAAAAAATTCTACTTTTTTAACTGAATTTTCTCAGCAAATTAATATTTTATCTTAGTGTTATGGAGACATAACTTCCTGTGTAGCTCAGTTAATTACAGTGTATATCATATATTGCTAATGTTATGTACATAAACTACATATATTTTAATAACATTAATTTTATTTACATTAATAGAAAATATTTTATACAAATTTATTTAAGTAAATATATAAATTAATATTTTATATTAGCATATTCATTTCAAAGGGACCTAAAAAATTGCTATAGAAGAGTATCGATTAACTGATTTTGTTGCCACTAGTCTATTTTAATTATTCTGACCACATATAGGATATCCCAATCTATATGACTTTTCTCCTTGATTAACAGAAACAAGCTGTTGCCCAAGAATCAAAGAATAGGCTCAAGATTTGAGATGAGAAGTTGAGTGAAAGTCTAGTGCAAAAAAGGGATGTTAATGAAAAACGGCAGTGGTGAAGCTCCTTTGTTATAGAAAGGAAGGCAAAGTCACCATAACTTGTAAGGAAACTGGTTTTATTTCTGCTTCCAAATTTATAACTGCTACTTGTGAATCTTCCTATTGTACTTTTACCCTGAGCTTCTTGACCCCAGAAGTGATCAGGAAAGTATTAACAGTCATAATGCACATTTTCATACATCCTAGCTGTGTATATCATTGCATAATCTATAGGAAGCAGTTCAGCTGTATATTCATCCACTTGGACTCAGTGCTTCCATTACTGAAAAACTACCTCAAAGAAAATGGTGTTAAGTATGAAAAAGGCTGTATGTATAAAATTTTTCCTTGTACCACAAAAGCGGAAATGACTTAATTAGTTCAGCAAAACACTCAACCATGAGAGATCAAATTGATAAAACACAACCATTAAAATCATGGTATGGGATAGGGTTGTAATAGTAATGGTTAAAATGATAAATAAATTTTTGAAAACATGACATAAAATTATAATGTATTATATGATTTATGTTACTTTAAGTGCTTATGAAAATATACAAGAAAAAAACTCCAAAATCCAAACCTTATTGTTAAGATAACAGAGCTTATGTTTAAATCATTTTTGTGTTTGCCAAAATAGGAATAGATAATATATTTTTTAAATTATAGTACAAAACATTAATTAAGAGAAAAAAAAAGCCTAGATATATTGGAAGCAAATTAGGAAAGATAGGCCAAATGATTTACTAGATCAGCTCCTAGTTCCTTTAATTTTATAATTTATTTTTTAGTGGTTTTGT
>PVHT020000173.1:2608539-2623651 GCA_004024745.2 Catagonus wagneri | reverse complement strand
TTTTTTTTTTTCAAATTGAAATATCAGAAAGGTCCATAATAAAAATAATTTCAAAGCAAATTCTTTATCTTAAGTTGTTTAAGGGAAATTAGATCATGGGTCTCTCAGCTTTTCTTAATGACAATGATAATAAATATTTTAGGTTTGTGGGCCCCATGATTTCAATTCTGTTGGTGTAGTAAGAAACCAGCCATAGCCAAGGTAAATGAATGAGCCTGGCTGTGTTTCAGTGAAACTTTATTTAGAAAAATAAGTGAATGACCCATAGATCATAGTGTACTGCTCCTGAGTTAGATAAAAGTAAAATTCCAGTTTTAGTGATCAAATTAAGACACATTCCATGTAGAAATATACTTAAAACTTGTAAGTAGTTGCTAATAAAGGAATTAAAGATTTCTAGGCAACTAAAAGACTTAAAACATTTCCCCCCATATGGATCTTGTACAATAAATTCTTTTTTCTCTTTTTCATTATATTCATAATTAGTGTTTGAGGATCATGACAAGACATAGAGAGAGAGAGAGATTAGCACGATAATTAGAATACAGATCACGTATCTCCATAGTTCCTCACTTAAAATTTTTTTTTCTTTGCAAGGTGGCAATTTTCAAGCTATATATCTTTGCCACTTAGTTAAATGAGTTGAATAATGACTACTACTTCCCTGATCAAGTTTTATTAATCAACATCAGTAAATTATCCAGAAGCTATTAGATAAAAAACTAATGATTACATTCATAAAATTTCATTTTTTTATAATTTTACCAATTTCAGTTGAGTATATTTATTTTGGAAACTGAATTACATTTTCCAAGGTATTACAACACAGCATGTACCTGTGGGGAAAAAAAGAGAGAGGAAAAAAAGAGGAAAAAAAGGAGGGTCTTGCATAGTTGGCCTGGTTTAAATTATTCATAAGTGAGCAGGTGGTAGAAATGGTAATGGAATCTCTCTATGGTTATCTGCTCCTTTCAACTATATCTAAGTAAAAGAAAACAAAAGTCTTATGACATAGCTTAAGGAAAAAATGAGAAACTCTTTCCATTTGAAGCAAGGTTTTAAATAAGAATGACAAAAATTACTCATATCTGGTTCTCTGAAAATCAAGCTGGCTGATATTTTTTACATTTGATTTCTTCATAATAAACCACCATCATTTATTAAAAATTCATTTTGCTAGTGAACAGTTTTGATTACTTCAAAAGTTTTTTTTTTTTTTTTTTCCCAGTAGTTCCCATTGTGGTTCAGCAAGTTAAGAACCTGACGTAGTCTCCTTGAGGATACAGGTTAGATCCCTAGTGGGTTAAGTATCTGGCATTGCCACAAGCTGTGGCATAGGTCACAGATGCAGCTCAGATCTGGCATTGCTATGACTGTGACGTAGGCCTGAAGCTGCAGCTCTGATTCGAGCATATGCTGCAGGTGCTTCCATAAAAAGAAAGAAAAATAGTTTGTTTCCAGATAGAAAACTAGGAGTGGGAGATGAGAAAGATTCTGTTTTACATTTTCCCTGGACGTGATTCCTATAAATATCATGTCCCACGACTGCTAGAAAAAGAATCTAGTAGCCTTCATTCTTTTTTTTTTTTAATTGAATGAAAGATTCTTTCAATTCTGTAGTGCTTCACAATCTTCAAAAGTTTCACACATGTAATTTCATATAACTCCATAATCTTTTCCCCCCTACCTGTATACTGACCATCCCCCGTTCCCTCTCTCCACTGGTAACTATATCAGTGAACCTGCTTCTTTTTTGTTTTATTCACTAGCTTGTTGCATTTTTTAGATTCCACATGTAAGTGACATCTATCACACAACGTTAGTCTTTGTCTGATGACTTATTTCACTTAACATAATGCCCTCCCAAACCAATCCATGTTGTTGCAAATGGCAAAGTTTTGTTCTTTTTATGGCTGAGTAGTATTCCATTGTGTGTGTGTGTGTGTACACCACATCTTCTTTATCCATTCCTCTGTTGACATTTAGGTCGTTTCCATGTTTGGAAGCATCATAAATAATGCTTCTATGAACATTGAGGTGTATGTATCTTTTTGAATTAATTGTTTTGGTTTTGGGGCATATATACCCAGAAGTAGAATAGCTGTATTGTATGGTAGTTCTATTTTTACTTTTTTGAGAAACCTCCATACAGTTTTCCACAGTGGCTACACCAATTCACATTCCCACCAATAGTGTACACAGGTTTCCTTTTCTCCACATCCTCACCAATGTTTATTACTTGTGTTCTTTTTGATGACAGCCATTCTGACCTGCATCAGGTGATATTTCGTTGTGATTTTGATTTGAATTTTCCTGATAATTAGCCACGTTGAACATCTTTTCATGCGCCTTCTGGCCATCTAGTAGCATTCATTCTTTACCAAGTAGAAAATGTTTATGATTACTATAATCTAGGAGCATATTGGGGGGAGGCAAGTACAGTTCTGCTGGCTTTCTCTAGTTCCCATCCTGAGCCTACAATGATGTAAAATGGTGTCATTGTTTTTCATGAAGAACACTTAGCTGTTCCAAATTATGTCCCATATATTTAATGAACAGAGATTTTAAAGAAATAATATGTGACTTTTTTTTACAGAAAGTCCCAATGTAAGTTAGTAATTGTGTATTTGTTCTGTTATCTCCTCCCCACCTTTGCTGCACCTGTGTCAAACCTTTCTAATCCATCATTTCTCTCTCTCCTTTGGGCGGGCACCAACCTTCTGAACTACAATATGTTAGTACCAAAAGATCAGAAATGGAAATAGTATTAAAACCTATTTAATCACTGTTCTTAAGTATATTCCTATATTTATCACATTAGTATATATGGATTTTATGTAATACCATACATATTTTCTGTATGGACTGAGGTACATTTTGAAATTAGTAACACTAGGTTAAAATAATTAATCACATGTGTATTTATATCATGTGGTTATTGAAATTACACAGCAATTTACTCCGTAACTCCAGAAACCTTGAGATGGTTCATATCTCTATTTCCTGATGCATGATTCCTATGCATGATTAAATCAAACATCAATTTCATTCAGCATACCAGATCAATTCAGAAATAGCCACACCAATTTATAGGGTCAATAATCCAGGCCCGAAAAGTCAAAGTGAGTTCAGATATTAAGAATTCATCTACTACATAGCTTCATATTATCTGGTGCTACTAACATGGTAATGATAGATTCACTGGTGATTCTCTAAGTAAATATTTATAGCTCAAACAGTTTCCATCAAGAAAGGGATATTATGGAGTTCCTGCCGTGGCTCGTCATAACAAACCCAGCTAATATCCATGAGGATGCAGGTTCAATATCTGGCCTTGCTCTGTGAGTTAAGGATCGGGTGTTGTCTGCTGTGAGCTCTGGTATAGGTCACAGACACAGGTCAGATCCTGTGTTACTGTGGTTGTGGCATAGGCTGGCATCTGCAGCTCCAATTCAACCCCTAGCTGGGAATTTCCATATGCCACAGGTGTAAACCTAAAAAAAAAAAAAGTGATGCTATGATATGGTGATGTAGTGATGTACACCATGTATTAATGTAATTAAGCCCTAAACACCCATTGACAGGTAGAGTCTCATTCACTTTGTCTCAGATGATAATGGACCATTGACTATTATTGTTTCAGAGAAAGGAAAAATTACAGCGATGCATTTTACATTTCTGTGCGAATTTTTAAATTTATTATCATACTTTTAAAAATTTCTTGGCGTTCGTGTTGTGGCTCAGCAAGTTCCTGTTGTGGCTCAGCAGCATAGGCCACAACTACAGCTCCAATTCAGCTCCTGGCCTGGGAACTTCCAGCAGGGGCAGCTGTAAAAAAAAAGAAAAAAGAAATTTTCTTTTGTCTTCTAAAGAAAACTAATTGTTTAAGTTTAGCAGCAACTGCAATCCCTAATTCCTGAAGAATACCATTTTAAAGTAGCATGATTTAGAAGCCCATGTTCTTTGACCATATGTGTTGTGCACTGGAGTGGACTCAGGTGGGTTTCCTGAGGGGGTCTCTTATTTTTCAACATATTTTATGCAGTTGGAATTATGGATGTATGAAGAATGTGAGAGCAGTTCTATCAATTCAAAAGATTATTATAAGATTCAAAAAAAGATTCTGGGAAGTTCTGCATAGACATATTGAAGTGGTCTTAAAAAAACTGTGAGCTGAGTTGCAGACCCAGGGTAGGTTTATTGATTAGATGAAGCTCAAATGTACTCCACAGTCTGTTAGAGACATTTAACATGTGATAAAAGACTTTCCTAGACAAAACAGAAGTAAATGTCATCACTAAATATTGAAAAGCACGTTTGTGTAAATACTCTATCTTCAGAGCTATTTTCATGATGCTCATTAATTCTGCATCATGTGTAGATTTAGACTCCAGTGGATTGTGTCACATGCTTTGAGCTGGATTCCTAAGCAAACCAATCACAGGCAGACCAGCAGTGTACACCACTGCTGCAACTGGCCTTACCCCACTTATTGACCGATGAATGGAGAAGTACTTCACTTTTTCTTCCTGCTAACACACATGAACAGAGCATTCCCATGGGCAGATGAACATGGTCACATATTTCCTAATTACCTAGCTATAATCACCCCACACATTTAATTTCCTGCTTAAGAAAATGATCATTATACTATTGAAATCTAATATTATATCTGAAAGCAAATTATTCACAATTTTACTGCCTTATAATTTCCAATAAATTATTCATGACACACTTTACAATTTGATATTGTGGGTAACTGAGTTTGAGAACTTCAGGAAGAACTCGAGCATACATCTTGGGGAGTGTTGAAAGGAGCTACAGCGTTAATGACCCACACATTTCCCCTGCAGACTGAAGGCCTGGATTATCTAACTCAGTTTTGCGGACAGTTCCACAATTCAAGCACTCCACCATGACTGAGGCATGTCTGCCTGCTTCTACACATTTCTTCGGGCATAGATAGAGGGAAAGAGTAGCTGTTAACAGGATCCTCAAATGCTGCTGAACGAGGTGCTTTAAGTAGGAAGGGCAAAGGAAGTGCACAGCAAATCAGGACTTCAAAAGCAAGAACATCACTATAAGCCGCTAGTGAAACAGCAGCAGCGTATATTCCCCTGCCAGGTAAGCATGGCAACGGACTTAATTGGGCGGCTTAGTTGGAGAAAAAGTACTAAAAGGAGCAGAGGTCTTAGAGGCATTGCCTTAATCAATGACACACAAGTAAAAGCCACAGCTAAAGTACTAATTTTTGCATATAATATGGATAAGAATTTTGGTAATAAGGCAAATTCTGAGTCACACACAGAGATGAAGAAGGAACATTAGCAGTAGAGTCATATTTGAAAACAAAGAGCAAGGTACATACATGTAGAGAGCTGCTGACATAGTTGTTAGGAGTGCCAGCCAGCTCTGGAGCCAGGCTGAGTGTGTTTGAATCCTTACTCTGCCATTTACTGGCTGTGTGATCTTGAGTAAGTTATTTAACCTCTCTATGCCTGTCCTCTCTTCTGTGAAAAGAGAATAACAATTGAAATTACCACTTACATTCCTGATAGGGATTGAGTTTATGATAAGCATTTCAAACAGTTTTTGAGCTATTATTGTTTGAGAAGTTTAAGCTTTTTATTATTTTAAAGGTTGAGTTTATTATAGATAGCATTTTGTGTGTATACTTAAGTGTACCACATTTATATATATTTTTTAGATATATTACAAATATATCTGTATTTGAGAAAAATTATATCACAGATTAATAAGCCTCATTTAAACCTAAAATATTTTAGAAAATATTTGTGGAATAAAATATGCTATTTTAAAACATTTAAGGTCCATCGTCCTTCACTTTAATAATAGTCAGCAAAATGATTCATTTGAGCCATTAGTAAAGGAAGGAAAACACCCAGCTGACAAAAACACTCCATTTATTTATTTGTTTCATTCCTTTCTTAAAGGAGTGTCTTAAATCACTTGTTAGCCACTGTTTCAGTATAACAGTAGTCATTGCATCAAAGAAATGGGCACTTTCCTCTGAACTTAGAAAACAGGATAAAGATACTGTGAAAAGAATTAAAGAATTTTAGTGAATTCTTTTTTTTTTTTTTTGGTCTTTTTGTCTTTTTAGGGCCACATTCGTGACATATGGAGGTTTCGAGGCCAGGAGTGGAAACAGCTGCAGCCACCGGCCTGCACTGCAGCCATAGCAAAGCTGAATCCAAGCTGTGTCCGCCACCTACACCACAGCTCATGGCAACGCAGGATCCTTAACGCACTGAGCAAGGCCAGGAATCGAACTGCATCCTCATGGATGCTAGTCAAGTTCACTAACCACTGAGCCACGTCGGGAACTCCGAATTTTTTTTTTAACATTGTTGTCCAGACAGGATTTGCCTTTCCAACCTGATACCCCTCTATAATGGACCTTTTAAAATAAGTAGTATGAGATACGCAGATATTCTAATGTCCTTCAGGGAATCAAGGAGCTTTGATAGGAAACACATATCATAGAGAGAAATGGGGAACTGGGGATTTCTTTGAATAAAAAGTACAAGTACTAAGGACATAAAGCAAATATGGTAAAAATACAATTATAGCAATGTATTATTTCACTGTATATACCTGTGGGAAAAGACTTGGAGAAAAGTTAATAATCCTACATTAAAGAGTAGTATTGCTGCTTTCTCCAGGACTTTTCCTTGAGCTCAAGCATGAGGTCAGTGCCCCTCCTGTACCTACCCCTAAATACGGTTTTTGCTTCACAGATTTTTAATGTCCTCATCAGTTGTCCCACTTCATTCACTAGGACTATATGTTTCTTACTGTAGGAATCATGTCGTTTTTTTTTTACCTTTTCTTTTTTTAATACGCAGAATTTAGCAGAATTCCCCACATGTAGTAGGCAGTCAGTAAATACTGAAAAAATAAAGGAGGAATCTTTGGATAATAGGAAAGTAGTTTCCAAATATTCTGAAGTAGTGTGTATTGCTTTTAGAATTTAAGTAAATCAAGTGAATGCAATTTAGCAAAACTTGTTCTGAAGACTTCAAAAAGTAATTATTGAGCCAAGAAAAATGAAACAGAGAAGAATAAGAAAAGGAGTATTTTGGGCCAAGTATCAAATTATATACCTCTCACATAGTTGAGATTTTGAACAATGAAATATAGGTACTTTTCATAATAGAAAGAAGTTTTATATTTTTCCCATCAAGACAGTTTAGCTTTATCTATTAATTATTGTTTTTATAATATGTTGAATTATTTAATAAGTAAATAACTTACAACCATAACGTCAGTGTTTGAGTGTAGGCTATGACATTACATTTGTATATGTATATGTATATATATATATATATATATATATATATATATATATATATATACACCTCATTATGAGATTTTTTTAAGAGTTCCCTGGTGGCACAGCAGGTTAAGGATCTAGCCAGTGTTGTGGCGTGGGTTTGATCCCTGGCCTGGGAACTTCCACATGCCACATGTATAGCCAAAAAGAAAAAAATAGTATTTTTTTTACTAAAAAATAAAATTGGCGTGAAGCAAGAACACTCTTGGACTATTTCTAAATTATTAAAATACTGAACACACTTCATTATGAAATGTTCTTACTAATTAAGTGGTCTCTATCTAGTAAGTTGCATGAAAATGAAACCAAAAAAAAGGCTCAGTGCGTTTTTTTCCTTTCAAGTACGGCCTATTGTGCATTTATACTAACAGGATTTCTTTTTGGAGACTCCTATTACAGTATTTTTTATTATGAAATGAAAACTCTCTTTTCACCATCTTGGTCACAGATAGACAGTACTGTGTAAGTTCTTAAAAGTCATATTGGTAATAACCAGTTTTCCTTTTTATATTGATTCAAGTTATGTTTGGTACTGAAGTATAAGTATAATTGGTGATAATAAAATAATTTTATGCTTTAAATTTACTTCTGTTGTTAAAAAGAATTATCACAACTACCTTATTTTCTAATCTATTAATATACAGTGAAATACCTCGATAACATTTTTCAGGGAATTATGTGTTTAAAATACAATAATACAGGGCAATTATTACTTTATAGGCATTTTGCCAGAGCTTTAGAAATGAACATCAGTGTAAGACCAAGCTAAATTGGGGGAGGGACGTTATAAAGTGATCACAGAGCATACTGCAGATTCACACTATCGTCAGACCAGGAACAACAGCATCTGGCTAGACATTTGGCATCAGGAGACTAATGAGTGTTCTTTAGTACAAGCAGTTAGGCTCGATTAGTATATGACTTAACTTTGTTTTATTTCACCATGGCCTGACCTCCTTACCGTGACCATTTTTCTGGTGGAATTACTTTGAAGTTCATAATAGTTTCATAGACAGGAATATTATCCAATATTCTTATCTTCTACCAAAAAGAAAAGACAATTTGCAAAGTGGGAGGTCCTGAAGAGAGAGTCAAAAGATACAGAGAAAGATCCCAAATAAAGAGGCACTCAGTGCTGGAAAGACATTCTTCATAAGGGTTGGTAGTGCTTCCTGAGCTTACAGTGTCTGAAACTTGGGGAAATAGTGTATAAATGAGGAGACATCTTATCTTACTTGGGTCCCCTGTCTATGATAGGATACATTTTAAGATGACCAAGGAGAGCCTTAAACATAAATCTACATTCAAAGTAAAAACTCCGTGTGCCAAGTGAAAGACGCATAGTACTCTAGTGATGCATTAACTAAAGGAAGGAATTATCTACTTTTTCAAATGGAAATTTTAGGTGTAGTATAGCTCCTCAAGAATACAAATAATTCTCAAACATCTAGGTCATCGTTTCTCTTTTTTACTTAAATACCTCATGATTGTGTTTAAGGAGGAGAAAAAAAAGTCACAAATTAGAAATTGACCACTTTTATTTGGTTCCTGGAACATTATCTTTGTGCAGTGAACATTGATTGCAAAATCAGCTTTAAAGAAAATTAAAATGAACAGTGATCTCAATCCTAAGAAACAGTCTGCAGAACTGTTATTTTTAAAGCAGAATCAATAACTTACACCATTAATGATACTAACCAAAGAAAATTGGTGTTGTTGCAAAGATTGATTTTTTTCTCTTTATGTACTTTCGTATTGACCTAAGAATTCACAATTTAAACTGCTGGGGTTATAATTTAAATATTGCTAAATAAATAATTTGGAGGGAAAAGGTTGTAATGTTATTAGAAGTTATTTCCTCTTTATTATTTTATTTTTATACACTCTTAAACCACTCAGCTCTGTTTCATATACACATGCAATGCCACACACAGAAATTTTATTTTCACCATTATTACAAAAACCATTCATTCTTGAGTGACACTTGATTTATGCCTTGGTATAGAGAGTAAGTCAAACAAGGCTATCATTTTTGTGGGTAAGTTTTTACTATTCTCTTGGGTCACTGGTGCACGTTCACCACATGCATATTTAGAGAGCTAGCAGATGCCAAATGAGGATATGAAGAAGAAAATTGTTTTTGGTGATAAATGAGATTTGGGGCAGGTGAGGATGTTTTGGTTTAGAAAAGAAGATCAAGAAGCACGTTAGGAGTATTGGTATTAGAAGAATGTTTCAGATAATAACTGTCATCCTACTCCAGATGTTCTTCAAACTGGATAACTTACAAAAGCAGAAATGAGCATCCGAGCTCACAGATGGCTTTTCTGCTTAAAGTACTTGCTGATTAACCATTTTGAACAAATATTTTTCTTTAGTGTGTATAACCCGTAGGCATTCTGAAAACATTTTGCAGAACATTATAATGGGCTATTGCAGAAGAGTTAAGAGATTCTTGCTCCTCACACCTGTGCACACTATTGAATTCCTTAAAAGACCTCTCACTATATACATGTGATAGTAAAGTAGAATTTTAAAATATCAAACTTAAAAACTGTATAAAGCAATTTTGCATTAAAGTAGTATTAGATTTCAGAACCATCCAAAGGCCTACATGTAAAAAGACCTAAATGTGTCTATTCCTAGATAGCTGAAGAATTTTCTAAAGGTGATTTATTGGGTCTTTTCTTCATGGTTATGTACAAACCAAAACTAAATAACAAGTGAGTATAAGTCACCATATGTAAAACATTTGTTTCAATTGCCTGGGCAAACGTTTACAAAAACAAATAACTTTTTTTTTAACTGAATGGGGCAGTTATTTGCAGCAAAATTACAAGTAGGTTTTGTTTGAATAGGTGAATAAATGAAAGCAGTTGTTGGTGTTATGGCAACAGAGACATCCAAAGAGTCAGCAAGAAAAGCTATGCGTGTTGGAAGACTGTTTAGTTTTAACAAAATATATCAGTGTTTCTCATGGTGTGATTTCCTGAACACTCACATCAAAGCCCCTTGGAGAATTTACACAAAATTCAGTCAATAGCCCTACCCTCAAACTTTTGTTCCAGAAACTCTGGGGTTGTAGGACCAGGGATTTAAATTTTTAAACAGCTCCCCAGGTTTTGTTTACATTCTAACATTTCAGAACTAAAGGGGCATAAGCTATATTCAAGAGGGAGATAAATTTGGAAGGATAGTTTAGAGCTAGAGTTTAGAAATATAAATGCCAGGCTAAGAGGTTTAGTTTGTATTCAGGGAGCAATGGGGAATCATTGAATACCTTTAGCAGGAAAAGGACACAAGTAAAAAAAGATACTTTAGGAAGGTTAACATTGCAGGCACATGGAATGTTTTATGGTGTTAGGACAGAAGAAAGAGTATGGCAGAGTAGAAGAATGTAATATCCCAAACTAGGGAAGGGGCTGTGATAGCAAACAGGATGTGGTGGATTAAAATGTGTTTCAGAATTCACTGGTAATTTCCTGACTATAAGAAATCACAAAGTGGAAAAGATCAGAGGTGAGGATAAAGTTTGGAGACTGCCTGATTATTGTTATGAAATAAAAAGCCAAATCAGAAGGATTCGGTGGGGTGAAGTGATGAGGAGAAAATTAAATTTGGTGTGTACATGTTGAGTTTAAAGCAAGTTCATAAAATTAAGAAATTCACAACAGAGTCAAAGGCTAACAGCAATGTTTACGAGACAAAGACTGGGTGGCAAGTTCTTACGTTGAGAGTAAAGAGCAATATTGACTTTTTACTGTCACTCACATTATATCCACCTGTATTTATTTGCAGGTATTGCCCTTTTCTAAACTTTTAATGAGAAATTTTTCCTTTCCCCATCTGACCCCTCAAATACCTTACCTTTTACAGAGATAATTTTCCCTTATTTGAATTTAAATTTTGTTCGATTTTACATAAACAAGGCATGCTGTTTCTAAAGGAAAGATTTCTTGCCTTGTCTGATAGAGGATGAAGATTACTCTGTTTCAGTATGTTGGGGAAAGTGACTCTGGCTGGGATAGTCAGTGTTGGAAAGTGAGATACATGAACAGGAGAGATCTCTACAAGGCTCTCTACTTCTGCAGAAGGGCGCAGGTAGTCAAAAAGCGCGTGTGAAAGAGGGAATACGCCCCCTATTTATCCCTAATGCGGGTAGTATATTTGTCCCCTTCTATTTGGTCAGGTCAGGGCGCACATTCTTCTCGGTTGGCTATTTTGAAACAAATTATTACTGGGCAAAGAGGGAAAGAGGGGAGGGGTGGAGGAGGGTGTCTGAGAGGAAGCAGTAACAAAATGGAATAAACCAAGACTTCCTTTGATAGCAAAGTCTTATGTTAATTCTCACGGATATTATCTTACATATTAATATGTTGGAATTTCAGGTGTAGGAACTTATAATTCTTGCTGAAGATATAATGGTATATTGAAAGATATCTAAGCGTTCACAAGACAGAGAAAATGAAAGAAATCATTTCATGTTGAGAAATCAGCGTATGAAAAGGAATGAACACAAACATTCAGAAGAAAATAGCAAAAAAAAAGAAAAAGCGTAAAATTCATGGTAATATGACCTTGCTAAGTGTTTTCAAAGAACATCTCAGCCTTAGGGTTTAAAAGTCTTAAATTAATCATGTGGACATTAGCTTGCATTTTTAAAAGATAATGCAAGTATATGACACTGTTAGGAAATCTAGAAATCTAGTTAGATGAAATATCCAAGAACTACACTGGGAGAATTTATATAAACAAAGGAAACATTTAGATAGAGATGTGTGAGCACAAGTCTCCTGAGCCACAGACACCAAAATGAGATTTAACATACAACAAATGTATTAGGGAAATCACTAAGAAAAAAAGAGGAGGCAGCTAGAGGAGACTAGGAGAGTCATTAGCTTGCAGTGCAAGACTCACCCCAAGTGAAGAAGAGAGGGAGGGAGGAAGGGAAGAAAGGAAGCAGGAGGGAGAAAAAGTCCAAGATTCCTTTTAGACTGCAGATAATTTCAAAGGCAAGTTCGGCAGGGCTATTGGGGCATCTTCTAGCCAAAGGTGACTGTCAGGGAAGTCCAAAAACAAGCCTGGTTTAGTATCTCAGTCACTGACTGTAAGAAGTTCATGGGAAGTGTCATCTTAGTGCAAATGGCAGAATGAGTTTTAGAGCCAGGCCCTCGTCCAGTTATACTCTCTGAGTCAGAGAACTGAGAGGTGTGTCTTCATGGCAGCCACCAAGTAGAACTCATTTATTTTTATAACCTTTCTCAACCTTTGCCAGAATACCTAGAAGATTGTTTCACTTTTGTGTTCTGTGACATTTTGTGCATTCCCAGCATTTACCATGCTAGAATAATCTCTTTTTTGGGCAAAGATGTGTTACTAAGCATCTTATTTAGTGCATGATGTCTTAAAGATGATCAAATTAAAGGACAATGCTGGTATTTGGGTGGTGGCAGGGAAGGGTAGAGACTGAGGACTGACAGAGTTATCAAGCAGGGCTTTTATGCCTAGTATCTGTTCCCAAAGTGAATTCTGTCTATGTTCTGTCATTATTAAGGACTATATATGTTTTACTGAACCAAGAAGAAAGTAAGTTATTGTACATAGTCTGAGTGCATATGTTGGAAGCATTTGGATGTCATTTATTAAGTTCTAAACATGATTCTGGCCATGATTTTTTTAAAATCAAAACCATAGTCTACACTAGATTATTTGGGTTCCTTGAATACATGATCTCCACTGTTAATTATGAAACTAATTGGTGTCTTAGAATATGGTAGCCAAAACGATTTATACAGTGTATTTTTACCTAGATGGATTTCTAAAATTCCACTGTAATTCACGTAGATAAAATTCATGAATTCATTGTTTTGCATAGTGGAATTTTCTTCAACACATAAAAAATATTTTTAAACTGAAGACCTAGTACACAAAAAAAATGAAATGCAATTCAAACATTTTGTTTGTGTCAATGGCATTCTAACATTATAAGATGAACATGTAAAATTTTTTAACCGACTTCTTATCAACTCCGTTTTTCAGGGGTCAAACATCATCCATAATCAGTACTTGAAATTTCAGTTTATACCTACCACTAAGGTTCATGAAAAGCAATTATCTACCTAAAAGACAAGTTTAGGCTGCAGTGACTATAATTTCAATATATTTATGAGCATTCAGTTTTTCTCTTGTCAAAGCCAAAAGCTTTCTAAATGAAGTGCCATCCAATCACAATATTCATAATAATATAATCCAGATACTTAATTTTAATGGTAAACCTTTTTTTAGATCCTATAAATATTCATCTCTTTGAAATAAACCGATAAGAGAGCAATGGTCCATCACATGATAGATTTAAGTCCCAAATCTAGTTTTATCTGTAAAAGAACAAATTCTTACATGTAATAATATTAACTGTCTAGGAGGCAAGAAGTCTATTTAGTTGCTTTAAATGATGAAGACTAAAGACCAAAGTTTGCATTTTGAAAAGACAACTTACTGTTGTATAGTGTTTTGAAGATGCAAATCAAAAAGTATATTAAACAATTCTCTACCCCAAACTACAAAACAGTTGAGACTATTTCTAAAGCAGTGACTCTCAAGTTATGTAATTATCCCCTTTTTCAAGTTCTTTTGACTAAAGTAATTAGAAATATTTTAATCTGATCATCTTTAAGACATCATGCACTAAATAAGATGCTTAGTAACACATCTTTGCCCAAAAAAAGATTATTCTAGCATGGTAAATGCTGGGAATGCACAAAATGTCACGGAACACAGAAGTGAAACAATCTTCTAGGTATTCTGGCAAAGGTTGAGAAAGTTTGTAAAGACAGAGTAAGTTTTAACCTAGGATTTGAAGGATGAAGGGTTTGTTAAGTGGGCCAAGGAGTAGGCATTCTGTGTTAAGGAAATACTACTCGCAAAGGTGCAGAGGTTTGTTAGAAACAGAGCATGTTCTGAGGATCACAAATGATTTGGCACTGTTGCAATGGAGGTTGAGGATGGGAAGTTTAAAAATCGAAGCCAACAATTTTTCTGGGATTTTGATCACGAAGGGCCTTGTTTATTGGTTAAATAACTGACTCTTTTCCTTGTGATATCTTTCTCATACTGATGTATTTGTACCCTTGGGTGCAGGCAGGAAGGAGGAACAAAGATATGTACCAGAGTATGAGAAATGCACAGGGTACACATGGTGCGTTGTTCCAAAGTGTCACTTTTATTTGATGATTTGAAGAAAAAGGAAATTTTGAAATTAAAACTGGTTAAATATATAGTGGAGAAAACTGCAGAAAACACCTATATTTTAAAATAAAATTAGATTTTAATGAAGTATTCATTCATTGGATACAGTTGAGCCTGGCCACTGAGAGGAAACCTATGAAACCTGACCTTTAAGGGTTTAGTTATATCATAACCTGTCATTTGAAATACTTGGAGGAAAGACTGAGAAATGCTGCTATGCAAAATAAGTGATCACATTTATGTTTTAAGATTCTGATAATATGAGTTCCCGTCGTGGCTCAGTGGTTAACGAATATGACTAAGAACCATGAGGTTGCGGGTTCGATCCCTGGCCTTGCTCAGTTGGGTTAAGGATCCGGCGTTGCCATGAGCTGTGGTGTAGGTTGCAGACGAGGCTCAGATCCCGCGTTGCTGTGGCTGTGGCAAAGGCCGGTGGCTACAGCTCCTGTTAGACCCCTAGCCTGGGAACCTCCATATGCCGCGGGTGCGGCTCTAGATAAAATGCAAAAA
>PVHT020000173.1:2575360-2607539 GCA_004024745.2 Catagonus wagneri | reverse complement strand
TTTTATTTCAGTTATTGTATTTTGCATCTCTTCTTGTTTAATTTTTACAGCTTGTATTTCTCTGCTCAGTG
Source organism: Catagonus wagneri (assembly GCA_004024745.2). Taxonomy (NCBI): domain Eukaryota; kingdom Metazoa; phylum Chordata; class Mammalia; order Artiodactyla; family Tayassuidae; genus Catagonus; species Catagonus wagneri. Next base: position 2,607,468 of record PVHT020000173.1, on the reverse strand, counting down.
TTTCCTGTAAATGATCAATCTTTGCCTCCAGTTTATTTCCAATGCCTTGCATCATCTTCAGCATCAACAGTCTAAAGTCTCTTTCTGAGAGGCTGATAATATCCTCATCACTGAGCTGTTTTTCTGGGTTTTTCTCTTTCTCCCTTATCTGTGTTATAGTCTTCTGTCTTTTCATTTTTATAGGTTTTTGGTGTGGTGACCTTTTTGCCAATAGAGTTGTAGCCTCTCTTCGTTCTGGCGTTTGCCTCCCCTGTGACTAAAGCTGGTATGGGCGGGGCTTGCTGTAGGCTTCCTGATGGGAGGAACTGGTGCCTGCCCACTGGTAGGTGGGGTTGATTCCTCTCCCTCTGATGGGTGGGGCTTTGTCTCTGGATGAGATTATAGGCTGGCTCTGTGCCTGAGGGGTCTTTAGGCAGCCTGTTTAGTGATGGGTGGGGCTGTGATCCCACCTGGATTACTGTTTGGCCTGGGGCTTCTCAGCACTGATGGGGGGGGACCAGATTTTCCCAGAAATGGCCACCTCCAGAGAAATGCAGGCTAATGAATGTTCCCAAAAGCTTTGCCTCCAATGTCCTTTCCCCAGAACAAACCACAGTCACCCCTACTTTCCCAGGAGATCCTCCAAGAATTGCAGTAAGGTTCCACAGGGATTCCTATGGAGACTACTTTGTCCTGGGACCCAGTGCACGTGAAAGTCTGTGTGTGCCTTTCAAGGATGGGGTCTCTGTTTCCCCCAGTCCTGTGGATCTCCTGCACACAAGCCCCGCTGGCCTTCAATGCCAGATGCTCCGGGGGCACTTTCTCCCTGTGCCCGATCCCCAGGTGTGGGGTTTTGACGTGGGGCTCAGAACTCTCAGTCCTATAGCTGAGTCTCTGTGATACAGTTACTTTCCAGTCTGTGGGGCTTCCCACCCTAGAGGTACGGGGTTGCTTCTATCGCGTAATCGCCCCTCCTGCCTCTTGATGTGGTCTCGTCTTTGTCTTCTGGAGTAGAATACTCTTTTGGAAGTTTAGAGTCCATTTGGTTGAAGGCTGCTCAGCATTTAGTTGTAGTTTTGCTGTTTTTCAGGAGAGAAGTTGAACTCCAGTCCTTCTATTCCGCCATCTTAATCCAATCTTCCAGGGGGATCTTTTTTAATGTTACTGGATTAGTAAGTTTATAGGTAAAAAAGTGAAGTAAGGCAAAGACAGTGAGCATGCAGAGCAGAGACAAGGCAGATTATAATGCTTATGTTGTAAGTCTCTCATTTCCAGACTGGTGTTATTTATTCTCCATCTGTTCATCTGCTGAGCCCCTGAGTACTTACTGTGTGTCACACCACACCTACTGTGAGCCAGGCTCTGAAGATATAAAGAAAATATGACCCTTTCTCTGGGGACTGTCACAGTCATTTTTATAAGTTTACAATGAACATAGAGTAAAATCACTTGCGTTAGTTAAAAATAATAGAAAAAAAAACATTTATAGTGCCTTGCATGGAGTCTAGAACATAGTAAAGTAATTAATAAATCTTTGGAATAAATAAAGCTGGTCTTTAAAATGTTCTTTTTCCAAACATGATTTTTTTTTTTTAATGGGAGAATGGAATAGAAGAAGCATCGCCCATATAGTCTGAAATGTAAAAAGAGGTTATCTCTACCAAGGCAACAAAATGCTGCTAGCAATAAATCATTCTTTTATAGTATGCAAAGGAAAATTGGATAGGTTTTTTTCTCCCTACTAAACATTGCCAGTAGCTGTTCCAAGAAATGTTCTCCCTTCCTAATCTTCCTAAAATGAATTTTTAAACAAAACATTAAAAGCACACTTTGCAAATCATTTACCAGAAAGTACAATAATGGGCAATGGCAAGCACACAATGTTGTGTAAGGAGGCCATTTCACTGGTCTTCTTACTTTGGCAAAACATTTCTGAATGCAGAAAATTAATCAAAATTATCATCACATTCTTAGGCCATGTTCTCTTAAATAAATATTCTGTATCTTTAAATTTCTACATGATATGTTCCCATGGTTGTGAAACTATAACCCAAATGAAAATCTCAAGGGTAGAGATTTTGTAAAAGCCTCCTGTTATGTGCTCTATTTTTTCCTACTTGCCAATTAAAAAAAAAAAATCAAGTCAACAGCTCAGGTATGGGTTTAATTTTTTTTTGAAATATCCCATGCTGTTAAAATAATACCTAGCTTTGTTTCTTTAGTACTTTACAGATTGAAATATGCTTTCACACAATACTCTCATTCAATCCTCAAAACCACCCTTTGACGTAAGCAACACAGACTTTACCCTCATTCTACAGATTAATAAACTAAGGCTCAGGAGTTCCCATCGTGGTGCAGTGGAAACAAATCTAACTAGGAATCGTGAGGTTGCGGGTTCGATTGCTGGCCTCACTCAGTGGGTCAAGGATCCAGCATTGTGGTGAACTGTGGTGTAGGTCGCAGACGCGGCTCAGATCTGGCGTCGCTGTGGCTGTGGTGCAGGCCTGCAGCTGTAGCTCCGATTAGACCCCGAGCCTGGGAACCTCCATATACCATGGGTGCGGCCCTGAAAAGACAAAAAGACAAAAAATAAAATTAAAAAAAACATAAACTAAGACTCAGAGATGTTAAATAGCATGCCTATTTATTGGCAAACCAGAACTAGTTTCCTATATTTTAGCTAGGTATGATAATTTGAGGTAATGGCAAAATAACTGATAACAAGACATATATAGTCATGTATTCATTCATTCAGGGATCCAATAATTGCTTATTTTGCTCTTACTCTGCCCTTGATTCTGCTCTATTCACTGCAGTAAGATCAATGACAGGTCAGACATGGCCCTTCATTTTTCAGTCTGGGTACACATTTATATTGCCAAAATGAATTAGACCAAATATATTTTAATAAAAAAATATATATAATAAATATATCCTATAATATATTTATTTTTATGAATAAATATATATCCTATCTAATAAAAAAATAATATGTATATATCCTATTTACCTAAGCTAATCTCTGAATATTTAATCATATTTTCTGTCATTTTATAAGAAGGAAAAAGAAATAGTTTCCAATTTTGACTAGAACCATGTGTAACATGTTACATCTTATACTATGTATGCCTGCTTTTATCTAAAAAATTTATCCTTGTTGAAATTCCTGGAATGATGAAGATTTACCCAGAAATTTTATAACATTCTTCCCTTATTACTATTCATTAATAATCAGTAATCATGAAATGATAAGAATTTTGATAAATGTTAAATTTGAAGAGAGCAGCTATATTTTTAGGCAAATACTTTATGAATGTATTCCAGCTATATTTAAATGGTCACAAATACTATAGTAAAGAAATGTAAGAACTATTAGACCAAAACACATACTCTGATTTTTTTCACCTAATCGTGGATTGCAGATATTCCTCCTGATTTTTTTTCTTAGGATTTTTTTTTCTTGAAAGAAATTATCAACAACAGGAAATATTGGGGAAAAAAATCCTATTTAAGCTTAAAAATAATAAGTAGGGAGAATCAAACCTTATAACAAATAAAAAGAATTATACTAAATATAAGCCAAGCAAGGTTTAATATATCATCTTGTTAATTGGCCCACAGAATCTGGAGGCTTCTGTTATATTGGGATTAAGCTATTTTGGAAGAGGTTTTAGCTAAAATACTGGACTCTGAAACTGGAAAAAAAAATATATAGCATTTTCCTTCCAGTAACATATGGTATATCGATTTGCACCAACATGACTTCAAATCCTATTTTAGTTTTCACAATTTTCACATTACTTGTCCAAAAATATGCAATTGGAAGCTTGATAGGCAAGTATGGTTTGGAGGATGGAGTGGAGAAATGAGAGAGAGTATGTGAGTGGAAAGAGCTTTATGTTAAGGTGAAGAACGGTTTATATACTGAAAGATGGAGATTTTTCTAATTTAAAAAAAGGGAGTATATGGGAGTTCCCATCGTGGCTCAGGGATTAACAAACCTGACTAGTATACATGAGGACACAGTTTTGGTCCCTGGTCTTGCTCAGTGGGTTAAGGATCTGGTATTGCCATGAGCTATGGTGAAAGTCGCAGACGCGGCTAGGATCCAATGTTGTTGTGTCTGTGATGTAGGCCTGCAGCTGCAGCTCCAATTTGATCCCTAGCCTGGGAACCTCCATATGCTGCGGGTTTGACCCTAAAAAAGTGGGGGGGGGCATAGTAAGTGTGTTTATTAATAATGAAGGAGCATAAGAAATGAAAAGTATATGTGGATGTGATGGATGAAACAGGCTCAGGAAACTGTAAAAGGCAGTTAAGACTGTGGAAGAGGTTTTTTACTGGTAAATAGTCATCTAAATGATTAAAAATTATCCTTTGGTGGAGGGGTTCTGATTGCAAAAGACCTTGTTAGGCTGTGAAAAGGCAGGAGCTACTGAAGAGTTTTATAGCTGTGCTTTGACATTATAGATGAACTTGTCAGAGGTAAACTACATGGACTGGAGGAAACCTGGAAGATCAAAAAAGCCATGGAAATGATGCTGGAGAGAAGTGAGGAGGGTGAAGCAACCTATGTAGCTGTTATCTCAGATGAGAATTCATGTCTTAGCTAATAAGCTGTATAGCCAACTGTAAAGCCCAAGCAAAACTCATAATCTTTTGGGGTGTCAGTTTCATTGCAAAATAAAATAGTTGCCTTGTATTGACTTAAAACAATACAACAGCCAATTATTTTACCAGCAAAATGAATTTCTTCAGGAATAGCAAAGAATTGCAATTCGGGACATCAACCTATGGTGAACCACAGCCAAGTTTGGAGAGCAAAGGGGAGGAACATACTTCTACGGAGGAGAAGAGCAAATTGGAAGAGACTTTTAAAAACCAATTGTTCACTGGAGTTCTGAAGTATAGTAACTTTTCACTGGTTTATTTGCGTTAGTCTCTCATTGGCTGGGCTGCTGTCCCTCAAGGAAAAATTCTTTCCTTCTCCTGCTTAGTAGTAAAGTATTAACTTCTCTCTGTTTGAAATGCAAAGTTGACCTACAAAACTTCATTAGTTTCAGGCGTACAGTAAAGTAAACCAGCCACACACACACACACACACACACACACACATATCTCCATTCCTTTTCATATTCTTTTCCCATTTAGCCATTGCACAGTACTGAGTATATTACAAGTTATAGCTCTTCCTGTTGGGTCTGCAATTGACATCCAGTGAAGGGTGTGAGACCTTTCCATTCAAGCCTCCCAATTCCATTTTATTATTTTTTTTTATTTATGCCCTTTTTTTTTAGGGCCGCACATGCGGCATATGGAGGGTCCCAGGCTAGGGGTCAAATCAGAGCTACAGCTGCCAGCCTACAGCACAACCACAGCAATGCCAGATCTGAGCCACGTCTGCAACCTACACCACAGCTTGCGGCCACGCCAGATCCTTAACCCACTGAGCGAGTCCAGGGATCAAACCAAAAACCTCATAGTTCCTGGTAGAATTCGTTTCCAGCGCACTATGTTGGGAACTCCCCAATTCCATCTTTAGTGAGATGTCTGTGTACTAATATTCATACCTGCTACATAATATTTAAGCCCCTTTCTCTGAAGTTCTTTGTGACTAGCAAGAATCATTTTTAAGGAGTTCCTGTCATGGCGCAGCAGTTAATGAATCCGAGTAGGAACCATGAGGTTGTGGGTTTGATCCCTGGCCTTGCTCAGTGGGTTAACAATCTGGCGTTGCTGTGGTTCTGGCATAGGCCGGTGGCTACAGCTCCAATTCAGCCCCTGGCCTGGGAACCTGCATATGCCACGGGTACGGCCCTAAAAAGCAAAATAAAAAAAAGAATCATTTTTAAAACCAGAGAGAACAACTTTTTAATCTACTTCCAGAAAAAGCCTATTAATTATCTCTAAGAAACATATCTGATTTCTGGTTAAGGCACGTGGCTGATTTCCTGTTAACTTGCCTCTCTTTGTTAGATGTTTTCTGGGATACTTCTAACCTGTGGCTCCTCCACTTCATGTGGCTACGTTGTGGAACCACAACATGCCTTGGGCCCAGCTATATCAGGAATCACAGTCTTGCTTTAATTTAGCTAATTAGGTTCATGTCTTATCTCAATGAGCTCTTCTGACTCATTTTGAAGTTTTGGCTTTACAAATATGTTGTTACTGCTGCTCTTTATCTCCTTCAAGTCATCATTAATTCAGAAGCCCTGAAGCTAGAGTCTTGATTCATTTTTGATTAACTCTATCAAAAAAGGAGCTGCCAAGTTTCCTCAGAATGTGATGTCAACTCTCCCCTACCATATTAGAGCAAATGTGGCCTAAAATAAAGTAGAAAAAATAGATCACTGAGCCTCTGACCTCTTATTTCTGCTGAAACTTCTTTAATCTCTCAAAAGATTTTTGTCTCACAAGTAAACATAGGTAATTTTTAAAAGTATGTACAGTCGTACATTTTTTTAATCCACAGAGACATTATTGTTTTAGTGACTGTCAGCCCTACCAAAGACTTTAAATTAATCCCTGGCATTCTAAATTCTGTGGAAACCTTCATAAGTTCTGAACTCTTCAAATCAAGAAAAATGTACATGTAAAATGTTTGTTACCTGTTTGGTAATATATGCTATTGTTATTATAATTATGCAATGTTTTTTGTTTGAAAATGTGTGTATGTATGTATACATCTCATGTACAAATGCACTTTGGCGTGGCACATGCGTATAGTAGATAATAGTGATGTATTTTTTCCTTTCCTCAAAGATGACATGGAGTCCCTCCTCCTGTAAGGTCAGGGTTATTGCATGTGGTTATCTCTCAGGCTCTCCCTCTTGGCCTTTGAGGCAACACAGTGTTTCGATTATTTGTATATCCTCATCCCTAAGAGATGCCTGCCAGCATATGGGCTATCTGTTGTTGTCATGTCCCATCCACTAGTGACTGTGACACTTTGCCGTGTGTGGTGGCTACAGTGAATCCTGAGGAACTTTTTTGAGCTGCTCTTAGAGGCAAGAAACATGATACTGTTTATTATTCTTACTACAAACTCAGTGCAGTGTGTCTCAAATAACTCAAGGGAGAGCCTCATTACATAAAATTTCAGAGATAATAGATTATTTCCCATTGAGTGACAAACATCCATTTTAGTTAAAAACATGTCTTTCTTATCAACCTTGAAAGACTTGATTGCTCACCAAATTAAGAACAAAATGCCTGAGGCTCACGTTTATATCCTTTCTCAAGAAGAGACCAATAAACCTTTACAACTTTATCATTTTCTCTGTTTATATGTACCCTTGCTACTTACAAATGGAACTGCTACCATGGTTCCTTCCAATAAAATGTTCTTTCTGCCCTCATCTCTTTCTGGAAATATGCTACCCATATTTCACAGCTAATATCAAATGATACCTCCTCCCAAGGAGCCTTTTCTGCTGGCTGTACTTAAAGGAACCAGTATGTATTAGGAGCTTAATAAATGTTTGCTATAGGGGTTCCCGTCGTGGCACAGTGGAAACAAATCTGACTAGGAACCAGGAGGTTGCGGGTTTGATCCCTGGCCTCGCTCAGTGGGTTAAGGATCTAGTGTCGTCATGAGCTGTGGTGTAGGTCACAGACACAGCTCAGATCTGGCGTTGCTGTGGCAGTGGTATAGGCCAGCAGCTTGAGTGCGGATTAGACCCCTAGCCTGGAAACATCCATATGCCTCAGGTGTGGCCCTAGAAAGCAAAATAAATAAATAAATGTTTGCTACATACATGAATGAATGAACTACAACTGATAGATTCTCCCCTTCCTTCTAGTTTCCAGAAATTTTTATAACTTTTTACAACTTTTTACAAGTTTATATGTAGTTCGGAGGGGTTTTTTTGGCTGCACCCATGCCATGCAGAAGGTTCCAGAAATGCTCTTAATTGGTCTTGCCTTAAATCTTTTCCAATAACATTTAGAATAATTGGTTAATCTATACATTTTTAAAAAGAATTTATAGCTTTAAGATATACATACTTTCCATAAAGGAACCTCAAGTTTTATTTGACTTTCTCAATTATATTCTGCGTTTCTAAATAATTTTATCTAAGTAATCCCTTTCAGGTATTTTAAATGATTATTGCTAGATTTTCCTGCCATTCTGTCTCCTCTATTACATTAAATTCATGTTACCAGTATACATTACATTAAATTCATGTTACCCTTATATTGAACTCTCTTATTGGTAAGGTGTTTAGTTTTGTTTTTGCTTTGTTTTTGTTCAAGAGATTTACTTAGATTTTCTAGGTATATAGGGAGATTGCTCTTAATAAGGAGGAGATCGCCTCTTCCTTTATGATTTGTTTCAAAAATTATTGTTTTGGCCAGAGCCTCCAGAATAATTTTAAATAACAGTATTAAAATTGAATATTATTTCTAATTTCTGATTTTAATATTGTTTTATTTTTGTGATAGTAGATGTTATATTTTATATCATTTCTGCTTTTCTAGGAAAATTTTATAATAAAAATATACAAAATGCTCTACTCTTTTTTCCAGACCAGAATATATTGAAATTATAATAGCTTATTCCATTAGATTTATTATTGTGGTGAAACATTCTTTTTAAATTTTGCAATATTAGACTGTCCCAGAGTTCCCATTGTGGTGCAGTAGTTTTAAGGATCTGGCATTGTCTCTACAGTAGCACAGTTCATTCAATCCCAGGCCAGTGCGGCGGATTAAGGATCTGGCATTGCTTCAGCTGTGGCGTAGGCCATAGCTGTGGTTTGGATTCAGTCCTTGGCCCAGGAATTTCCATATGCCATGGGTGCAGCTGTAAAAGAAAAAAAAAAAAAAAAAATAGAAAAAAAAAAGCCAACCCCCAAACTCTGAATAAGCCTTAATTGTCCATCACAGATATTTTAACTTTATATTTTGAAATAATTTTTGACATGAAAAAGTCACTTATTATAGAGAGTTACTGTATACCTCTACTCAGGTTCTTCAGTGTAATCATACACAGCCATAATAGAGTTATTGAAACTACAGAGTTAATATAATGCTTTTAAACAGACTAAAGACTTTATTTCAACTTGACAAGTCTTTCCACTAAAAAACTACAGTTGTGTTAAAGACTTTTAAGTCTAAATGAATATCAAATCTCTTGAGAGAGTGAAGATATTTTTATGTAAAAAAAAAAAAGAGCAATGCGAAAGGGAAGTTAGACCACTTTATTAGGAAAAAAATTAAACTTGTCTATGTTAAAATGTTGTAAACATGAACAGAAGGAAAATCAGGAAAAAAAACATGCCCAGTATTAAAATAGTTTTTTTTTTTTTTTTTGCTGCCAGCCTACCCCACAGCTACAGCAATGCAGAGTCCGAGCTACGTCTGCGACCTACACCAAAGCTCATGGCAACACAAGATCCTTAGCCCATATTGAGCGAGGCCAGGGATCAAACTCACAACCTCATAGTTCCTAGTTGGATTCGTTTCCACTGCGCCACAACGGGAACTCCATAAAATACTTTAATGTCATTAACATTAACATCTCCTCTAGTTAAAAAAGGAGAATGAGTCCAGGATTCCACTATGCATTTAGTTCTTAAGTCTCCTCAATCTTTTCTAGTTTATGACAGTTTCTCACTTTCTTTCTCTTATATTAACTTGATATATTTGAAGATTACCGAGCAGTTGCTTTGTAGAATGCCCCTCAATTTAGGTTTGTCTGATGTTTTCCAATATTAGATTGATGTTTGGCAATAACTTACTGAAACAATATCATGCCTTTCTTGGTGCATCGTATCGAGAGGAATATTATGTCAGTGTGGCTCATTGCTGTTGATATTAACATTTATAAAAATCACTTGACTAAGGTTATGTTTTCCAGGGTTTCTACTGTAAAGTTCTAATTGTCTCTTTGTAACTATTAAGTATCCTGTGGACAAATACTTGGTGACTGTGAAAATGTCTTATGAAAATATTTTCCCACTAATTTTAGCATCTATCAAATCTCTCCTACAACTATTATTACTCTAGTAATTTGCTAGTAATGATGATTTTCTGTTTCATCATTTCTCCCACATTTATTAATTGAATCCTACTGAAAGGAATAGCTGTTTTGTTTTCTCCCTTTAATTGTTTTAGTTCGATGATTTATTTGTATTAGTATAGACTAGCAGATATTTACTTTATTCAGTAGCTATTATTCTGTATTTTGTTGTTTTAATTGTCCCAAATTTGGCCATAGGGAATGCCTTTGAGTTAGCTTCTCTGACCTTTCAACGTGTACCCCATCCATTTTAGGAGAGACCTTCATACTTTCTGGCACTGAAATATACTCTAGGCTCATCTTGTGTTTTCCCTTCCCCAGATCTAGTATCAGTCATTTTCGAAAAGAATCCTGGTTAGTTTTATTTCAGACTGCTTTACAGAAATCAAAACCTGAGACAAAGTTAATCTCTACCTTTAGGCTTTCTCACTATGTAGAGCTAGGAAATAAATATATGTCTACTCAGACATGTATGCACACATCTGTATTTATTTCTATAGCTATCAATTTGTAAGCATATTAAAAACTATGAGTTCCTATTGATACCTTTTATTTCAGTCCAGAACCATACTGTCATTCTAGCCTTCCCCCTTTCCATATTTGTAACACCTTTTTTTTTTCTGACACAAACCTGCTTCTATTTATCCATGATTATTTATTTGCCAATCATAGTATAAAGATAACATAGTTTCAGGATGGCTGAGCTATATAATCATGGTGTTTTTTGAAATTTAATTTGTGTGCTGACATAAGTATGTATGTATCAGTAGCGGTGAACTATAGTGCTAATTTTAGTATTATCCCTTTTAAGTTTTTGTTGGCATCAAAATATTTAGCATCGGAATTTCAAGGTATTAGTTGAAAATAATTTTCAAAGCCAAAGTGTACATATATATTATTTTATTTCTCTTTCATCAATTCATTTATTTGTGGACTTATTTTCTATACATTTTCTACATATTATTTATGGCTTTCCAGAAACTGCATTTGTTTTCCATTCTACTTTCATTGAGAATTTTATAACTGAAAGAGTTAATACATGTAAAATGCTGAGAATAGTGCCAAATGGTAAGCCTTCAATAAAGAATTATTGGTCATTTTTCTATTTTCTACTTTACTTTTGTCACTATTATATATTTCTTTCTCTTTAGTTTTATTTTGTCATCATTTTCCTCACATATTTTGTCTAATGCTTAATCCATTTGGTTTATATTTGCTATATTTAATAATTAATATTCATATAATTCAGACATTTGGTATTCTGTAGAACTTTGATTCAACTGAGGGAACCTGTAAGGAAGACTTGATATGTATTTATTTATATTTAATAATTAATATTCATATAATTCAGACATTTGGTATCCTGTAGAACTGTGATTCAACTGAAGGAACCTGTAAGGAAGACTTGATATGTATTCATTTTGGGAATCAATGTATAAAATAATTATCTCTAGGAAAGGTAGTTTTAGTGTAACAGGAAAGTTTAGCACAGCTGGATGCCTCTTTTATCTTGGACAAAGTTGTTGCATTAATGAGCATTTTTTGGAACTTTATAACATGTCTTAGTGACATGCAGATCCAGACTTGAGAGCATTTGAGAGAAATTGAAAGCTAATGATCTCTTCTGTACCAAATGGTACGACTTGACAGAGAGCCAACGACCTTTGTCTCTCTTGATTATATTGTTGCTTGAAAATTCACATACATGTGACTTGACAAAGCGCCAAAAGAGACAACTATTCAATGGCTAATTTAGTTGTTCTTTCTCTTCTTATACAATGTCAAACTTCCAATCCAAAAATGTAATAATAAGATAGGCATCTTCAGGAATTGTTGTATGTAGTCATTCCATTGTTGATTGATTACCTGAAGTTATATCTTTTAGATGAACTAAAAGTGTAATATATGCTCCAAATCTGTGGAATTACCATATACCTGAAGTTATATCTTTTAGATGAACTAAAAGTGTAATATATGCTCCAAATCTGTGGAATTACCATACACTTCCCTTTGTCTTTTTACTTCTACTTCTTTTTGCCTGTTTTATTTGTTTGTTTTTCACTTTTACTTAATCAGAAGTATATAGAGACGAGGGGTTAATATCTTTTCCCCTCCTCGGGCTTTCAGCTGTTTAAGTTCAAAATTAAACCTTTTGATCAGTGATCACTAAATCATACACTTAAGAAGAAAGAAGAGTTACACATTTTATAAAGAAATTCAGCTGAGATTTGTCGGTTTGCTCATTAGCAATCTTTGTTGAATGAAAAACAGTATTCCTTCTAATATGGATTCTTAAGAACAACAGTGGTGATGATAACAATTAAAATCTTTAATATCCTGGGAGTTCCTGTCATGGTGCAGTGAAAACAAATCCAACTAGGAACCATGAGGTTGCCAGTTCAATCCCTGGCCTCGCTCAGTGGGTTAAGGATTGTGGTAAACCGTGGTGTAGATCGCAGACGCAGCTCGGATCTGACGTTGCTGTGGCTGTGGCCTAGGCCAGCGGCTGTGGCTCCGATTAGACCCCTAGTCTGGGAACCTCCATATGCCATGGGTGCGGCCCTAAAAAGACAAAAAAAAAGAAAAAGAAAATCTTTAATATCCAAATGCATAAGTTGTTATTTAAAAGTTCTTTGGTATTTATTCTGAAGGAAGTGCAACTCAAGTGGTACCTTTCAAAAATAAGCCAGTAGAGAATTTTTTAGTAACAGGTAATTATTATTATTATTATGGCAATTTTATAAGTATCTCTTTAAGCTGAAACAAATAGCTGGGGACCTTCGGTCAGCCTGAATAAAGATTCTTGCCTATTAAAAGTATGTACTTTGGCATGAACTAAATTAGTTAAAATCCAACTAATTTATATGGTGGTTAGTCAAACCTCCATTAATATACCTTCATAAAAATGACATTCAGTGGATGACATAGGGATGTCTAGACAATTATTGAAATAGATCGTATTAGTTGCTTACAAACAGAAAAGATTCAACTTTTGAATTTTATTTTATTTTATTTTATTTTTTTTGCCTTTTGTCATTTTATGGCCGTGGGTTTATGGCCGCACCCGCGGCATGTGGAGGTTCCCAGGCTAGGGGTCTAATCGGAGCTGTGGCCACTGGCCTGCGCCACAGCCACAGCAATGCAGGATCCGAGCCGCGTCTGCAACCTACACCACAGCTCACGGCAACGCCGGATCGTTAACCCACTGAGCAAGGGCAGGGATCGAACCCGCAACCTCATGGTTCCTAGTCGGATTCGTTAACCACTTCACCGCGACGGGAACTCCTCAACTTTTGAATTTTAAAAACATAACTGAGAACGCAAAAGATAGAAAAGGTCAAGAGCTTTGTTACTTTGAAGTAATACTTCGAAGCACAGAACCCATTAGCCACAGCCTAATTTCCCCCCTTGCTTAATTTCTTGCTTTTGCTTTCTCTACCACTTCCTCTAAAATCTTACCTACTGACACAATTAAGAATCCAAATTCTTGAGCCTTTCTCCATCAAGAGGATACACTAAGTTATTCTGAGGTTGACAAACAACCCCCAGATCTTAGTGGTTTAAACAGTAATGCTTTACTTCTTACTCATGCTACATGCCCATCATGTTTCTGCAGGGAATTCTGTCACAGTTCAGACCTCATTTGTTCGAGAGTCCACTCTGGTTCTTGGCATTTATGGTAGGCTGACTAATGGCCCCTCAAAAATGTCTATATCCTAATCCCCAGAACTTGTGCATATATTATATCTTATATAGCAAAAAAGGGACTTTGCAATGTTATGAAAGATCTTGATAGAGATAGTTCTTCCTAGATTTTCTAGGTAGGACTGACATAATTACAAAAGTCTTTAAAAGAGAGACTCGGGAGTTCAGTAGAAAATGCCATGTGATGATAGAACTGGAGATTGTAGTGATACATTTTTGAAGATGGGGAAAGGGGTCACAAGCCAAGGAATTGCAGGTAGCTACTAGAAACTGAAAATGGTACTGCAAGGGAGTGTCCCCTCATACTTTCCAGAAGGAACCAGATTAGCATTTTGACTTTAACCGAGAGACTGATTTCAGATTTCTAATACCTAGAACTATAAGAACTATAATTGATATTGTTTGAAATCACTAAGTTTGTGGTAATTTGTTATAGCAGCAATGGGAAATTAATGCAATCTCTTAACAGTAAATTGAAATAATCTATTACAAGAATGAAATTATATTGTTAAAGTGATGAGCATATCACCATATCTTAAATGCAAGGTTTAAAAATATTTTCTGCTTTGTAGCCATTTTAAATGTTGACTTTTCTTATTTTCTATTGTATACCAAATTTAGTTAGATCTAAAATTTTGTTTTAGGGGTTCCCTGGTGACTCAGTGGGTTAAAGATCCAGTGTTGTCACTGAGGTGGCACAGGTTCAATCCCTGGCCTGGGAATTTATGCTTGCTGTGAGCAAGACCAAAAAAAAAAAAAAAAGGTGTTCTTGTTTTAAGGTACAGTCTCCTTAGTCTCAATTTTCTACTATCATTAATATGTAATACAAATTTTAAATTTTAGAATTAAACTGTTCTATTACATTAAAATCTATATTTATAAAATTGTTCTTTCATATTCTATTGGGAAAGTTTTTTAAGCATCTGGAAGAGCTTATTAGCATTGCTATTTTTAAGATAAGAATACTATTAATATTAACATTTATTAATTTATAGGTCATTTGAGAGTATCTGTTCATTTCATTATAGATCAGAGGGACCAACTAGTAATCATGACCTAAACTGAAAAGGACAATATATGCAGTGAATCTTTGAGTAGACTTAGGAATTCATTGTTAATTGCATCAAATTTTCTTTTTGTTTAAGTTTTCTCTCAGTATAAATAATGACTATTGCAGTTCTTCCAGGAACATTTCTTGCTAGAGCAGATATTTTCTGAAAACTATTTTAATTGGTAAAATCTGATCTATGATCTTCAAATCAGAAGCATCAAACACATTTTTTATTTATTTTTTGTTTGTTTGTTTTTTTAGGGCTGCACTTGCGGCATATGGAAGCTCCCAGGCTAGAGGTCCAATCGAATCTGCAGCTGCCAGCCTATGCCACAGCCACAGCAACATGGGATCTGAGCCGCAATGGCAACCTACACCACAGCTCATGGCAACCGTTGATCCTTAACCCACTGAGCCAGGGATCAAACCCATGTCCTCATGGATGCTAGTCTGGTTCGTTAACTGCTGAGCCACGACAGGAACTCCCCCATTTTTTATATAAAGATTCACCAAGAATTTATTGAGTACCTACTTATACACCTTGCTTCTATTTCATTGACTCGATAATATTTCAAGTTCCTGAGAAGTACAAGTATCCTTAAGCATGCTATGGCCGAGGAAGGCAGTCCCAAATGTTCCTTTGCTTGTTACAAGGGCAAACAAGATGTGTAAGTACTGATTAACAGACATTGAATTCAACTTTAAGAGGAATGAACCCTCAAGTTCACATGGTATTTCTAATTCATGAGCTTTTGTTAATTAGTATCTGAATAAAATGAGAAGGAACCTCATGACTGCACATGTCAAATGATTCCATAGTTAATATTCTAAAAGGGACTTTCTTTGTCACAGCACAACTGATGGAATTTTTTTGATGGTGAGGTGATAGGCCCCATCTGTCTTTGATATGTACATTGAAGTAATTTTTCTCTAGAGTTTCAGATAGCATGTAAAATTCCAGGTACCTTTTTTTTTAATAGTGATTTTTATTTTTTCCATTATAGCTGGTTTACAGTGTTCTGTCAATTTTATACTATACAGCAAAGTGACCCAGTTACACATGTATGTATACATTCTTTTTTCTCACATTATCATGCTCCATCATAAGTTACTAGATATTGTTCCCTGTGCTATACAGCAGGATCTCATTGCCTATCCATTCCAAAGGCAATAGTTTGCATCTATTAACCCCAAATTCCCTTTCCATCCCACTCCCTACCCTTACCCCTTGGCAACCACAAGTCCGTTCTCCAAGCACTTTTATTAACTAATGTCAGTAGAAGGAGCCATTTGCTTTGCTTACTTTTTAAAATGTGGAAATTCTATGCTATATATTATTAATAAACAGAAACAAATATGAATGCCGAAGAAATTCATGAGGAGAAGGACAATATAATTCAGAATTAATTTTAACAAATAAGTCTCTGACTCCAGAAAACTTTTGCAATATGTTTCATGAATAGAATTAGCAAAAATTTATAATTTCAGCATTCTCCTAAAATTTTAGCATACAACAGTCCTAGATATAGTATAAGCCGCCAGTATGTTATAGTCAATAATTATGAACTAACATGAGTACCATCCTATGAACTTCCTTATCATTTAAACAATATCAGAAACTTTGCTTTTTGAAAATAATATCTTGACTTTCTGGATAAGATTCAAAATTAGGGAAAAGAGAAAATGCAAACAAATGTAATATTGATTAAATTAATATTGGCAATTTATTTTTTTCACGTTATTTCTTTTCATAATAGATTCCCTTCATGTGCAGATAGGTAAAAAAAATAATTTAATTCAGTTCTCCCTGTGTTTCTGTCACCATTAGTCTTTACCCTGATCCCCTTCCATTCTCTGATACTAGGTTATTAGGACTAATCTCATGAAGAGAGTGAATAGAGTAGAGAATTGAGGTACAAGGTAGTTGGATTTCACCACTAACTTCCTATAGCAGCCATTTGTAATTTAAATATGCTTAAAATCTCGGGTAGCCATTGATTTATTTTCCATGGAGCTGGAAATAACACTGGAGGTTATCTAGATTAACACGCTGATTTTACAGAATCAGTTTTGGAAGACAAGTCAGAAACACTTAGTAAAGGTGGAAAACAAATCTAGAGATTTTAAGTAGCTGAACTAAGGCTACCTAGTAAATGTTGCTTAGAAAACTGAAAAGCTACATGCAAAAGAATGAAATTAGAACACTCTCTAACACCATACACAAAAATAAACTCAAAATGGATTAAGGACCTAACTATAAGTCCAGATACTAAATAAGGTAATATAGTGTTTGTCTTTCTCTGTCTGATTAATTTTAGTTAGCATAATGCCCTCAAGGTTTCTCCATGTGGTCACAAATGGTGGGATTTCCTTCTTTTATAATTGCTGAAAAAATATGTTTATGGATCTATCTCACATTTTTCACCACTCTTAATATTAAGTTACTTAGGACCTCACAAATCTTTGGTTTATATGCATTAAATGTATCAGTATTTGATGTGTTGGAAATTAAAACATAACAATTTATGGCATAATTTTAAAAATTTTAAACATAATTTTAAAATAACATAATAACATAATTTTAAAAATATTTGTTAATAAATTGAAATAAATATTTTTATAACATAATTTTAAAAATATTTGTTAATCTATTGAAATAAATATTTTTAAATATTTATTTAAATAACACTAAAAATTTATTAATTTGTTTCATTTACTTTTTTTATTTTTTTGCTTTTTTTTATTTTTTCCCTAGCATGTGGAAGTTCCCAGACTAGGGATCAAATCAGAGCTTCAGGTGCCAGCCTACACCACAGCAACACAGGATCTGAGCCATGTCTGTGACCTATACCACAGCTCATGGCAATGCTGGATTCTTAACCCTCTGAGCCAGGCCAGGAATCGAACAGGCATCCTAATGGATACTAGTTGGGTTCTTTTCTGTCGCACCGCAATGAGAACTCCATAATCTAGTAATTCAAGCATAACATACTCTTATGAAAATAGCATATATTTTAACTCTGTTTAATATCTGGTTTAGTAAAAGCAGGATTAATGGATTCTTATGTTTGTTTCTGCATTTAATCTATATTTACTCTGTTGCATATCAAGAAATCTCCATTGTGTACACAGGGGAATTGAAAAGACAAATAGCATCTCAATATGAAAATAGTTTTGAATGTGTAGAAGTCCCAGGCACACTTTGAAGGCCTACTGGATTAAAGACTGGTATATAAGAAAGAGAATAGTGAGAGACATGACTAGGAATTTAAAAGATTCATAATCTATAATGCCTACCAGAAAAGCATAGAAATTCTACATATTGTTAGAAATAGGGCCAGTTTCCCAAACTTTATAACTACATCAAGATATCCTAACTTTTTACACTGTGCTGATAAATATCTGGGAGGCAGAAATCTCATTTATCTTTATATTAGATATTATTTCATCTTTTATAAAGGGCCTTAAGGTCATGTCAGAGGGATCAAGAAATTTGTGTGATAAGTTCTGAACAACCCATTGCCAACTCAAGGTTACTTCCTTACTGCAGTTCTGGCTGTTCTAATTTGGAATGTTTAAAAGGAAACACAAATGAATCATTTAAAAACGTGTCCAATCCTGATCTGAAATTTGAGACTTGACCCCTGGCTAAAAGGCAAATTTCTGATTTTCTTTTTAGAGTTAATTTTGCTGAGCAAATCATGTCAATAAAAGCATCCTTTATCATCTAGCTTTCAAAGGATGCCTCTAGCCTAGAGAGCACAGTCACTTAGGTGCTGAAGCAAAAATATTGAGCTTTGAACTTGGAATCTAACTAATCCTTTATTCCTCACCCCCCCCCCAAAAAAAAAAAAGTAAGAGGAATTTCAGCAAGTATTCCAGTAGGGGGAACTGTTATTCAACAAATATTAACTGGACTGGGCTTCTCCTGGGCAATAGGCACAGACCACAGAGACTCTTCCTAGTGCAACATTGTGATGACCTGACTGATAAGGTATCTTCCATTGTTTTTTTCTTGTTGTTTATCTTGGTCTAACTTAGGAAGTTACATTTCCACGTGGTCAAAGGAAGAACTTAGCTTCTAATGTAGTTAAAAACTGATTCCAGCTGGGAGTGATGGTATTTAATATTAAGATCTGATGAAGAGTAATAAACCTCATAGAATAGCTGGCAGTTGAATTGGCTGTGATTACCTGTGCTTGTTTCTGATTACCAGAAATCAGAAAGTTTTGCATTGATTAAAGCATTCTAAGGCTGAGTTTCTAAAACCATGCCCAAAGACCACCTACAGCAGAATCTCCAGGAGACCTTATTAAAACTGCAGATTCTAAGGGCTTATCCAACCTACTGTTAGAATCAATGAGGGCTGAACAAAAGAATTTGCATTTTAAAAAATGTTCTCCAAAAGGTTTTTATGTGTGATGAATTAGAGCAGCCATTTTTACCATATATTTAGGAGTGTGGAATAACAAGGTAATAGCATCAAACAGTAAATGTGGTGAGCTGAATCCTATAGTCAACAATTCATTTCCTTAGGCCTCTTTCTTATGATCCTCTGCTTTTCTAGAGAGAGAGTTAGGGAGGAGAGATTGAAGAGACAGAGACATGGAACTCTAAGAATCAGGAGCCCCAAGATTTTGTGTTGTTTTCAACTTCATAGTTTAAATGCCCTCAAGAATGTTAACAATAGTCAGTCAACCTGATTATACCATATTGTAGCCTGAGAGAAATTAGGAAGTTTGGAGAGTTCCTTCGTAGCCTAGCTGTTAAAGACTTGGCCTTATCACTACTGTAGAATGGGCACCATCCCTGGGTCCCGGGGCTGGGAACTTCCCTTGCTGCGGGCCCAGCCAAAAAAAAAAAAAAGGAAAAGCCAGCTGGGGGATTTGCAGGTTAAGTGATCACAGCTCATGCACAATTCTACAGTTCTCTGACTGGCTGATAGTGAGGTAACAGGGCAGTGTCACAGGGTTGTTAACTTTATCAGTCCTTAGGCTCCGGAATGCCTGGGGACACTGGGCTCACAGTCATCAAGTAGCTAACATCTTCCATTTGGTGGTGGAGGTGGGGGTGTTCATATTTGTAAAACTCAAGAAATGTGCATCAGGTGCTGCTATGTCTGTACTTTAGAGAAGAGCTAAAGCAGAGGATATGGGGGAAGGCCCCATAGGATCCTGCTCATTTACACAGTGAGAAATTGAGTGACAGAATAGATGCCCTCAAGGATCAAAATGTAAAACAACAGCTAGGCAACATGGTGTTTTGCTTGTTTCTTGATTTTTATAAATTAATTTGGCAAATCAGGTGTGACCAACCCTGTTTATACTCCAGCATTTTACTGTAGGCTGAAAATAAAGAATTAAGTAGAGGCTACTATTTTGCCTTAAGAATGTTTAAAGAGAGAAAATTTGCTTACAAAAAGGAGGAAAACTGAGAAACAGAGGGCTTAAAAAGCCATCATAACTCTGCAGGTTTAAATTAAAAGGCCATAATGAATGTTACTAAGTAGTTCAAAAAAGAATCAAGAAAAGATGAGGCAGTAAGAATGGGAAAGGTAGTTTGTTGAACTGACACAAAGTTAACAGAACATAGGGAAGCTTACTTTTCCATGAGTCAGAAGTTCTAAAACCATGCTAGCATGGTTGTCTACTTATGCCAAAGATAAATTATAAGTCATAATTTTGTTTTAAAGTCTTTGTCATCTTTCTCTTTGGCTGCATCCCTATCCTGGGTTATCCTATCCTCATTTTCACCTCTAAATTAAATACTGAAACACTGAAAGAGTGGGGAAAATCTTTCTCCAAAAGATAAAATTTTTAAATTTTTAATATTCTTTATAGTATGCTTTATGCTGATAATGTTAAGAATTATAATGAATGGGACTATTTCCCAATACTAAAATTTTACCTAATTCAGTTAGTTTTGCCTTTAAAACAACAAAATGATTTTACTCACCAGTATGAGAAGAAAAGATAATCACCAATTTCATGCTATAAAGATAAGTATTCAACTATATAACATTAAGAAAGCTTTTATAGTATTAGCATTGAAAGCAAGGGCAATAGATGTTATAATAATTATGACAAACATTTCTTGAGCACTCTTCATACTCAGTAAATCATTCTAATTCATATATGTTGATTTATTTAATCCTTAATCTTATTAATTTAAACCTCACTGACACATAATCATGGAGCCAACATTTACCTTTATACTGCCCATGAAAGAACTGGAAGTAGATAAATGAATGCCATGAATAAAATTTTAAGGAGAAATATTTAACTTAACCAATTAAGATGCATATTACATCTTAGAATTTTAAAAGTATGCATTTACATATAGTAAATAATGTCTGTTATAAATGAGTTACAGCTATCCTTAGCTTAAGCTCAGTGAAACCTCTGCCTAGCAGAATTGGTACCGGTTTTATATTTAGAATTATCATGTTATAAAACCACATGTAAAATAAAATGTCCTATAAGTTCATTTTTTTACTAAATCGTATGGATCCTCTCCAATTAATATTAATACATATTCCTGAGTTGTTAGCTTCAAAAGCTATTGAATGCTTGCTTAACAACTTTGTCAGAATGCTATTATACTGTTAATTATTTGATGCTTTTTGTCCCGAAAAGACTGTTTTGTAATATCTAAGGCAAAACATTGTATATATATCATATCGTGGTAATTTAATGTCTGTTAACTCATGTATAACCTATTCCTTTTAAAACATGAGCTGTTAATAAGCATGTTTCTCCTGGTCTGATTTATTGTTCTGTATTAGTAAATTCATATCCTTTCATACTGTTCTACCCGCTTGCTATTGCTTTATAGAGTGGATACCTCAGTCTTACATTTTGTATGACATTATCATTGGCATGACATTACAAATAGTGAGTGAAGATGGAGAAATAATGATTTGGGTTGGTTTATATATGACTCTTCTGGTGTGTGATGTTTGCAAGTTGTTTACAAAATAAAATAATTTAACATATCTAATTTAGGCACTCTATTAAACAAAGTTTTTAAAAGATTATTATTGTATCAGAATATGATATACATTTTTAAATGGTCTGTGGAATAGCTTTTAAGATATCCACCACCCCAGAGTTCACTATTTTTTGTAACGAATTGAAGTTATGGGTACTCCACATTAAGGGCAGATAAGCCATTTGGACATTTCTTCATGTTTGAATGCTCTGCTTCCGTATTATTTATAAAATGAGTTTGTGAGAAACATGGAATATGGATTGCTTCTGGTAAAGGCAATATAACATCAAAACTCAGATCATTCTACATCAAATTTTTTCTGGAAATATGTATCTGTTGTTTTATAATTATTTGCAATTATTTGGAGCTTAATGAACAAGATTATATGACTTCGAAAAAAGCAATCCCAGTATATTAATAATTCACTTTTTACATGGTCAACAAGTACATCTTCAAATGGAAATATTTTAACTTTGTTTCCAATGGTTAAATAGACTTTTCAAAAATATTAAATTGATATCATGACTATGTTTCCCTGTTTCCTATAAGGCCAAAATGATAAAGCCATAAGCTAGAACTGGATTGGTACTTGCTCATCAAATATTTATTGAGCACTTATTAGGTGTACAACATTGTATTAGGCATGTACACAAGTTAAATGTATACTTCATGGTCTCAAACGCCTATCTATGGTTCATCTCATTGGTTGCTCTGGCTGACAAATATGTTAAGATCATTTAAAGGATACATCTGGAGTTCCCATTGTGGCTCAGCAGGTTAGGACACAACATTATTTCTGTGAGGATGTGGGTTCAATCCCTGGCCTCACTCAGTGGGTTAAGGATCTGGCATTGCCGCACGCCACAGCGTAGGTCACAGATGAGGCTTGGATCCAGTGTTGTCATGCCTGTGGCGTAGGCCTGAAGCCACAGCTCTGATTTGACCCCTAGCCTAGGAACTTCCATATGCCGCAGGTGCAGCCGCAAAAAAAATCAAATAAAATAAAAAATAAAGAACATTTTTGCTAGTCAAAACTAAATGTTTGGATTCATCCAGAATTGAAGGTAGTATTTCAGGACTTACCTTTATAGATGTGATATTGAAATAGAGAAGCAGTGTGTACAACATGAGAGGAAAATATGGCCAAGAATGAAATCCTGAGGAACACATTAAAGAGGTAGCCTAGAGGTTACAAGGACCATTTCTTCCTCACTTCACTTGGACCCTGTGGCTTCTGTCCTTCACAGTCTTATCAGTTTGCTTAGTTCCCACTCTGCGTGCTCTCCTGGGGAGACCACGTTCAAACCTTACCTGTTTAACTTCCACTAGCAAGACAGTGAATGTCTCTCTTTCTCCAGACTTGAAACCCCTGCACATCAGGCCCAAATATTCGTCCTTCTATAGAACTGAATTCAAAATTCTCCTTTCTAAATGTGTTCCTTTTCAATTACTCTGCTTTCTCTTTCAGCTTCATTTAACCCAGTTATTTAAGAGAGGGCCTAGACTCCTTCTTCCTCCCTCTTCCGTATCTAATTAGCCACAAAGTAGTATTAGTTAAAATCTGATATCTGGCACTGTTCTGGAACTGGACATGGTAGTGTGTTAGTGATCACTAATTTCTTTGGACTGAATGATTGCATTGGAAATGTATTCCATTTCTTTTTCTATTTCTGAGTTTCCTTTTTTGCCTCTTTCTCACCAGACCCCGAGCCAGGAACTTCTGAAACATTGTGTAAAGTCTCCTTATCCCAATATTAGCAACTCCTCTACACTCTTCCCCACACTGCTGCCAAATGAGGCTTTTGAAATGGAAACACAATCACATGTCACCTTCAGAATTTTGCAGAACAAAGTCTAGATTCTTTGGTGTAGCATGTAAGCCTGAAGGAATGTAAGAGCCTGCATTATTTACTTCTAGCCAACAATTACAACTTCACCTCTTTCCTTTATAGGTATCTTGTGATTTAGTCAAAGTTATCTAATGTCTTTTTTTTTCTTGCTTTTTCTTGTCTCTCTGTGGCTTTACTGTATGCTTTCTGCTCTGCTTGCTTTGCTTCTTTCATTTAATTTACCTGATCAAGTCCTATTTATCCTGCAAGGTTCAATTTTATGCCCTCCTCCTTTGTCAAACCTTTACTCGGGCCCTTAAGTAGATTAGATTTACTTTGTCTTCTTTACTATGACAATTATAGCAGTATATTATATTTTTGTGTTTATATCCCAGGCCAATAAGAAATACATTGGTATTTGTTAAATTTTGGTATTCCTGTCACAAATCATGGTGTTTAATACATAAGTCATGGATTAATAAATGCACTTGAGTGAATGGATAAAGAAATAATCTCTAAGACAATGGGAGTAGAGTTCTAATTTATATTTTATTATTATTATTAAATAATAATTGCTACTATATTGAGCACTTATTTTTTGTTAAACTTTGTATGTATATTAATTTTTTCAGTCCTTAAAGTAACCCACAAGATATTGTTATCACTGTCTTACAGATGAGGAACTAAGGCTAAAAGAGATAAAATAACTTACTGAAATCTTACGGACAGTAAATTATACGGATTTGAACATTTTCTAAACTCCATAGTTGCAATTCTAAACCATATGCAAAAGTGTGGATATGAATCAAGGATTATGCATGATCTGTCTCTCATATTAAAAAATAACATATGGCATTATAATGGTGATTTCCTAATTCAAAATAATTAGTATATTGAAATACGTAATCAGACTCTTGTCCCAGATTTTCATATAATTTTTCATTTACTTCCTATGTTTCTGTGTTCTCATGTCTTCTCAGAAAGAATCTCCTCTGATACTCTGTAAAATAGAAGATAGTGACCCTCCTCTCATTATGTCACGTCTACTCCCTTGCCCTGCCTTATTGCTTCTTATTCTTCCTCATAGCATTAACACCTGGCAGTTTCTTCCAGTTTATTGGCTGTTACCACCCAAGACAGTATAAGTTCTGGGCATCTGAAACTTCACATTATGCCCAGCCCTAGCGCAAGTTCTGCCACATAATACATATTTTTACTATAAATAAATATTTTTTGAATCAGTCTTGTATGCCAGTAAGTATGAGTTGAAGCAAGTTCATTCTGTGCAAAAAGAGAACAATTCCTAAAAACCGAAATCTATAATATTGTGAATTAGAGTAAATTGGCTCAAAATTTATTTTGAAATAATTATAGATTTACAGGAATTTGCAAAAAACTACAGAGAAATCATATTAATCCTATAGGAGAGTAAATTTTTATTTTGCTAGAGGACATAGAGTATACTCTTCCTTTAAATAAAGATTCCTCAGGGCACTTAAAATATAATTTTATTTCTGTGTATCTTTTCAAGATAAGATGAAAATAGAACTCTAGCAGCAGTTGCACTCCATGGAACTCAGTTCCTGCTTCAGTAAAAGTACTGACTGAATAGACTTTCCTTAGTGTTCATTCACAGAGTTAGAAAATTGCCAGTATATTTGCAAAAATAAATTTCACAGTTATTGTATTTGCAGCTGGTGGCTGGCAGTGATCACGATCCCGCTTTCTTTAATGTCTGTGATTAAATCACCAAAAGAGATTCACACTGTGGACCCTCTGTTTTCTTTCTTATGAGTAGTGTCCTCTGAAATTGTTATAGCAGGAAACACTAGTAACATTCTCATATAAAACTATCCAGATGTGGAGATAATGTAGAAAGATTTCTCCATGGCATTTTCTCCACCTGTGCCTCCAGCCATATATGCTACAAATCCTTAAAACGAAACATATTTTGAAAATAGCAAAATTTTGTTTTACATTTAAGTAATATTTGATAAATACCACCTGTATTTTCTACCTATTCTTCTGATGATATTCAAGGGAAAAAAAACTTACTTCAGTGTCAGAGCCCAGAGTACTAGTCATTACGTCATGTAGCCCCTCTTTACTCCACTGTCATGATGTTCTGCTCTAACTTTTAGGAATATGGTCTGTCTCATAATGTTTCAACTTAATGAAAAATATGGCCCATTCTACTCTTTGTCCTTTAAATAGCAATTGTTTAGAAAAATATTTCTTTGCCGTACAAGATGAATCTAAAAGTATTTAGGAGTTCCTGCTGTGGCACAGCAGAAACAAATCCATGTAGTATCATGAGGATGCAGGTTTGATCCCTGGCCTCGCTCACTGGGTACTGCCTAGGTTAAGGATCTGGTGTCGCCGTGAGCTCTGGTATAGTCCACAGATGTGGCTCGGATCTGGCATTGCTGTGGCTGTGGCCTAGGCCGGCAGCTGTAGCTCTGCTTCCAACCCTAGCCTAGGAACTTCCATATGCCACAGGTAGGACCCTAAAAAACAAAAACAAAAAGTGAAATGAAATGAAATGAAATTTAAAGTATTATGAAGTTGTTTTCATCTTCTGCTTGTCCTAACAGTGTATTTGTGCAGCTATGAGGAAATTCATGAATCAAGAGCTTTTCCTAATGAAGAATAATACTTATTAAGGAAATCATGTTCCAGTTCCTTTAGTTTCAGGTGTCAGATTGATTGATCCTGTGTTCCTTTTATGAAATGCAGTATATGTGAAATGAAAAAACATTTTTAGTTAGTCCAGGGCACGGAAGACAGATCAAATTATTTCTACAAACACATTATATTTTTATGTTATTTGACACATAGTTGATATGAAAAATGTATTTTGTTCACTTTACTAATAATTTAAATTGTTCATACCCTGATAAAAGCCTAATGATTTGGCATTCTTCAGTGTTAACACTAGATTACTCTTGTGCTTTATAACTGAATGAATAGTAATACACACAAAGAAGAGCCATTTTATAAAAAGTGTGTGAGTGATTGAAATGTCATTTATTCATATACGAACAAATATTTACTGAATCCCTATTAGGAACTGGGACTCTATTACTGATATGTACTCAAGCTTTAGGTTTACAGTCCTAGAGTTCTCTGGTGGCACAGTGGTTTAAAGACCCAGCATTGTCACTGCTGTGGCTCTGGTTACTGCTGTGATGCAGGTTGAATTCCTGGCCCAGGAATTTCTGTAGGGTGTGGCTATGGCCAAAAATTAAATAAATGAATTTACAGTCCTTTTGAAGCAATAAGCAAGTGAATCATCAGTTAACCGTAACTACTGAGACTTTATGAGCAGTTTGATTACCTTTAATTAAACTCAGTCTGCAGACAAAACTTCCAAGTTTTCTAGGCTTCCTTTGAAGGAATATACTCCCCTAAAGTGGCATTTCTCCAGCTTTTCCAGGCATTCAGGTTACCTAGAGCACACAGGTTCCATACTGCTCCCATAAAGATTCGGACTTCATAAGTCTGGGGAGTGCTAGGCCATGGAATCTGTAAGTAGAAGTGCCCCAGGTGATTATTATCTGGAAAGTTTAAGATAAAGACTGGAGGGAATTCCCATTGTGGCTCAGAGGTTAACAAACCAACTAGTATCCATGAGGACATGGGTTTGATCCCTGACTCACTCAGTGAGTTAAGGATTCAGCATTGCCATGAGCTATGATGTAAGTCACAGATGCGGCTCCAATCTGGTGTTGCTGTAGCTGCGGTGTAGGCTGCCAGCTGCAGCTCTGATTCAACCACTAGCCTGGGAATTTGCATATATGTTGCAGGTGCAGCTGTAAAAAGAAAAGGAAAAAAATATATATCTATATCTATATATTGGATATACAGGTTCAATTATGCAAGGTGAATAAGCTTTAGAGACCTGCTATACAGCATAGTGCCTATAGTTAACAATAAGGTGTAGTGAATTTCAAGATTTATTAATAAGGCAGATCTCATGTTAAGTGTTTCTATCACAAAACAAAACAAAGAGACATTAGGAAACTCTGGGAGGTTTTGGATATGTCCATTCCCCTGATTGTGATGATGGTATCATGGATGTGTGCATATTTCCAAACTCATCAAATTGTATACATTAAATATGGGTGATATTTTTGTTTATCAATTAAGCCTCAATAAAACATTTTCTTTTTCTTTTCTCTCTCTCTCTTTTTTTTTCTTAATGACCACACCTGCAGCATATGGAAGTTCCTGGGCCAGATATCAAATCAGAGCTGCAGCTGCAGTCCTGTGTCACAGCCACAGCAACATGAGATCTGAGCCACATCTGCAACGTATGCCACAGCTTGCGGCAATGCCGGATCCTTAACCCACTAAGTGAGGCCAGGGATCCCACCTTCATCCTCATGAAAACTATGTCACGTTCTTAACCCCACTGAACCATAGTGGGAACTCTGCAAACATTTTTTTTTTTAAGAAAAAGAAATAGAGTGTGGCCGTAGAAAAGGTGAAAAGACAAAAAAAAGAAAGAAAAGAAAAAAGAAAAAGAAATAAAGTAAAGCAAATTGCGCGTTATCACTTTCCAATCCTTTTTTTAAAAAATGTCCTTTGTCTACTTATAAAATATTTACATCCACCTAGTATAGATAGAAGCATAAGTAAAATCATTACCACTAATTAAATGTTAACAAACATTTTGGAACTTCACATAAGGTCAGATCAGCTTAGTTGATGTTAGGTACAAAAGTACTAAAAATAAACAAACAGTCTTTAGACAGACAAAATAGAATAAGAAAGGACTCTCTGTTCTAAGAGGAACTCTTCCTTGCCTTCCTCCTCTCCAGGGGAGGAGGCTTTCCACATCTAATCCAGGCCTGAGCACTGTACAGTCCACTCAGCTGGGCACATTGTTTTGTGCCTTCATACTTCCAAAGAATGTTTCCTCTGCTTTGGATGCGCTTTTTCTCCTGATCTGACCAGAAAAAAATGCATCTCTCTTCTTTGAAATCCAGATTAACCACATCTCTTCCTGGAAATCTTTGCCAAACTCTTGCCCCACCCAACCAAATTGATTGCTTTCTCCTTAAAGTCATACTAAACCATGTACACATATGTGTTATGCTATTGCTCACAGAATTAGTAATCCCTATGTTTCCATATTTGCCTTGTCTCCTAAACTATGTAGGGTCTTTGACAGCTACTATCAATTATTGTAATCTTTGGGGTATAGTAAACACTTTTTTAATGTTTACTGAAATATACAAAAGTGCTAAACTTGCAGTTTAAAAAAAAAATCACTGGGAATTAAAAAAAAAAAAAAGTTTGGAGTTCCCACTGTGCTCAGCAAGCTAAAGACCCAGTGTTGTCTGTGAGGATACGGGTTCGATCCCTGTCCTTGTTCAGTGGGTTAAGGATCCAGCATTGTTACAAGCTGTGCCACAGGTGACAAATGCAGCTCAGATCTGGTGTTGTTGTGGCTGTGGCACAGGCTTAGCTGCAGCTCTGATTCGACCCCTGGCCTGGGAATTTTCACGTGCTGCAGTTGCAGATGTAAAAAGAAAAGAAAGAAAGAAAGAAGGAAAGAAAGATTCATTATATAAGACTATCTTTTTTGAATTAATTTTTTTACAATTTAAAATTTAAATCCAGTTAAGTACTCATCCATCCCATTTATGACTTACTAATTTTTATATTCACTAACTGTCTTTAAGTGAGCATAAACTCAGCCCCAATGGCAGATCCAGAAATCTAGCATTTATTCCACTGTATCCACCTGTGAGGGATATTCTGAGCTTGTAGCAATCATGTTAGAGAAAGTCTAATTCAGGTGCTATAACATAACTTTAAAAGTAAACAAAAACTGATAAGGAGAGCAAGAACCCAGAAAAGTGAAGTCAGTTCTTACAACTTAGGAGGGGGGTTATTTACTTTTGAAAAATAATTGATAAGGCAGCTTATTAAAACATAGGCCACAGAATTTATCAGTTCTTTGAGATTGTTAATAATGCAAAAGTTTGTATATAGCAAGAGAAATGGATCCAAGATGGATTCTAAAATATTGTACGTGTTAAAAAAAAATACTGCTTTTTTTCGAAGTCAGGCATCTAAGTCAGTATTTTATTTTGCTCAAGAACACAACTTTTGGGAGTTCTCATCATGGCGCAGCAGATGAGGTTGCAGGTTCCATCCGTGGCCTCACTCACTGGGTTAAGGATCTGCGTTGCCATGAGCTGTGGTGTAGGTTGCAGATGCAGCTCAGATCTAGCATTGCTATGGCTATGCTGTAGGCCAGCAGCTACAGCTCTGATTTAACCCCTAGACTGAGAACTTCCATATGCTGTGGGTGTGGCCCTAAAAAAAGACAAAAAAAGAACTTTTCTATTAAGAATAGAATGACCATATGATCCACCTGTTCTACTTCTGGATATTTATATGAAAAGTATAAAAAATTAATTCAAAAAGATGTATACATGCCTGTGTACACTGAAAAATTATTTACAATAGCCAAGATATAGAAGTGTCCATAGACAGATGAATGGGTAAAGAAGATGTGGTGTATATATACAATGGAATACCACTCAGCCAGAAAAAAAAAAATGAAATCTTGCTATTTGCAACAACATGGATGGACCTTGAGAGTATTATGCTAAGTGAAATAAGTCTGATAGAGGAAGACACTCATATATGAAATATTAAAAAAAAAAACATACACATATGGAGAACAGATTGCTGACTACCAGAAAGGAAGAGGGTGGGGGAAGCGCAAAATGGGGAAAGGGGTCAATTTTTTGGTGATGACTGAAAACTTGAGTTTTGGTGGTGAACACTGTGCTGTATACAAAGTCAAATTTAATGTACACATGGTGCTTATATAATGTTATAAACCAATGTTACTTTAAAAATATAATTTTTTCCTGAGGATTTATAGACATTTTATCGAATTGTATTTAACTGTTTCTAGGAGAGTATTTCAAATGCAAATAATTAGAAAATATACAAAGGATAAATATAAATGTTTACCAAAATGACCAGTACTGTTTTTCTCAGATTAGAAAGAATATTACACTGATACAGTGCTTAGAGTCTTGCAATAGTTAATTTAGGCAAGAGAAAAGCACCAGAGTTTTCACTAACTTGACATTTTTTTCTTGTGAGATCAAAGGAAAAAGTATGATTATTTTATTAGTGGTTATGGAAGAATATTTGAAATATGTCCATTACTTCATAGAATCAAATTACCTATAAATATTACTCATTTGCTGTAATCAAATGGTACTTACTGCCTTCCTGCTTTTATGCAAAGTATTCTATATTTATATTAATACGAAGGTTTTTTAATTGTATAATGACCCCAGATGAAGAATTAACAGAACATTTCCACTTGATTGATTCTAAGACTTGAATTAATAGTAATTTGCATCTATTTTAAAATCTATTATAACATACAAAATATATTTCCTGGGACTCTCAGTGGATGTGTATGAATATGTATTCAATAATGAGGGAAAGGAGTGGTTGAAAGCAGATTTTTAGAGGGGAATGTAAGGGCTTTGAGATCTAACATTTGTAATGTTAGTGTATCTTTAAAAGCTCCCTAATTATTACATCTACCTTTGTAAGAATCATTATTTCAACAGATAACAAGAAAATATTTTTTTCATGTGAGCAATTTCTTATGGCAAAATTTAAAGTAATTATAAAGGAAATTGACAAAAGAGATATGCTTTTGATCAGAGAAAAATCCTAAAATGAAAAGCACAGATACCCCGAGAGACTTATTGAGATGGTAACCTCCTTCCAAAGCCCATGTTTATATTCACAGCCATTTTTTTACAGACTTCTCCAGGCCATCTCTTCTTTATTTTGTTCACTCATGGCATTACACTTTTTAAAAGTACTCCCCATACTGAATCTTTATATGAGACAAACTTATACACCCTTCAAAAGTTGATTGGTTTATCGTTAAAGAGCAGTTGTCTTTTTAAACTTGGAGGAAAAAACACTTTTGCTCCTTGAAAGTTAGTTTGAATATATCTGTGGCTAGAATTTGGGTTAGGAAGTTTTAGGATAGAATTACCCTGCAGCAAATAATCTCCTGACTCTCCAGTTCTTCAAGGCCCTAACTCAAGGCTTAATGGGTAGATTTATAGAAGTTTCTCTTAATGAGTATAAGAAGAAAATCATTCTTTCCTGTTTTCTCTCTACACAACACCCTGTAATAGATTTCTACATATAATTTCAAGCAGAAAATTGGATAGATAACATATTCTTAATAAATACTCATTAATTTATTCCAGAAATATTTATCTAATACGCCAAAGTTCACACAACATTCAGTTATAAAATTGCTTCTTTGAATTTGATAGTTCTTCTTAGTGATTTCCATATCAGCTTATTTTCTTTCTCCATCGATTTGGTTTCAAGCAAACACCAACATGAACAAAGTTAAACAAATGAAATTATTTGATCTGCCTCTGAGTAATTATAATTATTTACAATTAGTTTCACACCACATATCCCTTGTACTAATTTTAAGATGTTACCACGA